>CM049374.1:25149267-25581767 GCA_026937815.1 Etheostoma perlongum | reverse complement strand
TAGAAGTACTGATTTAACTGCTTTACTAAGTAAAAGTATAAAAGTAATGACAACCATTTGTTAGAGTGCAAGCTGAGAAACTTCAGGGGGCCTAAAACATCACATACGTACTATGATTACTGCGACAGAGACTGGGACTCCAGGTAAATAATATTCTGACTGAGCAGCAAGATATTAATTAAATTGTGATCCTGTGGGAATTCATAGATCCAGTTTCTCTTTTTTTAATCTTCCCCTTAAAATGTATATTAAAGGAATCTACATGTGCAGTATGTGTATGCTCAAATATGGTTTTGGAAAGAAAATAGGATAAAATATGAATTACTAAACAGACATTAATTAAGAAGTTCCCCCTACTTTTAGAGTTACACAGCACATTGGCCAGGAGTCATTCTTGATGCCTACTATCTCAAACATCTCTCTCAGATAAGGACAAGGATGATTAGGAATCTGTCGAGTCGTCTCGTAGTGGTGCATCAAGTGCAACGTACAGTAGCCTACTGTATATTCCCATACAATTAGATTGAATTCGGTATTGACAATAATTAACTCCAGTGAAATGATTTTAAACTTGTTATTGAGGACTAGATTAGGACTGTATTTAAAGCTGATTGTGGTTTCCAACTTCACCCCAGGTGTGTCTGTTAAAACACGGACGGAGACAACTTCTCTCTTATGATGCTTCATTACAGTCAAGCAACAGTAAACATGGGCGTGGCTCTGCTATGGCTGTGTGTGTGTGTGGTTCTGCAAAGAAACAAATAACATTGTAAAGACCATACGCAATGCATAGGAATATGCTAGCAAATAATAACAATAAACCCATTATTAATTAAATTATCTTAATGCTGTGTAACTGAGTCATTCTATAATTAGGGGTACATTTCATTTCAACAAGAAGTGAAGAAATCAGTGTGCTTTTTTGCTAAAAAATTAAGTTGGTATCCTAGTATACCCCCTACAATGTCTAAAGTCATAAATTGCCAAGCTAAAGCTAGATTTATTTTTTAAATATTTTAATAAAAATAAACAATTGATTCATTATTTTGTCAACCGTGTTACAGACAAAAGCTATGTCATAGAAGACACAAATTAAGTACCACACATTTTGATAAAACTTTATTTGAAGGTTCTTAAGTCTATTTACTAAGGATTTTGAGGTTGTGTGTCTAACTGATTAAAATAATATTAATTTTGAGCTGGATAATGGATATCCTGTTGGATAAAATAATCAAGGATGAATACTTTTTCAACATAAATCACCGTTTCACTGAATTTAGAGTTATTCAACGTCCTTATGTAAGACATCCCTCTCTAGAAATGTCCACCATCATTATACTACAATTTAGTCAACATTTTAAAGATTTATGACACAAATATCACACGTAACACAGTTGACAGATAAAGTAACACAGTTGACAGATAAAGTAACACAATTGACAGGAGTAACAGTTGACAGGACGCATAAGGAAAAAGAAACCTTTCTTTAAAATAAAACCTTTTAATTTTGATGATATGAATGTAAGTGTCAGATACAATTATTGAACAAGTATCTATCTCACATGAAACAATGAAGAAATGCAGTTAAAACTCTCATTCCCAAAACAGTCCTTCCAACTCATCTACTCGTAAACTATTTCATCTTTCAGGATCTTTTGTCTTTTCGTGTTTTCTCTTCTGTCAGACAGTTCACATTTCTGAGATCTTGGACCATATGTCTCTGTCTATCTCCACATGATCTCGTCGCGAGGTCACAAAAGCTGGAGGAGGGATCATTGTGATGATATCATCGTGCAAATACCATAGGACATCTTGTCGTGTTGGCCAGAAAAGCGGTTGAGTCCAATCCGGTGCATACATTTGACTTCAACATGAGTTTCCGTCACCTCTTGAATAATTCCAGGATACATGTCATCATCATATTTTAGAACACACCACTGGCCGATGATGTCAGAGTTTTGCCAAGAAATTTCCGTCAGGTTCTGACTGTTATCCTCCGCTGCGGATGCTGTTGCCTGAACCTCAAAGGTAAAGGTTTTGGTATTATAACATTGACACCCAAGAGTCTGTCTTGTTGTGCAAAGGCAAGGCGGATGTTGTCCACTAGGGCATGGTGGAAAACTAATGTTCTGTGCACTTCTCTAGGCACAGGAAACCTTCCTAACAGGCGATGGGTTTTTGATCTGGGTGACTGTGACTCTTTCTGTAGTCTTGCAAATCTTTTTCTGTATTTGTCAGTGTGTCTTTTCTGTTGTTTGAGTGATTCCTTCAAAGCCTGAATCTCCCCTGTATAACTTTGACTCCCTTCTCTTGACTTTCTTCCTTCCAGCCCTTCTCTGTCTGAAATGATACACAAAGCATTACTTTTCTTATCACATCTTCATGTATGCTCACTGAACAGAATAAGGATGACAAGCAATTACTCTCGTCTTTTCACCATAATTTCATAATCAAAATCTATTAACCTATTTTTTGTTTGTGTTGTTCACTAAATCTCTACCTTGACACCTGAGGCTGTGGATCAACATCAGGACTCTGAGGGGGAGTAACCTGGTTCTCTACCACGTGCCTTCTCTCTGGATTGGCGTTTGGCTCTTCTCCAATATTTTCTTTTCCTTCTCTTCTCTCTCTCACTTAAATCTTTTAATGCCTTCACCTTTCCTAGCTTTTTGTCCTCGTGCCACGTCTCTCTGTGTTTTTGTAAATATGCAGCCCTTCTTCCAGGATCAGCATCACGTCGAGCCCTGTACTGGCGCTGTTTCTCAGCAGCAGATAACCTCATTTCCCTAAAAAACAAATCACTCTTTTAACATTGCATGTAATGACTTAATAGTGTTGAGATTGGTTAAGTTAATGCTCTCTAAAAGAATCATGTGAACCACAGGTTTTTAAGAAATTACTATGTAATTACTATGTAATAACATTTGTTTGTATTTTTACCAAGTAATTCTTGTGTAATAACAATAGTTAATGAATGTTTTTAATCAACAACACTCAATATATGCACAAGCTACGACAATAAACCCTGCCTTCATTGTCAACCGTGTTGATCCCTGTCAACCGTGTTACACTTGATGGGTAACACGGTTGACAGGTAACACAGTTGACATTTCTTCCATTTTAGGCCTTTTTGCTAGCTGTAGCTTTAGCTAGCTAACAGCACGTAGCCTTGATCAACTCATGTTTTTGTACATTTTCTCTACCTTTTTTTAAATTTAACATCTAAAACTAGTTAACAAAAGTTTGTTGATAACACAATTGACCAGATAATAATCTACTCCATGTGGAGACAGTAATATTTATTAAATATTCAAGAGGAGAAGTAGAAACTTACCAAACTGTATTTAAAATGCCTGCCGCTGAAAGATGTGACATCACCGGACATTGGATATGTGACTTTGGAGCAAACCATTGCTAATTTATAGGGTTTTTTTTTTCAGTGGGTAACACAGTTGACAAAGATTTCTCGGACACATACAAAGTGAATAATTCCATCCATATTCATAAAAAAATAGTTTTTAAACACCTTTCTCTTGTTGTAATAATTATTTTAAACAAATACAGGTTAAAATAATATGCAAAAACATGTATTCTAGTGTAAATTCGAAAGGCCAAACTTGACATCTGGCAAATTGGACAGCACAAAAAAAGCTAATTTCAGTATAGCATGTGCATTTTCTCCTAAAAAAATTATGCATATTAAACTATATTATTTATGCATAATAAATTATGCATATTAAAATATGCACCAACATGAAAGTGATCATTGCTTGAAGAGAATATTCAGTAAAAATTATAAATACAACCCATGGACATGACATGTACCCTTAATTATAGAATGACTCAACTACTGTAGCATGTAAATAATGCACCTAAAATACAAACGTGAGAACGGGCGTTCAACAATTGCCATTATGAATCAACAGCCGGTCTAACCTAGCTAACAAGGGAAGAACACAAACAACAAATCAAATCAGCTAACTTAAATTTGCAAGAACTATAGACCACTACAACAACAGGCTCAAATGGACTGACAGCATAAGTTATACTTACAGTTCTCAAGGACACACACACACACACACAATCTCAACTGATTATCCTCTGGACAACTAGTCTCTTTTTCTTTTCTCTCACTTTTTTCTCTGTGTGGCGTGTGGGCCAGCTCGCCGTGTGAGGGGCGTATCTGCGTTATTCTCCGCATAGACAGTTAAAGAAATGGACCAACAGATCCTGTTTCCATGGCTAGGCGTTACTGCGCAGCCTCCAACTGAGCTTGACGACGTAGATGTGACGTGGGCAGCAACGTTTCTGAAAGTTGTAAGTCTTCTGGTAGCTGTGCCAAGAGAAATCTCAATCATTCCCAATCAGCAGAGACGGAGAGCGTATATGTTAGGAGATAACATAGACACAGACTAATTACTGCTAACTAACATGCTAGTTAATGTTAGTTATTTAACCTAAACAGCTGATGTAAGTCAAAACTGTCTGCAAGCTCTCTAAGCTTAGTTCTTATGGCGCTATTATAATGCTATGAAGCCATCACCCGCCGTTAGAATCCCATTCACTGCTATTCATTTTTGCGCCACATTGACAGCAAATAACTTTACATCTGAAGAGTCTGACCACTGTTAATTTCTAAAGAAACACGACAATGTTTAAAAGGCTCCATTACCTTGTACCTTACGTTATGGCTCCGTAGCAGACGTTTTTGTAAAAATAGGCTAACGATTGTGTCATAACCACGCGTTTATCAGTGGCCCTGTACCACCAGTTAGAAGAGGGGTTGAGAGATTCAGCTGACTGTTGGCACTAAACAAATGGTTTTCAACTGAATGTACCGTCCATTCTCTGCAGTTTATTGACAATTTTGACATTTTCTGGGACCGCAGACATCTTTTTAAAGCAGATGGACTTTTCCTTAACAAGCCAGAAGTAAAGCTGTTCACCTCTAACCTACTTTACTTTCTGCGCTACACATCTGCTCCTTCCACCAAGGACACGAGACAAGATAAATATAAACAAGACGAAGACATAACAAAGTGCGGCAGTGATCCACCACAGTCCCCACCTGAGCAAAGATTTGACCGTGGGAGACCACAGAGCAGAAACGAGAAACCTCAACCCCCTTCATCACCTGTCCAACACCCCTCAAATCCCCTTACCAACCCAAAGCCTTTAAGTCCATCGCTCTCTCCACTCACCTTTTCCTCTCTTTCTCCCATCCCCATGTTGGAGTTCACTGATCAGATGAAGCAGCTGGTAGATACCGGAACTAAATTTACACCCCTTCCTTCCGCCATTGTTCAACCCCGGCAAAAACTGAAATGCCAGGGACCTCTGCCAGGATGGCAGCTAACTCCTTTTCCCCAGACTGATAAGGATGCTTGTGCGCGAAATCCAGCAAGCAATAACTGACATGTGCCCGGTCAACCCAGTCTCCTACTGAAAATGTAACAGCCTTACCAGCTGCACACCTATTGGCACTTTGTATTCAATTCTTCCTCAATTTATGTTGTGATAGGTAATAGAAAAGCATAGTGAATAAGCACTTAACTGCAAACTTAGAAAATTTAGCATCCATTCCTCGTCAGCCATGGCCTGTCCCAAAAAATGAAAACACACTAACACTATACTAAACGTCAGGTCTTTGGCAGGAAATTTTTTTTTTAATCAATGATTTTATTACTAAGCACAATCTAGATTTTATCTACCTAGAAACCTTGTTAGAACACAATAACAGCGCTGCTGTTCTCATTGAGTCAGCTCCCCCTTACTTCAGTTTTATGAGCGAGAATAGAGTGAATAAGAAAGGAGGTGGAGTTGCCATTTTATTTAACGACATTCCAATGTGCGCGAATATCTAAATTTTGCTTCTTTTGAATATGTGGCTCTTCAGCTGAGGTCCTCCCCTCAAGCTATATTTCTAAATATCTACAGGCCACCTAAATACTGTGCAAACTTCTTCGATGACTTTACTAAACTGCTGTCTAAAATCTGTATTAACTTTGACTGTGTAATCATTGTGGGTGATTTAAACATTCATGTTCACAACCCCCAGGACACAGGGACCAAAGAACTGTGTTGTGTTTTTGAGAACTATAGACTGACTCAGCATGTGACAGAGCCCACACACAATTAGGGGCACACTCTGGACTTGATTATCTCCAAGGTTCTAAACATTTCCAAGGTTGTGGGGACTGACGTTGCTCTCTCTGATCATTCCTTTGTTTTCTTAAACAGCACTATCTCTGTGCACAAAAGTGTCCAAAGGTAATCAGAAAACAATTCATCACTGAAAATACCAGGGAATCATTCATTCAGCTTTTCTCCTCCTGACACGCCCTCTCTGGGGTCTCAGTCACTGAGCTTGTAGATAATTTCAACTGGAAAATTACAAATGTTATTGATGCCATTCCTCCCACTAAGGTCAAAGTTGTCTCTAGTAAGAAAAGATTTCCTTGTAGAAATGTCATACTGGTGAGAACTGAAAAAAGAGAATGTCGGAAAGCTGAACAAAGGTGGCGAAAAAATTATCTGGTCCATTATAACACCTATAAAGCGAGACTTTGCATTTATAATTTGGAACTGAGGAATGCAAGGCAGTCCTTCTTCTCTGACATTATTGCCAGAAGCAATAATAATTCACATGCTTTGTGTGCTACTGTTGATAAGTTATCAAACCCTCCAGTACCAGTAGCATCTGAACTTTTATCCACCAAGGCCTGCAGTGATTTTGCCAGTCAGTGCCTCCATATCAAGTACAGGATATGTACTTGATATGGCAAGTACATATCCTGACAAAACAAATTCCAATATGACACAGTTTCATACGCTCAATGATAAAAACTTGGAGGACATTATACAACATCTGAAAACCGCGTCCAGTTGCCTCGATATTCAACCAACGGACGTTTTCAAAAATGTTTTTTGATCTTTTACAGATTGTAAACACGTCTCTTCTGTCAGGTATCTTCCCACAAGCCCTGAAAACTGCAGTCATCAAGCCACTATTAAAAAAGAACAAATCTAGACACGTCACTAATGAGCAAATATAAGCCGAAATCCATTTTCATTTTTAAGTAAAATTATTGACAAAGCTTTTTTAACAACTGAACCTTTTCTTGTCACTAAACAATGGTTTTGATGCCTTCCAGTCGGGTTTTCGACCACACCACAGCACTGAGACCTCTCTTGTTTAAGCCTTTAATTACATCCACTTAAACACGGAAAGTGGCAAAATTTCAGTGTTAGTATTATTTGATCTCAGTGCTGCATTTGAAACGGTTGACCACGATATATTACTAGACTGGCTGGAAACCCTGGTTGTCCTTTCTGGCTCAGTACTAAACTGGTTTGAATCCTACTTAAAGAATAGGGACTACTTTGTGTCTATAGGTAATTATACATCTGAGCATACAAATATGACGTGCGGAGTTCCCCAAGGCTCCATTCTGGGGCCTCTTCTGTTTAACATCTACATGCTTCCACTGGCTCAGATTATGGAAAACAACAAAATAAGTTACCATAGCTATGCGGACAACACAAAAATTGACATAAACTTATCGCCAGGGGACTATAGTCCAATACAAAAACTGACTAAGTGCATTGAACAAATTAATGACTAGATGTGCCAGAACTTCTTAAATTAAATGAAGGAAAAACTGAGGTGGTTGTTTTTGGACCAAAAGAGGAACAGTTGAAAGTCAGCGCTCAGTTTCTAACAATAATGCTAAAAACAACAGACAAAGCCAGAAATCTTGGTGTAGTCATGGACTCTGACCAGCCACATTGAGACAATTACAAAGTCAGCCTATTACCACCTTAAGAATGTATCAAGGATTAAAAGACATATGTCTCAGCAGGATTTGGAAAAACTAGTCCATGCATTTATCTTCAGTAGACATGACTACTGTAACAGTGTCTTTACAGGTCTCCCGAAAAAGTCAATCAGACAGCTGATTCAGATCGCTGCTGCTCGAGCTCTAACTAAGACAAAGAGAGTGGATCACATCACTCCAGTTCTGAAGTCTTTACATTGGTTTCTGGTGCCTCAAAGAATTCATTTCAAAACACTTCTGCTGGTTTATAAGTCAACGGTTTAGGGCCAAAATACATTTCTGATCTGCTAGTAAACTATGAACCACCCAGACCTCACAGGTCATATTGGACAGGTCTGCTTTCTGTCCTTAGTGTCAAAACTAAACAAGGGGAAGCAGTGTTCAGTTTCTCCATCCATCCATCCATCTTCATCCGCTTATCCGGAGTCGGGTCGCGGGGGCAGCAGCTCCAGTAGGGGACCCCAAACTTCCCTTTCCCGAGCCACATCAACCAGCTCCGACTGGGGGATCCCGAGGCGTTCCCAGGCCAGGTTGGAGATATAATCTCTCCACCTAGTCCTGGGTCTTCCCAGGCCTCCTCCCAGCTGGGCGTGCCTGGAACACCTCCCTAGGGAGGCCCAGGAGGCATCCTTACCAGATGCCCGAACCACCTCAACTGGCTCCTTTCGGCCTTGAAGGAGCAGCGGCTCTACTCGAGCTCCTCTCGGATGACTGAGCTTCTCACCCTATCTCTAAGGGAGACGCCAGCCACCCTCCTGAGGAAACCCATTTCGGCTGCTTGTACCCTGGATCTCGTTCTTTCGGTCATGACCCAGCCTTCATGACCATAGGTGAGGGTAGGAACGAAAATTGCCCGGTAGATCGAGAGCTTTGCCTTCTGGCTCAGCTCTCTTTTCGTCACAACGGTGCGATACACAGAATGTAATACCGCACCGGCTGCTCCGATTCTCCGACCAATCTCACGCTCCATAGTCCCCTCACTCGCGAACAAGACCCCAAGGTACTTAAACTCCTTCACTTGGGGTAAGGACTCACTCCCCACCTGAAGAAAGCACTCCATCGGTTTCCTGCTGAGAACCATGGCCTCAGATTTAGAGGTGCTGATCCTCATCCCAGCCGCTTCACACTCGGCAGCGAACCGATCCAGTGAGTGCTGAAGGTCACAGACCGATGATGCCATCAGGACCACATCATCTGCAAAAAAGCAGCGACGAGATCCCGAGCCCACCGAACTGCAACCCCTCCCCCCGCCCGACTACGCCTCGATATCCTGTCCATAAATATTACAAACAGGATTGGTGACAAAAGCGCAGCCCTGGCGGAGGCCAACCCTCACCTGGAACGAGTCCGACTTACTGCCGAGAACCCGACACAGCTCTCGCTTTGGTCATACAGGGATTGGATGGCCCTGAGAAGGGACCCCCTCACCCCATACTCCGCAGCACCTCCCACAATTTCTCCGGGGGACCCGTCATACGCCTTCTCCAGATCCACAAAACACATGCAGACTGGTTGGGCATACTCCCAGGCCCCCTCCAAGATCCTTGCTTGAGAGTGAAGATCTGATCCGTTGTTCCACGGCCAGGGCGGAATCCGCATTGTTCCTCTTCAATCCGAGGTTCGACTATCGGCCGAACCCTCCTTTCCAGTACCTTGGAGTAGACTTTACCAGGGAGGCTGAGAAGTGTGATACCCCTGTAATTGGCACACACCCTCTGGTCCCCCTTTTTAAGAGGGGAACCACCACCCCGGTCTGCCACTCCTTAGGCACCGTCCCAGACTTCCACGCAATGTTGAAGAGGCGTGTCAACCAAGACATCCCTCCACACCCAGAGCTTTCAGCATTTCTGGACGGATCTCATCAATCCCTGGGGCTTTGCCGCTGTGGAGTTGTTTTACTACCTCAGCGACTTCCACCAGGGAAATTGACGACAATCCCCCATCATCCTCCAGCTCTGCCTCTACCACAGAGGGCGTGCCAGCTGGATTTAGGAGTTCCTCAAAGTGCTCCTTCCACCGCTCTATTACCTCCCCAGTTGAGGTCAACAACGTCCCATCCTTGCTGTAAACAGCTTGGATGATTCCTCGCTTCCCCCTCCTGAGGTGGCGAACGGTTTTCAGAAGCACCTTGGTGCCGACCGAAAGTCCTTCTCCATGTCTTCTCCGAACTTCTCCCACACCCGCTGCTTTGCCTCTGTCACGGCAGAGGCAGCCCTTCCAGGCCCGTCGGTACCTTGCAACTGCCTCCGGAGTCCTCGGGATAACATATCTCGGAAGGACTCCTTCTTCAGTCGGACGGCTTCCCTGACCACCGGTGTCCACCAGGGTGTTCGTGGGTTACCGCCCCTTGAGGCACCTAAGACCCTAAGACCACAGCTCGCCGCCGCAGCTTCAGCAATGGAAACTTTGAACATTGTCCACTCAGGTTCAATGCCCCCAGCCTCCACAGGGATGCCGCACGAAAAGCTCCGCCCGGAGGTGTGAGTTGAAAGTCCGTCGGACAGGGGCCTCCTCCAGACGTTCCCAGTTTACCCGCACTACCCGTTTGGGCTTACCAGGTCTGTCCAGAGTCCTCCCCATCCCCTGACCCAGCTCACCACCAGATGGTGATCAGTTGACAGCTCTGCCCCTCTCTTCACCCGAGTGTCCAAAACATACGGCCTCAGATCAGATGAAACGATTATAAAATCGATCATTGACCTTTGGCCTAGGGTGCTCTGGTACCACGTACACTTATGAGCATCCCTATGTTCGAACATGGTGTTTGTTATGGACAATCCATGACTAGCACAGAAGTCCAACAACAAACAACCACTCTGGTTCAGATCAGGGAGGCCGTTCCTCCCAATCACGCCTCTCCAAGTATCTCCATCATTGCCCACGTGTGCGTTGAAGTCCCCCAGCAGAACTATGGAGTCCCCTACTGGAGCCCCATACAGGACTCCATTCAAGGTCTCCAAGAAGGCCGAATACTCCGAACTCCTGTTTGGTGCATATGCACAAACAACAGTCAGAGTTTTCCCCCCATCACCCGCAGGCGTAGGGGAGGCGACCCTCTCGTCCACCGGGTAAACTCCAACGCAGGGGGCGCTCAGCCGGGGGGCTTGTGAGTATCCCCACACCCGCCCGGCGCCTCACACCCTGGGCAACTCCGGGTAGGACAGAGTCCAACCCCTATCCAGGAGTACGGGTTCCAGAACCGAGACTGTGTAGAAGTAAGCCCCACCAGATCTAACTGGTAGCGCTCCACCTCCCGCACAAGTTCCGGCTCCTTCCCCCACAGAGAGGTGGCGTCCACGTCCCCCAGAGCCAGCCTCTGCCGCCGGGTCTGGTCCGTCGAGGTCCCTGACCTTGCGCCACCCATGTGGCTGCGCACCCGACCCCAGCGGTTCCTCCCACAGGTGGTGGGCCCATGGGATGGAGATAGGGGGGCCACGTAGCTTCTTCGGGCTATGCCCGACCGGGCTCCGTGGCAAACCCGGCCACCAGGCGCTCGCTGACGAGCCCTCCGTCCAGGCCTGGCTCCAGACGGGGGCCCCGGGCCTCCTCCGGGCAGGGTCACTCCCTCTCTTCCTCGATTTCCATCTGGTGTTCAGTTTCTATCCTCCACATATCTGGAACAAACTCCCAGAAAACTGCAGGTCCGCCGCAACTCTCAGCTCTTTTAAAGCCTGAAGACGATTTAAATGATTACTCCTATCTTATACTGAAGTTGATTTTTGTGGAAACTGTATGACAATCAATTAAATGACTTGGTTAGACCGTGATTTGACTGTTCCGATGAACATTTTGGAAACAATTAAGCGACAAAAAGAGGACATTTTTATCATATTTGGCTGAAACAAATATTGAAGTGAAATTAGTAAATTGGTGCCTTTTGGGAGGTTTTTGTTAACAATCTGTGAGATTAGGGTTCTGGCCATTCTGAGGAATTTCTGAACAGGAAAAAAATATATTTCTGAGAATTTCTCCAACGCGGGTGTGACATACAGTAGATTTTATGGTAAAATCTGGAGCTGTTCAGGATTGTGCAAAGTTTGCCGTGATTAAACTAAGCCTTATAGTGACAACTATATTGTAGTGTAAAGACAAGTATCACTCTTGGTTATGGGTAACCACAGTAAAAAGTAACATGATCCTTCGGGGCCCGTTGTGGATGGATGAGATGGTAAAGACATATGGTTCTGCCTGTATAGAGTAGTGCCTACCTTTTTGGGCAACAAAGTTTGGGTTTCCACAAAACGGTTATTGTGCTCCGATAACATGTGTGTGGCAGTGGCTTATACACTGTCCCGTACTAGCAGCGTAAAAATCTGCTTTTTTTATCTGGTTTTATATGTTTAAATGTTTAACTGTTTTTAACTGCTTTTTAATGTTTAATTTCTAATACTGCAATGTAACTTTTATTTTGGTAGCCTATTTTATGTTGATGGTTTTTAACTGCTCTTTAATGTTTAATTTCTTGTACTGCACTGTAACTTTTATTATTTTAATCTTTTTATGTAAAGCACTTTGAATTGCCCTGTTGCTGAAATGTGCCATACAAATAAAGATGCCTTGCCTTACAGAGACCTTGTTTTTTTTTTACAATGTGTTCTGCGGACAGGCAGCTAGTGAGGAGATGTTTGCTGTATGCAACAACAAATGTTCTAGCCTAAAACACGCGTGACATTGCTTGGAGCACCTTTAAGACTATTAGCTACACACAACTCTCCCTGTGTTTCTCAGTATGGTTATGTTCAGAAGATTGTGTTGTTTGGCGACTTTTGCACGAGACCATCTAGTTTTTTTAATCCTCCTTGTCCTTGGCTACAAGCAACTGTGTGTGCGCGGTTGTATCATTGTGGCTGCGTCAACAGTGTTGTTGTCATTACTTAAACTTCCTCATGGGGTGGCAAAAACTGAATCTTCTTTAACAATGTGACATTCCTTAAATAGTATCCATTAATATGGCCATCTGGTATTGATTAAGTATTGATAGGCTTAAGTTATAGTTATTTTAAGTTAAATCAATTACAAATATTCAGACATTTTTGGACCTTATTTAGAACATGAAAACGATAATAAAATGTTAATAATTCCAATTATTTATTGTTTTGTGAAGGCTAAACAGTTGCTGATCCACTATTGGGTGGTGCAGTGTTTAGAGCCCATTAAAGGAGTCATATTTCATAACTGTTGTGACGTTGCATGCACCAACACAGCAAAATTTTTATTATGTGGCTTAGATCACATGATTTTCTCGGTGGAAATATACGGAGTTGCTTTGTCCATTCATTTTATTGTCTATGGAAAGGACACCCCAACTCACCGCCCACTGGCCAGCAGAGAAATCGCAATCTATTGAGTCTATTTGTCAAATACACAAGAAGATAAATTAAAATAGCAATTGAAAGATGTTAGTAATGATGGTGATAAAACTGTATTACACAAAATCCAAGAAGTTAAACCAGCTACAGTTACTTTTTTATGATAATTTTCCCATTTAACCATTTTAATTACAATACCATTGCATTAAAAGCAAACTTTAACGATTTTATTACAGTGTAAAAAAGTATAACTTGAAGAATGAAGTATTTCTTTAAATGCATTTCTCGGATTTTTTTTAATGCTTTTGAAGTGCAAAAAAATAAAAATATATAAAGAAGACATAAACAAAGGTACCTCACGTAGTTTTTTGTCTGAAAATATTTCTTTTGCATAAATGCCGGTTTAAACATTCATCACATTTTACTTTACAGGTTGAAGATCTATTAAATACATTATGTATAACAGTTTCTAATAAAAAACAATGTCATATTGTCAGTGTTGCAGTTCAACAGGCTGTATTTTATACTGTTTGTTTATGTCAAACATTTCCAAATTATTCTTATGATTTGCATTGTCAGCTTATCAAACATGATGGATGTAGCACTAAGGGGCCCAGGAATGTTTTTGTAGTTGACAGTGAGCCAGCAGTAATTGAACACATATAGCAATATGCTGTTTAAAACCTTTGATAACATACTATATATATATATATATATATATATATATATATATATACACACACACACACTGTTTTTTTTTTTTTTTTTTACACAAAATATTTAAGACAGCTAAGGTTTTCATTTTGAACCAACCAATGTTTATAAAACATCTCATGACTCTATTCAGACATTTCCTGAAAAGATAACAGTGTTGGTTTGACAGTCACTAGTCTGGCATTGCCAGACCTTCCTCTACAGCACTGTGGAGTACACGGCCACCAAAGTGCATCATTGTACACAATCCACTAACATTCACACATTTAAAAATTAAACAAATGAAGAAATAGATGCAGTCAAATAAAGAGACACTAGTTCCACGACTGAGGCAAAGAAAATAACAGATGTCAAATTATGTTGTTGATAACATAACCAAAGTTCATGGAATTTGTGAAACATTAAAAGAAAACTGGTTCTGTTTAAAGCTCCATTGCGGTTTTCGGTGTCCCTCTTCCACTTGTACTCAAGGAGCCAATACTAGTGCATCTGCCCTGTCAAATACAAAGGTGGAAATGGGGATGATGTTATGATCAAATGCCTCCTTTTATAAGAAGTTTTTATCACAATTATGAGGATTTATGTGTGTTGGAGATTGTGCCATGCTTGTTTAAGCAATTAGCTGATAGATAAACATACAGCAAAATAAGAAGAAAGTCATCTATCACTAAAATCCACCAACGCTCAGGAGAGGAGTGTAAACCTTTAATTAAATATATAACGAACTGTTTATTTTATGAAGGTTTTTGCAGCTGCCACCGTCTTAAAATATAATCAGTCCAGAAAAATGATGTTATCATCTGATATGACTCCCATATACTGTAGATCATCACTGTTTACTATTAATACCAGACTGGCCTCTCATAAAAAAATGGTTTGTACTGTGTGATGTGTTTAATGGATAAAATACAACTTTTCAAAAAACTACAAATTACTTATCATGCATGTATTCATGAATAAATTATTTTATTTTAGTGCATGACGGACGTCTTATCCATTGTAAAACACTGCCTTGTCTTTATCCAAAACAAGTGGCTACATTTAAATTGTATGTCTGAAATAATCTCTCTACACCACAATTTAGGATCAGTATAGGGTAAAAAAAAGGTAGTAGCTTAAGGTCACAAAATAATATTATTTCAGTTGTTTCTAGCAATAAAAGAATACAGTGAATTAGCCAGAATGCCAGCATTACAGTTATTATTGTTGTTATTATTATTAGTATTATTATTTCTTTTATGTTTTGGTATAATTTAGTATCCAAAGTTTGTGCTTGTTTCAGATTCTACTCTTTGCATCTGTTTATTGGAAACTTGAGGTTTCTATCAATGATTTAGGCAATAATGCAGATTCATGTTTGCAGGAGAATTCTTTTTTTTCATATTTTAGTTTTTCCCAACATTCCATAAATGCAAGCTTTTTTACACTATGATTATTTTTATGAACCAATGAACAGAATGGTTTCAAATGCCACTGAGCTAATGGGACTTGTTACACCTTTTATCCAAAATACATATTGCACATTTAGAAAATTTTCAAGTCTGAATCCTGAACACCATGTGATGCATGCATGCAGCTGCCCAAGAAAAGGCTTAATACCAAAGAGGTCTGAAAACCAGCACGTACAGTTTGGGAATTGGAAACACACTGTGGAGGCACATCTGGACTATAAACAGTAGCCTAATGACAAATACAATGGAATTCCTCTTTGTAAAAATAAACTATATATATTTTTTTAAATAAAAGGTGGGGGCCAGAAGTATAACAATCTTAACTCACTAATTCTGCAAGACTAATTCCACAGAGAGGTATGTCCTGGCATTCCTCAGAATGGGAAGGCAAATGCTGTTTGGCTTGCAAACGTCTCTGCTTTCACTCTGCTTTACAGTATATGCAGGAATGGTAATGTTGGATTTTGGGATAAAGAGGTTTGGATTCGTTCATGCCTCTGCTCCCTTGGCTTGGAAAGCAAATGAAGACATGTCTTTCTCTTTTGCCCTTTCAAATGTCACTTTTACGATGGACAGTCCTGACTCCTTCGCCGCCGCTTGATGCCCAATTCACCATTCATGCAGCTCCTCGCACTCTCATCCCGCCTCCTCTTAGTCTTCTCAACCTGTTGTGGGGAGATGAATTACACATGACTACAGCAGTCTAAAATAAACTATTGTTGATAAGGCAAGTCTTTTAAACTGATGACAATTATTCTGCAATTTCTTCAATCATACACTACAAATGTGCATTTTGTGAGAATGTGCCTCCTTAAGTAACAAAGTGAAAATCAGTTATATTTGTACAGTACATGTATGTACAGTAAAATAATAAATAAATCAAAACTGTAGAAACCAACCAAATTTAGATTTGTCCAAATTAAGAAGTTTTTTTTACATTTTATGCTTTTTTACTTGAGATGATTTCTTCTTTTGAAAAAAGTAGAACCTCTGCATCAATAGGTAAGAAAATAAACAAATTCATTCATGAACACTAGAGGTCAGCCTAATGGTGAAGAAAGCACAATAATCCACAGGACGAGGATACGGCAGGGCGTTTTACTGTCAAAATGTAATTGAAACCTTTGAGAAAAAGAATCAGCTATATTATTGTAATATATTTGAATGGTAGTACATTGTAGTACATTTGGTTGGTATAGTGGTGGAATGGATCTCTATCCATTGTATCAATACTTCTAACCATGATACCCAAAATGGCTGACCATTAGTTGAAAAATAATTCCAGACTAGATTTCCTAATTTATGGATGTAAGCTGTACACAATGTAATTTCCAGAGCTGAAATACGTACAAATCAAATGTTCCTTTTTAATGCAAGAACTGTTTTAGCAGGTCATTAAACTCTGGAAAGCGCTGCAAAACTCTGTGTGTGTGTGTGTGTGTGTTTATTTTATTTTATTTTATTTTTAGAGTTGTACTGTTTCTGTACGGTTTCTTCTAATTTAAAGATTATTGTTAGAAAAGAAAACTCTAGTCTATATTTAGCCAAGCGCAGTGGGTTTACTGACCTTGGCGTCCCGTTCTGCAAATTTCTGGAACATATTGGCGTAGGTCATCTTGTCCTGTTCATGATGTTCCTTAATCTTGTTCTGGCAGATGGAAATATGAGCACGGGCCGCTCGATTTGAGGGGTTGACTTGGAGCACAAGCTGAAAGTCTTCCATTGCAAGGCTGAATTCATTACGAAGGAGACGGGCTTCCCCTCGACGATACAAAGCCTTCTCATTGTTATCATCAAGCTCAATCGCCTTAAACACACAAACACACACACACACACACACACACACACACACACACACACACACACACACACACACACACACACACACACACACACACACACACACACACACACACAGTAGTAGTTAAGATACAGAGAGACAATGTATTAAAAGTAAAATGTTAAATATGGATAAATACCATCAGGGCCTTGCAGCTCACCTTGTTGCAGTGTTCTACAACTTGTGAGAACTCTTTTATACGCAGGAAACACAACGCTAAGTTGAGGTGTGATGTCAACATAAAAGACTGTATCTTTTTATGCTGATCCAGCCCAGAACCACACTCCATCTCTAGCCAGGAAACGATACGCTGGTACTGGATGACTGCCTGGGAGTATAGCCCTGCCTAATACAGGAAGATAATACTATTTATGAACATGGTAACAATTAAGAAAATAAAATGTTAAGACAAAAGATCAGCATAGGGACTGTACCTTAAAATACTGATTCCCTTTATGCTTAACTCCAACAGCCAAGTTTAGCTTTTCAGGCAAGACCATTTCCCATGATTCTTTGGCCTTGTGTAAAAACAATTAATGTCACGGAAAGTGAGTAAACATTGGTTTTCATGTTTAGGCAGTCAGCTGAAATTATCTACATAACTATGTATGTCTTAAAAAGAAAAATTTACCAAAATTACACAACCATATTAACCAACTCTAGTCTGAATGTAGAGTCTGACTGTTTATTTATTTAGTAGTAGTTAAGTAGTAAGCAGAGCTCACCCTTTGAAAGTTTTTTAGGGTAACTTCGTATATGATGTCTTTGTCTGGTCCAATTTTGTATTCCGGTTTACCTTTGTTTCCAAAGCCATACCTGTGAAAAAAGAAAAGATAAAACATGACAGTCTGGCCATAATACAAAAAAATAACACCCCCACTCTCTACATTTCAAATAGCCAAACTGAGTACAAAGATTGTATTAATTGTCAACAGTCAAATCAATCCACTTGCCATTTAAACTATGGTGTGGGAAAGCACACCTGTGCATTTATTTAATACAACTCACTGGGGATAATTCCCTTACAGGTTAAAATGTATACTATTCACAGTAATATACCAGACACTTGCTCAATCTGCAATAATGTAAAAGAGTACACGTTAATGGCTGATGTGAAGTTGGTCTCAGTACAACTCCTTTCATAACCTATTTGTTATGAATCTTTAACCTTGATTATGAAAAAAATGCCTGTATATTATTAATATAATCAGTAACAGTATTGCTAAAAGCCTGGACCTTTGTAAATTTAGGCAAACAGCATTGTGGGTGATCAGGGGCACACCCTTGCCTCCTCAATTTAACTGCTGCCTTCTGGGTGACAATACTGTACTTTTATGTTTACAAAAAAACAAGTTGTCTTTTGTTCCACAGGCCATCAAATGTCTTAATGCAATTTTTTAATTAATGATGGTCCTGTAAGGTAATAAGGTTTTCTTATTTTGTATTTCATTTTGTTTTCCAGCTAATCTGCACTGCATTTGAAAATAGAATTAATGTAATCATCATCTGACAGAAATCCTACATCAAGTACAATGAAATAAATTGTTTCTGGGAAGTGGGGACATAATTGTATTTTGGCTTAACAAGTGTAATGGAGGACAACAGCATGAAAATCTAGCAGAGATTATTATCAAAAGCAATCCCACATAAAAGACTGTCTCATGTAACTGCATTGAGAGAGCAAAAGCAGATTTTTAAGGTTTTTCAGTAACTTACTTTGGTTTTAAGTAAAGTAAACAGCACTCTCCTTTTTGCATCTTGTCCATGGCTCGGTCCACTCCGAAAGGAACGCCTTTATCTTCAGCCTCACCAACCTTAAAGCTGACATCCCTGCAGTCAAACAGTCGATCACCACACTTTCCCTCTAGGTGCACTGTGGGTCACACGACACAAATCATGACATAGTTGAACCTCTTATGTAGCCGTTTGATGTAATTTTTAATGTTATTTGGCTCAATATCAGTAATAATCCAAAAATAAAAAAGTGGCCTTACCTTCAACACTTGCTCCATCATTGGGATTAGTGTAACCGTCACCTTTGACCTTTATTCTTCTTATGATACCGGAATCGTCTGTGAGAACCTCTCCTTCAAACTTTAGTAGCTCCATCTGTTTTGTTGTAAACTTTATTCAATCATTGTTGTACACAAATATGGCTATGAAACAAATGCAAAATCTCAGCCCTGCAGAACTCAGTGTATGGTGTTACAGAGATGTGGGAGGAGAAAAACTAATACATAACAAAAAAGAAGTAGGAGTCGTCACATCATAAAAAAAGAAGGTTAAATAATGACTGTGTAATGAGACATATATGTATACACACCATACCTCTACTAGGACAAGACAAACTAAGATAAAACATCCCTCTCAGCTAACTAAAGCCCCTTAACATACAGTCTCCTCTTTTATATTCCCCCAAGGTTAGGTTTGAAAAATCATCTTATTCCACTCTTAACAGTACACAGTATGTCTGTAAATATTGATTTGTTGTAATGACAAGAGTGCACCTCCGTCATTAAACACTGACTGCTGCGATATCAACATGCAATGTCGTTGATGAGAATAAAATGTAGTATATAATGAAATAAAAACTCAGTTAATTTCTGTTGCCTTCCACCTTTTCTTCCCATATCTCTCTATAGTCTTCATCGACAACTGCTCATTTACTGGACAGTCCCGGCACCACCGGAAATTCCCCGTATTTATCCCTCACTATCTGCTTTCTTTGTGTTTACTTTAAACTCAGGTTAAATCGAGGAACGTTAACCGAAACCTCTGAACACATTATAGGCTAAAATTGCAATTTTTGAAGAACATTTGGATCCTGCAACAAGCCAGGCCTACTTGGTTTGTTCAGTGGGTGATGCTATCTAACTGGGATGTTTTGGGACCTATTGGCAGGAATTTGATATGGACAAAATAAACAGGGTGATACACTGGTAAGAGCAAATTATGTTTAAGCATGTATCCAGCTAAATTCAATAAATCACTTTAACTGAAATCTGCAGAAACTGACACATACTCCTAAATTATCAGGGTCCCTCAGTGTGAAGTAATTTGCGGCACAAATGGCAGCACTAATGTGGCATACCTACCTCAAACACTACTGAAGAGTTAGGAGGAATTTTGTTAGGATTTCCAGCAGATCCATAAGCGTACTCTGGCTTACACAGGAACGTGCACACCTCACCTCTCTGCATGGACAAGACAGCAATATCCCAGGCCTTGAGGACTTGTCCTGTGAGTGGATGAAGCAAATAAAAAACACTATAAGAGATGTCACTGAGAATAAAATGTAGGTTAAAACTTTCTGAAATTAAATGAAGGAAAAACTGAGGTGGTTGTTTTTGGAGCAAAAGAGGAACTATTAAAAGTCTGCGCTCAGCTTCAAATAACAATGTTAAAAACAACAGACAAAGCCAGAAATCTTGGTGTAGTCTGAACCGCGCATCATTGAGAGGACTCGGAATTACTGCAAAGCTGCATTTTTTTCAATTGGTTTTGCTTTAGTTTTCAAAATGTCTCTAACTGGGAATGTTGATATTGGCAGTGGAAGAAGATGTACTAAAAAACGTTTTTCTGAAGTTAAACTATTAACTATTAATAGTTAAACTATTCATATAGCATAGTGCAAGTACTGAATTCAAATGTTTACTTAAAGCAAAGATGCACTCACACAATTTTACAGGTTTTAGTTGGCATCAAAATGAAGGCTGAGTTTCAAGATGGGTGTGCGCTGTATTAATTGAGTTGCTGTTGAGTTGAGTCATCTAACTCTCAGCAAGTAAGCATATATTCCAAAATATCAAACTATTAATGTAAGAGACAACACAAAGGCACCCTCAGGTACGACAGTAGTGCATAAAGTCGCCTACCTTTGCCCACATTGAAGAAAAAAGGTTCTTTGCTTTGATCTCGACTGCTGTCAAACTTCTTGCCAGTGAGCAGCTTTCCAGTGTAGTGGACGACCACTCTGTCTCCAATCATTGGCCGCTCTCCATCGAGCCCCTGACGGTTTACAACCTGTAGGCAGAACAGTTCAACTGAGAAACCTTTTAAACAGAGAATATAGAAGAGATCATGAGAAATCAGGACCATGCCATATGGTGGAACAATAAGTCTTTCTTGTGCCTACGATAAAACATTAAAGCAATGACAATAAATACCTTGATGACTCCTTGGTCTTTATTAGGTGTTACATCAATGCCCTTCGCAGCAAACATGGCTGTGGCTGGCTGGCCATCAATAGTCATATCCTGATCAGTGGTCATTTCTCACACGTTAACACTGTTATGAACACACAAGCCTTTGTGTTAGCAATCTGAGCACCATAAATATCATGTCTTCATGTCTCATGTTTTCACTTTGGGACAAACTCTCAACAAGGAAAATGGCACATGAAATAAATCTAATTTGTGGAGCTGGACTGGAAAATCACAGTCTCTGTTTCACAAAAGTAACAATGCAAGATCTCAATAATCCATCCAGTAGAAATTACTTTCTCCTCCACATGATATAACTTGTAGCTATTTAAAGACACATGTTCTAAAGTCATGTACTGTACAGGAGATATATTTAAAGTTGTATTGCAAAAGCCACAGTGGCATTGATCCCAGCTGTATAAGGAACATTACTTTGCACTGCATTTGTGAAATCACTTAACTGTACCACACCTTGTCTGATCCCCCACAGATGAAGTAAATACATAACATAATCTCAAAGGCAGCAGCGTGTTGCTTACTTCAATCATCTTATTTTGTAACACGAGCTGCACTCACCAAAGTATGTTCAATAGTATTAGTTTATGGCCCTTTGTTCTCTTTGTCAATCTATGACATCCTCATATTTTATGCACAGCTAAATAAACCTGCAGCACGGCAAAACCTCATTTCAATATCTTCACTGTACATTTTTTGTTATGAGTATTTCAACATTAGTCTTTTTTTCTGAAAGCCTTGTATGCACAGGGAAAGTGTGGGCTCAACTACACTCACACTCTGTATTGATAAAGCTGCGCAATCACAAATACACTCTTGTAATCGCTTTTCGTTTGTGATGGGGGGGCTGTGCTCAGTGGTAGAGCGGTTACCTGCCAATCGGAAGTTCGATCACTGACCCTGCAGTCCCATGTCAAAGTGTCCTTGGGCAAGACACTGAACCCCTCGGCAGCCTCAGCCACAGTGTGTGAATGTGTGTGAATGGTACCTGTACTATGTAAAAGCGCTTTGAGTAGTTGTTAAGACTAGAAAAACAAAATCCATTTACATGAGGCAATTTGACCATGACTCCAATTAAAAGGTGTATCAGAATATGAGGCTAAATGCTGTCTGGTGATGTTGATGTGAAATAGCTCAAATGTTATCTCCTCTAGGTCTTTTAGGCTGTGTTACTGTTATAGTAACATATTTGACCTCTCCCAGCATGGCCATCATGTCTACATAACTAGTGATATAACTAACTTCCTTTTAAAGATTTTTATAGAACCAATTCTCATTCCAAATACTGCACAGTATACTGTCCCCTTATTTATATGTAAAGTTTCTCACAGAAATAGTATCAAACAAATCAGATTAAGAATTACATTTGACAAAATAAAAACAAAGGTAAACACTGTTGCACAGAGATAAAAAGATGGATCAGACCAGATATGTGATGCCAACTTTTTCCAGGTTCAGTAACCAGCCTGACAGACAGACAGATTGATTGATTGATTGATTGATTGATTGATTGAGGGGTTGATTGAAATTAAAAGATTACGATATAGTGTCAATATGATACTTGAGGTTTTTTATGTAAAACTTTAAACCTGTTCTGTTCTAGACAACATTTTTAGAATAGGTAAACAACATTATGAATCTGACAGGACATTTAATACGTGATGCTATGAAAATATTTCGGTACTAAAAATGTTCGATACCCGCTCTAAAATATCTAAAGTTGGCAAAATATTAATTACAATCAGGCACTGTCTGGTCTAAGAATAAGTAAGCAAGATGACTAATCTGAGCAGACATTCGATGATCGGTGCTATGGAAACATTCTGTTGGTACAAAAAAAGATACTTTTTAGTTTGACACCCACCCCTAACAGACAGACAGACAGACAGACAGACAGACAGACAGACAGGAGCAATCGTCTACATGCAGTTACTTAATGCCTCAATACACACGGCTGCAGGCATTTTCAGTCTGCCCTAACAGGATAATCTTAACATTGTTTGAAGACAAAGAAAATGCTAGTTAGCTACGTTATGCATGTTGTCAAACACTATTTGGTGGTTATTACCACATGCAACAGCTGAGACGTTAACACTTGCTCAATAGCATCAGCTCACAGCTGCTCCGGGACTGGCCGGAATGTCACTAATGTTAGGCTAGAGTTGTGAAATAACGATTAAAAATGAAAATGTAACATCTACTACAATAAAAATGGACATTAGCCTGACTAACAAGTTTTTCTGATTCTGAAAGACTCCCAACACTGCTGCTTTTCACCTGCTTTTATATTTAAATGTGCAATGCTTCAAGCCTGAATTGGCTCTTCATCAGGTACAGAGGTATAAAGCCAATATGGGCCTGAAATATTTCTAAATGTAATAGAGTTAAAACAAGTGTTTAAAGGAGTGTTCTGCTGTGTTGTATATCATCAATTATTCAGGTTAAAGAGGTAGCTCTTATTCCCTGCAACAGTTTTCTAGATTTTTCCACAAGTTGTCCTGTTTTTACTTTACTCAGAACATTTCAGATGCTGTTGTTTATCATATGCAAATATTAGGATCTTCTGCCATGGTTAGTAAGTTCTTAAAAAGCCTGTAGTAGGAAAATGAAGAAGTAGAGCTTGGCCTGAGATGCATCAACTTGGCAATAAACTCCTTGTGTTGAATACTGATTAAGAAATCAATGTGAACTTCTTTTCCAATAGCATGAGAACTATCTTAGTAACAGTAACAGCTCAAGCCATGGTGCAGTCATGTTCCTCGAGCCACAGGGTAAAACCTTAAACATCAGTCTTACTGATATCTGCTCAATTTATTCTGCTTCTTCAATTGTGTGTGTCACTTTCAAAGATCAAGAGTCGTTTACTAAACTCTTTAGCACAAGCAGAGCACCTTCCATCTCTGCTGTTCATACAACTTGTTCTGTGTCTTTTAAATTTTATGGATTTCATCTTAGATGTACCGTGTGTGTGTGTGTGTGTGTGTGTGTGTGTGTGTGTGTGTGTGTGTGTGTGTCTGGCTGTCTGAACACAATGTTCCTTCTATTCACAGTTCCCGCTGGCAAAGCCTGATGGTGTTTACCAATCTGAGACCCCCTCACGTACCACCCAGCTTCAATTTCTAAATGAAAGTAAGCTGATTTTAATTATTCAAATTGACCATTTATATTAAAACCAAATTTAAATTTAAATAAAGCAAGTGGAGTTATAGTGTACTATTGAATTACCATTAAAAACAAATTACCATTGTTAAAATGTATTCATTTCATCAATTTTATTATTTCACTTTTTGCTTTTCTGTATGAAAGAATTAATTATTAAACACTGAACAAGTAAAACCACCGCAAATAGTTACAAAACAGAAAAAATGCCATGTAGGCTACATGTATCTAAACTCAGATACACTGCGGAGGAATGCAGGAACAGAACACAATGAGGCAAAGACCACAGACGTACACGGTGTATCTGTACATTCTGTCTCACATCCGTACTCTGCTGCTGATTCATACAGTATGAAAACATGTGAGAACACCCTGTGCATGACAGACTCATGGCATGACATCCTGAGGCAGAGCATTGTCTGGCATTGGAGATTATTGTTTAACCTGACAAAGACGTACGGCAAGAAAAGCAGCTTTTATGGCCATTGCTTTTTGGAAATGCTTCTACAGTGGTGTATGTACTTGGTGCATACACCACTGTACTTTACATGTCAGTGTATTTGGACAAGAAGTTGTTCAGATTCATTAAATACCTCCCTCATGCAGTGTGATCCATCTATAGGACTTTGTTTATACCTGTGTCTATGTTAGCAGGCCAACTCTACTCAATCTAACCACCTCATCTAAATCTAAATCCACATAAAGACTATGATAATACCATAGCCTATATTTAAAGTTATTCAGAGGTTACCATTATGTCCTGTAATGTACAACTTGGTCCACAATGAACATGAATCTGCACAGAATGAACTACAGTTACTGTTACCAATTATCAGAAAAAGTAAATACCACCTGCACTTTACGAAGAACACCTAAGCCTTAAGGGAGCCTGCATGCAAACTGTTGTCCTCATCCACATCCATTGGGAGCCCGCCCCACACACACACTCACAGACAGAGACACACACACACACACACACACACACACGCGCGCACAGTCTTATCAGCCTTTATTTTCCAGCGCACAGTGGCAGCTGTAACCTTAAATGCCCCCACACGTGTGACAAATTGAACATCCACAAAAAAAGAGAAAACTGTTAGCTAAAACATCATATTATCAGACCTTAACTGGGACATGTTGTTTTTGTCATTAACGTTTTTATAGACTCGTTTTTATGTTTATGTTTATATAACAAGTCCATTTAACTCAGCCAGGCGTGAACAAAAAGCACTAGAAAGCCGGTAAACCTTATGCAATAATTAACTCATTCATGAAATCTTTCTCAACAGAATAAATGAAATAGATTAAATAACTCACATTTCCTCGCGCTCCTTTTTTGTTCCTTTCCCGAAACGGCCGATGACCCGCTGAAATTTCGGTCAGTTGGTCATTCCTCCTAGTTTAAACCCGCCCTTCTCATCTCATATCCAGGGTACTAAATGTTCTGCCCATGTGGTTATTATGTCGAGTTGTTTTTGTCCTGTTTTCCCTTTATCCCTTTCCTCTCTAGTGGCGATGAACGTGCCAGTGAAATAAAGCCACATGGACAGACTTCAAAATGACACTGGTGAGGAAGATAGGCAGACACACACAAGACATGAGAGAGAGAGAGAGAGAGAGAGAGAGAGAGAGAGAGAGAGAGAGAGGAGTTGTGGGAGGGCGTTTAGTGTAAAATTAAGGGGCAGGTCTTGGAAAGCAGCCACAAAGTAACACAATGTTCCGGCTGTAGCCTACTGTAGCCGTGCCGCTCCTGATGAGAACACTGTGTTCCAATAGACACCCTGACCTGTAACCCGTTCCGTGCCGAGCCAGGCCGGGAACAGAACAGTCTGTACCGCAGCAGGCTGTCCTCTCCACTCAGCTTACAACACATATCAACACTGTAATAGCCGAGCCCTAACCACACAGACTGGATGTGTAAGCACCTAAATAAAAGCATACCCTACTGACCGATAAACCGTGAGCTGAGACGGATTACTGTTTCTGTAAACCCCGCTTTTTTATTTTTGTTTACCGGGGATTTTGACGCTTAAGTAAATTTGCTGTTACGTTTCTACAACTTATGTGAAGGTAGGGATTTCAACAAATGCGCATAAGTGCAGTTTTTTTTTTGCCTCTTGTCTGGTGGGATTTTTTTTTGTTGTTAATTTTATTACATGTAATGTTAGGAATAGGCCTACTCCATATTTGATGAGCTATTGTTTTGAAAGAAACCGTAATCTGCAAAGAAAAAATAATTAATTAAAATTTAGCATATCTGAAATGTAAAGGAAATGTTCAAGATCTACTATCTCAAAACTGTACCTTTAATAATAACAATAATAATAATAATTATTATTATTATTGTTATTAATAATAAATGTAAAGCAACTGTAAATGAGCCAGATTTAGTTCAGGGGCAAATTATCTACAGGTCTTATTGTCTCAACAGTTTGGGAGAAAAAATATACATGCATAAATGTATAGCTGCATATTGTTGAAATCCTGTTTGTCCTGAGTCCTGTCAGTACAAGTAAGAGATATACAGTATTACATCCTAAAATGCAAATTCAAGTTAAGACAGATAAGAGAGACTTATTGTCATCCATTTATATACAGTGCAGTACAGTTCATAGAGGAACAAAATTGTGTTTCCCTGGTTGCGGTGCAAAAACAAAAACTTGAACAAATGGATATAAGGTGCAAACAGCAAGATACAAAAAACAGATACAACTATAGTGCAATAACAGAAAAATATAAATGCAAGTAGCATAAATAAATGTAAACAAATTTAAAGTGAATGAACAACAGTAAAAGAAGTTCCCTGTGGATGAGATGATTATTCATCTGCTTTTATGTTTAAATAAAGAGCATGAGATGTTTAAAAAATAGAAAAATCATCCTAGAATGTCTTTGATAAAGTCAGGCTTTCACTGAAGCAACACATAAACATGTTTGTAACACATATATGTCATACGTGTTGCAACTTCCCAGTAAAGTCATCAAGATTTGTATTGCTTTGTCTTTGTACTTCTGCGGTCTGAGGTCTGATACTGGTATGTTATTATGCCCAGAATGTTTGCAATACAGCATACATACTTTGTGGCCGCTCTTTCCATTGTTCAGCAACAATATGCTTCATTCAACTGATTAAAAGAAACTTTAAAATGTGGCATAGATTCTTGGTGTGAGTATATCTTCTTTATTGCTTCAACTGAGGTGCTCAGATAGTTAAAACGTCATTGCAGGTTTCTGGTGGGTGAATCCTGCAGTCACAGGGGGTAAGGATACTGTCTAACCAAGGGAACATGAGGATCCTGTTAATTATAAAGGTGACGTAATGCAAGGGAACCTGATTGTGCAAACCTACAGGGATGTTATCTACCGGCTCAGTAATCTTCTGAGTCATTGGAAGAAAGGTTTCACGCTCTTGCATTAGAACATTTATTTTTACATTAAAAACAGAAAATAGTAGAAAAACAGAACGACGGCCTTGTGAACTAAGAACACAACCAGCCCTCACCATGCACCACCAACCACCTGAAGCCAATAAATACATAAATACTGATCAAGGCTCCAGCCGCGGCAGAAACTTGTGTTCCTAAACACTCGTCTGTATCGCGGTGTCCTAGCAGCTTTGTTGGCACTTCCTCCCATCTTGTATGCGTAAGTGGAGGTAAAAAAATGAACTCAGGTGCCCTGAGCTGAACTGCAATGCATTAACAGATTTCTATATTGACACACAGTCTGACATGTCTTCCTTTCTGAAACATCTTGAACATATTGTTTCTATTGTGGTGAAAGCAGCAACTCGGTAGGACACATAGAAATTAGATGCTTTAAGGTTATATCAAGAATTTGTAGCTGTCTCATATACATATAATAAACATATTTATATAGACTTATTACTCATGTTTTGAGCTTAAGGGCCTCTTTTGCTCTAAAAAAAGAACTCAATACTCACTAAAAAACTGTTCTGCTAAAATAAACGAATAAACAGTAGGTCTTCTTGATGATTGGCTTATACATTTACTAAATACTGCATGCACTAAGTACTATAATCTCACAAGCAGTTGCGAGAATGCGTCCGTCTGAATGAGTGTCTTGGTGTAACCAGAAGCACACGGGTAAGTTCATTCAGGGATACAGGCTGTACAGTCATCAGGAAGTGAAACAGAACAGAATGTGCTGTACTAATCTGATTGAAAAACACCGTCCTGAGTGGAGTCATGAAAAAAAAAGAGGTTTCATTTAAACAGCTAAAAGGAGAATCCTATTGCATCAGGAGCTTAACTCTTCATTTGGTGATATAAAAGACAAGTAGTGAGGATAAGGTTAGAAAAGCAGTCGCTCTCACACAAACATGCACACTGCGACTAAAATAAAGCTGGGCAGCATAATGCTCTTTGTTTGTGTTCTAGGCATCCGTGTTACGTACATGTGAGTAATCTCCAGAGTGATCCCTTTTATCCCTGAACTTTTGCCCCCTGAAGCAGGAGTTCTTTACTGCTGTGTCTGTCAGGGACCCTAAATAAATGATTCCTCTCTGCTGCTGATGAATAAAATACTGTGACTAATTTTTGTTGTTGTTGTTCATTTCAACGTAAATTTTAAAGGACCATATTTTGTCAATTTCAAAATTCTGTGCTCATTTTCTTTCATTAGATAATCAGTCATGATGAGTTTACTAAATAGATAAAGTTGTCAGTAGTGAAAGAAGTATTCAGATAAGTTATTCCTCTGTATGTTTTGTTTCCCTCTGAAATGTAGCAAAGTAGATGTATGAAGTGACAGAAAATTAGAGTATTCATTTGGAGAAGTCAAAAGTATAGCAGAGAAAGTTTTTTTAAACATTAACATTAACAATATAATTAGCCTTTATATCTAATTGTGCTTTTCTGTGATTTTTCCTCTGCACTATTGTGGAAGTTTGGTTATTTAGTAGCCTGTGCACTGGATTACTCTCATGCCTGTTCTAGTCCTAGAAAAATCTTCAGGCCAAGCTCAAACTTCAGACCCTTATCTTTTTTTTTAAATGATTTTAAACTTAGAATAAAAGAAGTGGTCACTGCTTGTAACTGCTTCATTTAACCCTTGTGTTGTCTTTCCGTCAACATTATTATCACTTTTTCTGATATTTTTGGTCACTTTTTTAATGTTGCGGGTGCTTTTTTTGATGTTTTTGCCAAAGCTTTTTGATATTTTTAATGTTGACATTTTAGGCGCTTATTTTGACGGCCCATTTTTTGTGCAAAAAAATAAAGAAATAACTGAAAACGGGTCAAATTTGACCCAAGGACAACATGAGGGTTAACTAACAAACACTTGATTACATATTGCTACCTTGTTAATCCACTGTATTATGTAATGTATTTTGTTGCTGTTGTGATCTGTTTTTGTGTCGGATGCTGCTATGTAACCTTGTCTATATCACTTGAAAAATGGGTTTTAATCTCAGTTTGACTTCCTAGTTAATTAGACTTTCAGATGTTTGGCTACTTTTGTTTTGTCATTTTGTCAGTTTATACTCTGGTCCTAAATAAACGTTATTATTAAGAACATTACCTATTATGTTGTTAAGAGATCCCCTTTAACAACTGAGAAAACAATATATTACTTTAATACTTCATTAAAGTGATAAATAATAATTAATAATAATTAAACATATTTAACTGATGACATATTTCAGAAGTCTGCTACAGAAAACAACACATTCTGTTGCAGATGTAATATATGTTAAAATCAGTATAATCATCTGTATAATGTAATACAGTTCAACAGAAGCACAAACTACATCTTCCAAAATTATCAAAAAGTTGAATTAATTATTAGCTTTTAAAACAACTTCAACACAAACTGTAAATTATAACCTTCACAAAAGGTTAGGTGGGACTTATTGCAGGGTTGTTGTATTAGATTGCATTAGTTTGAGCTACTGAATAAACTGGCAACTGTGGGTATATGTTCATGTTTAGCCCATATAATGTAGAAAGCATGACATATTTCCTTATTTGGTGTGATAACAATGCCTTATGGTAATTTACGCATTTGGTCACCTTCATCTAATGTGTAGACAGTTTGTTTTGCGGGGGGGTTGTTACCACTTTCTTTCTACATAATGCAGATTTCTGAATTCAGATCAGATATATATATAAAATTTAAGGAAAAAAATGATTTTGAATTACATTTTTACCCATGCAGCAGTGGTGTTTGAGACTCCAAACAATGAGGAAGTAAAGCCAATGTCACCTAAACACAAGGGCTAAAATTAAAACAACTCCCTCCTTCATGGCACAGCCCTATCACCAAACCCGCACTAATGGGTGTTATTAAGCTGAACATGTCCATAATGTCAGACAAGACAAATAAGACAAAGCTTGAGACAAGTGTGAGTAATTGCTCACTATTTTGACAGCTCAAATAGCCTTATCCAAACATATGAGAAAGTGAAACTGCTTTTAAAAAATGACTACAAACAAGACATTTGACATGTTTACAAAAGAGGATCCTTTACTGTAAAGGAAAACCATTAATGTGTCCAAAATAAGACTTTATTTAGGGCTAGTACTGTAACAAAACATGGTCATTAAGAAGTAAAACTACGATTCACTGTCACCTACAACTATACTTTATGCAAATTACCACTTGCCACAGAAAGATTAGACAAGCATTTTCCCTCGTCTTATGTTTCATTCTGCAATATGAGGAGTGAGAGGTTTAGGGTCAGAGAGGTAGAAAGACTTACAACTCTTCCCCTACTTCTTTAAAATGTGTCTCGATGCAGGAAGTGTACATGCAGTATCTAACCACCCATCTGAACATTTACAAGGGGTCGTTTATGGCGTTTCATTCTGTTGAGCAATAACTGTCCTGTCCTGTTGGTTTACTTCTGTTCCCTGCACAGCAATCACTACATGGCAGGCAGTACATTCTATACTACATGAATATGTTTGTGTTTCCTGTCAAAATGAAACACAACAGCTAACAGTCTGCTTCTGTACTAGCGCTGCATTTGATGTAATGTAATGCAATGCAAAAAAAATGTTCATATGTATCTTGTAGTGGAAGAAGTAGGCTACTCAGATCCTTTACTTAAGTAAAAGTATTAATACCAAAATGTAAAAATACTCCATTACAGGTAAAAGTCCTACAATTAAAATCAGACAGACACATTACAAGCTAAAGTTAAAGGCATTAAAGTAATAACTGTTTGGCAATAATCTGCCCCTTATGACTGATATGACAAATAACATACTGAGGGTCAAACTAGTTTTAAATACTTTATATATGTCCTACAGTAATACTTTAATCCAGTGATTACCAAACGAGGGGCTGTCACAAGATAAATCTACGGGGTCATGAGATGATTAATGTGGTGGCAAAGAAGAAAAAACAGTTCTGCTTCATAGACTTGAATTAATTTTTCAGACTTTTGTCTAATTTTAGCTTTTCTGTGAAGTATTGGAGAGTTGTACCTCTTTGGGGTTCAAACAGTTATTTCCATGAAACAATGTGAGAAGTTTATACGGAGAATCTCTTTTTTGTGGAACTGCTAACATGTTATAAATATCTGAAACATATCAAGTGACCCCGGCTAGACACTGCTTTTATTGGAAAGGGTTACAAGCTAACTGGTTTCATCTTTAACAATTCATTGTATTTTATAAAGTGATGTTTTTGTGTAAAACTAATCTGCAACTATCTGCCAAATAAAGTAGAAAGTACAATATTTTACATTAAAATACAGTGGAGTAAGGCAGGATAAATTAAGAAAATCTTCATAACAGAAAGCACAAACAAGGTTTGAAAGTCATCAATGAGAGGACTGAGAAAACATTCAAAAGGTAGACAATGGCACAAGTAGACATTACAAGTTTTGAAATAAGTATATACTATATATATAAACTTGCATTAATACAATAATAAATAATATATTTTATGTGTGTATATTGAAGAGGATAAATCTTCTTCTGGAACCTCACCTCAAATTCTGATTCCAATGTTGACAGAAACCGTTCACCAGGGCCTGAAATTAACACCCGACCACCTGCCGAATGATTCAATTTGCAATTGCCGGGTAACACCGTCAACCTACCTGCAGGTAGATTGACAGTGTTATCTGCCAATTGCAAATTTAATCATCAATCACATTTTAACATCAACGTAAGCTGTAACGTTTTTTCACTATAAAGTTGCTGCTGTTTCAACCCTGTCGGCTCACAGCAGCGGGCAGGGCTGCTGCTGCCCGCGAATGACACATGCGACACACACACACACACACACACACGTGATGTACAGGATGACCTAAATTGAGGACAGCTACATTATTGTAGGTGCAATGATAAGTTAAAGTCCAATAAATACTTTATCAAACCGTATGAATGTGTGTCCCAGCCCAGGATAGGAAATTATGCCTTTATGATGGATTATCACGGCGGGCCCCCCCAACTACAGCACATTATACATTATACAGATGACATTGCACTGTGATGACAGGGCAATGTCCACAAGTAGGCTACCATGAATAGGACAGGATCGGATCATAGAGACACAGCAAAACCTGGTAAAAAGTTGCAGGTGGTCAAAAAAGTTAACTTCAGGTCCTGCCCCTCACCTTCCTCCCTTCTCCTCATGACCTTTTGCCGTGACCTTTTTTCAACTAGGCATACTCACACATTCCTATGGCCTGTAAATCTTCACCTAACCTGTCCCACTTTAACCTTAACATACTACATAACAGCTCTATGTAAAATACATGTCTAAAATGATAATATATACATGTATATATATATATATATACACACACACACACACACACACACACACACACACACACACACACACACACACACACACACACACACACACACACACACACACACAAAGTATATTTAGTGCACACTGTGTGTGTTTAATTAAGTACTCTATCTATACACAGAGTGTAGGGGATGGTGATGATAAGAGAAAAATGTGCTTTGAAAGTTAAAGTGGCCCACTTTGAGGGCGACAGAGATGGTGTTGGCTGAAGGATCATTACAGCCCATGCAGTAGTAGACTACAAAGACCTTCGGTAGGATTAAAAAAAAAAAGGCTGAGTATAATTTAAAAAGATTGATAGTGGAGTTGTTCCAGATGCTCTATCAGGAGGCAGTGTTGTGCACTCATTTTTAAGAATAAACTAAAGAAAACACACTTGAAAAAAAAAAAAAAAAGCAAACTGTGAAACATTTTCTTAAAGAATTTCTGGTTAAAATGTGATGTTTTAGGTATGAAACACTATATGCATTTGTAGTGTTGGGCTGTTATATTTGTCTGTGTGTTTATTGTTGTAAATGTGTTTATACCACGCTACTGGCCAGGTAAATTTTGAAAATGAGATTTGAATCTCAATGAGACTTTTACCTGGTTAAATAACTGTGTATGTCCATTCTTGTACAGTACATAGCGGTATGTAAATGTATCATTGTTTGCAATCCACCAATAAACATATAAATCCTGTCATAGACATCTGACAAGGCAGGAGCATAACTCGCTGAATTCTCAACCGATTTTCCAGCAGTTTGGCTGGTTACAAATGGCAGACATGTATTCATAATACTTGGATGAATAATAAATGCATGATTTAATACTTATATTTTATCTTACGTAGATAGTGACAGTAATATCGCTTTTCAAGATGATCTTACCCTACGTATATAGTTTCTAAGTATATTCTTTTCTTTTTTACTGCATTGTAAAATTGCTGCCATTATATAACTTTAGAACACTTTAAAGTTGAAAGATCAAGTACATTTCTGTAGTGTAATATTCATATTTTGCTCATTTATGTCTATTTTAAGTCACACATTATTTACAAAAACTGTGTACAGTGTATCTTATGTATTATGTATTTTATGAAAATAAAAGTACGAGGGAAATAACTTATTTATACAAGAGAGGTGAGCAATACAAATTTAGCCTTAATCTCATAAAATATTTTTTTATTTTCACCTTAGTATGCACGCTTTCACTCACAAAGTCACGACTGAGAAATTCTTATCCAATAGCTCAACAATACTACTTTACATAGCTGTGTTCTCAAACTGCCACTCTGAAACTGCAGTGTGAATTTTTGCTACATGGTGTTTCCTCAACTTCCTCAACAATATTTGCGGTCTGTCAGATGCAACACTATACGTGGAATCGTCAGGCCTTTATTGTTTTCCAAGGTTAGCAGGTGGTAGTTATCACAAACAGCTGCTGTTACTGTAACAGATGTCTTAATGAAACTGTTACAGCATACAACACATGAAAACTGCTTCATAACATGCAATATCAACCAGAGCATTCTTGATTAGGCACCCAATGCTAGTGGGCAGGTAGCTGTGGTCCAACACACACTTGTGACATTCTCAAATGAAGAGGATCAATGCAGTGTCAGAGTCCTCAGATGGCACTACTACAGATGACATGTCCACATTTGACAGACACCGGGTGGATCCCAAATCTGTTATTTGATATTTCCTTGCTCCTAGCTTAAATCGGAAGTCTTTCTAGTCCACGTTCTTGAAGGCCATCTCAAAGCTCTAACTCCTGCCCCGAGAAGCGAGGACAGAGGACCGAGGAGGAGCTATGAACCCTAACCGTACACAAGAATAGCTTTCCTGGAAGCCGTGCAGCTTAAAGCCGTTACTAACTACACCCATACAGCTGACGAATTTACACGTCAGAGGAAAGAATGTTTAATTTCTCTAAAAACACATTTCCTTATTTCCTCTCCTTGAATGATTTCCTCGTGTCTCTCCTGCTTCCTTGGTGGAGGGATGGACTAAGACGCAAGGAAGGGAGGCAAGTGAAAGAAATGTGGATGCAATTTAAGGACCAGGGACGTACCCACTTTGCCATCCTGTGTTTCTTTGAGAAATGCTGTATCAGACCATGAGATGATGGAATACACTCTGGAAGTGAACCACACTCAGATTCCATCCACCTAGAATTTAAACAAAAGATAAGTCAGTCAGGTGTTTTTTTGAACCAAATTTTAAAATGTAAGCTATCTCTATTAATAGTATTGTGCACTAAAACACCAGCTCGTACCTGAGGCCCTGATGAAGTGAAAGAGGAACTCCAAGTGGTCCTGGCTGAAGCAGACTGTGCACACAGCAACTCTGCTATCATCAGGGTTATGTGTCAATGTTGATAATAAAACCAGTCACAGACAGATACCTTTGAAATATAGAAAAATATCAGTATGCAAATACTTTCTGTATAAAACCATCAACTCAGTCTTATGATATTAAATAATGTTAAAGTGAATATTTTTGTATGCTTTGAACTAGAACATAGCTACTGTAAAGACTATACAACCCTGCAGGGAACTATTTTTGTTTGTGTTTTTTTACATTTTTGGTATGACAGTGTTGTTACAGGAAATTACATTTTGAAAAAATAAACGTTGGATATTTTAAATAGAGAGCATTTAATGAAATTATGTAGATGGACGCTCAATTGCATTAGATACATTTTTTTTATATTTTTTCACAATAAAACGTATAACTGTGATGATACTGCAATCTAAAATTGTGTGATGATGAGATATTTATTTAAACCCCTGCAAAATTATAAATGTTACACATAGGGATGGGCAATGTATCGATGTTGTATCAATATCGCGATAAGAGACTAGATATCGTCTTAAATTTTGGATATATTGTAATATCATAATAAGTGCTGTATTTACCTGGTTTTAAAGGCTGCATTACAGCAAAGTGTTGTAATTTTCTGAACTTACCAGACTGTTCTAGCTGTTCTATTATTTACCTTTACCCACTAAGACATTAAATCAGTTCTGGAGAATATTTATCAAAAATCTTATTGTGTAAATAACATTTTGTTAAAGCACCAATAGTCAACCATACAATATTGTTGCAATATCGACATTGAGGTATTTGGTCAAGAATAATGTGATATTTGATTTTCTCTCTATTGCCTAGACCTAGTTACACATGATTAATATCGGTAAATGGAAGGATGTGTTTTATAACTTTGACTGGGCAGTTTAACAAACCAGAATGGAAGTCAAGTTTCTGCTGCAGTTCCTTGGTAAGCATATTTTTGTGTTTTAAATCCTCTTGCAGTGATTTCACTGTCTTCTTATTCCTTCTTTCCCGATCCTTGGCATTTCTTAAGTCCCGTTGCAATTCCTCCACTTTCTCCTGAGCCGCAGTTAACTTTTTTTTTACTTTAACCGGGTCAAGGGCATACTGATGATCCTGAAAAAATATTATCATCGTAACTTAAAATTATTCTCCTCATTTTATAATTATCACAATAATATAAGCCCAGCATTCTTCAAAGATGTTTTAAACAATAGCTGTTTCACTCACAGAGTTTGACTTCTGAAGGTCCTCTGACAGCTGAACGGGAACATCAGGACATTCTGCAGCAGCTTTTTGCGAGGTCCTGCTTAACCTGGGTGTAGACCTACTGGGCACCTGGAGATAAAGTAAAAAAAAAACTATTTCAGTCAATATGTACAATTTCTAACTGTTTCTTTGTATTGTTAGGTTTAGTGGGCAAATTTGTTATTGGAAGATTAAGATTATATAAATTGTCATTATTTATATAGATCAATTTGCCAATGGTACTCACTTTGCTAAGATGGCCGGGAAATGACGGGATTGCTCCTTCCCTTAAACGAGTTGTCTGTCCAGTCATGTCTAAGTCTTCAGGCTTGAAATGACAGCTACAGACAACTGAGCGGTAATGTGGCTCAAAGTCCCTTCTCCTCAGTGCTACTGTCCATGCCTGTCTTTTAACCTTATCTTTTGGGAACCTAAACACAAAATAAGTCCATCTGAATCACATTATGTAATTCTGCATGCTTCTGTTGCTTCAATGAATGCACTGTATGGGACATTAGCGTCATGAAACAGTTGTAAACAAACATTTTAGATCAGGGATCTTCCCCAGGGGGTCCTCAGAGTCAATGCAGGGGGGCTCCAAATTATTGTTATTTTTTGTGTTGTGTTGTATTGTTACGTTTTTTTAAAAAATGTCTTAACATGAATCTAACATATTATTAGCAAATATAACTCATTGGATGCTACTGAAGTCACTAAGGCCATCCACAGATATAGTTTATCCTAAGGATCCACTGTGCCACATGTATGTTTAATAATATTAAAACATGAATTATAAAACCATATATATTATTTTAATAGCTTAGTATTATATGCAAACAATGTACTGTATGTATAAAGGCTTTAGGCCGCCCTACACGTTATTGTAGGCTAAGTTAATTATGCATCTTAATTGTACACAATACATAAAGTAGGGGGTCCCTGCTCTTTCTTTCTCTCAGTTAAGGGGCCCTTGGCTTAAAACGTTGAAGACCCCTTATTTAGATAATTTAGGACTAACGTTACATAACTCAATAACAGGGTTAGTGACACAGCTGATTGAGAAAAATAAGTTTCTGAGTCTGACTGATATATTAACGTTCCTACTTTTTTCTTGACATTGATTAGTTAGCTTAACTTCGTATCAAGACAGTCACTTAGCTAAGAATTACTTATTGTGATAGATCAATAGAATGTGATAAATTCAACACGTAACAATTATTGTAAGATGACTTTTCACCTGTGAAATGTTATTCCCTGCTGCTTGGTTTTGGCATTTCTTCCATTAGAACATCCAACCACAGCACAAAAGTCTGGCATTTTCTACTACTCTTTCATTTGAACTGTCCCCGCTGCAATATGGCGGCAGCACAGAGACTGACCTCACAAACCGGATGTAGCGTCGACGTGGTCGCAAATTTGCTAGTTTTCTTATGGTTTTCCTAGGATGGCGAAGGCATGGCCCGATCTTCTCTGTCCCTGATTGGCGAGTACTCGTTGCCTTCGTTGGTTGGGTTGGTTACATAGGTTGGTTAGGTCGGAGATTGTTAAGGTTTAGAATCGTAATACCGCAATCTATCTCCACATCATTTAAACAAATACATTCATGGTTGTATGTCCGGCTTCCAGCAAGGAAGATGTTGCTTCCAGTTGCCTGCTACAGCCCAACCGGAGCCTCTTCTCCTGGCTGTGTTTAGTGGGTGTGGGTTTTGATTGACATTTTTGGCGGAAGTGACAACGATAACTGCCAGTTGGGTCAAATGGTTGTCTCTAGCCCGTCATTCAGCCCAGATTATTATCAGAGCAACACTGTTTCAAACAAACGTTTATTGAATCACTTTATAATTTATCACTTTATTATTCAATTCTCATGTAATTTAATTGCCTCCATTTTTATCAAATAATTTTGTGTTCCTTCCAACACAGGCGGTTTAGAACCTTTGCTTCAACCATAGACTGTATAATTATTAATATATATTAACGGTCTATGGCTTCAACCTTTCATTAATGATGTTTAAGCGTGAGATTGGTTAGGTTAAATTTCAGGGAAAGCCAATCAGAGGCAAAGTAGGGCGGGACATGCCTTCGCCGTCCTAAGAAAAGAAATATCTAGCTACGTTTGGGTGTTCTGAGTAAATTCAGCTAATGTTAGCAGCTTAAACGGACGGCGTGTTGTCTGCTGCTTACATTTTTAAAACTACATATAGAAAAAGGTGAGCTACATGTTTTATTTGTTGATCTGCTTGATTTCTTCAACTTGTCGTCGTTTAGTATGCTGATGGCCTCAGAAGTTGATTTTCTTTAAAACCGTTTCGTCGTGGTTAATGGCAAATTTGCTAGCCAACACTGCTACATTCTGTTTTAGCTAGCTAACAGAACTACCTAGCGTTACTGTGTGCATGCCTGTTTGGGCGATTGGAAATCCTGACAACATAAATATTTGGTAACTTAGTTAGACACGAACATATGAAGTTTGTGTAGTGGTGATTATGTAAATAATGCATGTCTAACTATTAAAGAGCACGGAAAGAAGGTCTATACCCGGCCGTTGTACGCAGAAGCTAACAAATACCTTTGCTTGCTAGCTAGCGTTAGCTTGGTAATGTGCAGTCGACGTTAGCATTTAAGTAGTAGCTAAGGCCAATAATGGAGTCCAACTTATTGTGGTCATTACACAGTTGGTAAATTCTTAATGCTTAATATGTTGCGATTTTAATGTTAGACCATTAACTGTATTTATGAAAAAAGATCTTTTTTTATTAGAGAAACAGGAAGCTAGCGATGTAGCTATAACGTCAGTATTTCATTGTAATTTCCCCATTGGGGATTAATAGAGCGTATACATTATAAATAATTATAACTATGTTTAACCAGATTCTTCTATATGGACATTACATTGTAAAATACAATTGTCACACAGAGGTCAGGAATGTGCCTTTTAACTATTTCTGTTGTTTCTTTCAGGCTCATCTGATTGTAGGACTCTTAACAAGAAGATATTAAAATCTGGTGAAATGAGTAAGTTATGATAATTTGTTAATTCACTGGATCAGAACCATATTTATTACCAAAATAAGTTTTTACTTTCAAGTAATTTGCCTTGGTGCTTTTGGTTCTTACAATAAACATATTAAAAATGAATCAACTGCTGCCTGGTTTAGATTGAATTCATGAGTATTTTTGCTCAGCTCAAAACACTAAAGGGTGTTTTCCCCCCAGACAATTCTTTAGCTGAGGTGAAAGGCCACTTAGATCCTGACACACCCAGTTTCATTATCAGTTTAGTTAAAAGAGAACTGAGCTACACACAGAAGTCACATTGATTAAATGCATTGTATTTGCTGTATACAATAAAACGCTGGGAAACCCTACACTACTGATAGATTTAACCATATTTGTTGCATTAATATAATCACAGCAGGTAGTAACCCATTTGAATTAACATGAGAAGTAGATAGTTGGTATGATAATCACTGTACAATTTTGCAGTTTTTACACAAATTATGCAATAAATTCAAAACTAATATCTTCCAAGTGTTCAAGAGTTTAAAAAAATAATAGAACTTTGTTTTTGTCTTTTGTCAGTTAACTTAATAGTTTGCATTTACTGGAAAGTAGTGCTTGTATAACGTTTTATTACAGCAATGTTTTTACTTGAGATGGGTATGCAAACAATAGTAGATTCTAGGGCATCATCACCATGATCTGAGAGACTACAACACTACTTCAATAAATGCTGGGCCTTGTCAGATGGATCCTCTAGTGCATTGTTATTTTCACCGAGTGATTACTGTTGGTTACATTACTACTGTGGTCTTTAAGGAGTACTTTAGTATTAGTAGCTTGTAATATAAATATAGTAGTCTCCTGTATCCTAAATAGGGGTGGGCATTGCAATTACAATCTTCTGTGACAAAAGGTTTTGTGATACTGCATAGTATTATACTGTAATATGGAAAATATCCCTGAAATGCAATTGATAAATTGATTTAACAATAAAATAAACTGGAATTTTTTTTAGCTACAATAGATAAAATAACGAGGGAAATTTCTGTCTTTGAGTAATTATGGCAAGAAACCTCAATACAAGTATGATTAAATCCTGTAATGTGTTGTCATAGAGCAACAGGAAATTCCTTAAAACCCCTTTTTCTAAATGTTGAAACCTAATTGATGGGACAAACTTGGGCAGAAACACTATAATTCATATGAAACATGTACTTAACACCACAAACTAAATAATGTAAATGTTGGTCATGCAGAATATTGTGGTTTGGTATTTTGTAACCCAAAATGTTGAGTGACACTCTTATTCTGGTGATGCAGAATAAGTTATCACACTGTAAGAAACGATCATCATAGCCCTCCATGTTTGTGTCTCTCTTTCAGGCCAAACTGACCAATTTCCCCTTGACTGCAAGGTCTATGTTGGGAATCTAGGAAACAATGGAAACAAGACAGAGTTGGAAAGTGCTTTTGGGTACTATGGTCCTTTAAGAAGCGTTTGGGTTGCCAGGAATCCTCCAGGCTTTGCCTTTGTAGAGTTTGAAGATCCCAGAGATGCATCTGATGCTGTGAAAGAACTGGATGGAAGGTAACTTCAACACATTTGTTAGTAGTTCTTCTTTTTGCGGGACATGTTATTTTGCACTTTCATACTCATGTGTTGACTTCTGTTTAGAACCATGTGCGGCTGTCGAGTGCGCGTTGAGTTATCCAATGGGGAGAAGCGCTCAAGGAGCCGTGGCCATCCTCCGTCATGGGGTGGTAGACGCCCTCGCGATGATTTTAGGCGGCGTAGTCCTCCAGTCAGACGCAGGTATGTTTCCTACTTGACGATTCATTTTACGGTTTTATTTACAGTCTCATTTGCAGTGTTTTTTGAGCACAAATGACAAAGCATATTTACATTCCCCATACACTGTAATAATTCTTTTAGTCCATCAAAACAGTATGGCAGGGTCGTTTTTAACAAGTGTGGCAAGCTCCCACACTGACAAAATCTCTTTAGATTTCAAACCTATTACAGCTTATTCAGCCTTTAAGCCAAAACCAAGTACGAGGAAGTTTCTGATTGGTTGTCGCTATAGCCTAAATTTAATTGTTAGCACTCTTAGTGCTGTAAATCACGTTAGTGAAATAAAATTATTAGCACACATACAAAATGAGTTCATCAATAGATAATCTGTGGATCTAGCTGCTTAGGGATTTTGCATATTGACTTGACTCTCTTCAAAAAGTGGAACTTTCTTCAGTGTTTTGTTTCACAGGTATTTTTTATCTTTGCTAATTTTGACAGCCATGTCCAAAGGCAGCTCATGTCAGCACTTGACTATTCATGAACTCTTATAATGGTATGTCTGGGGGGGAAGGGAGAGAGACCAAACTCTACCAGAGTGATATTGCTTTACTGGGACATCTTAAGAGCCACAGTTTGCACTTCATCAAACATTTTATAGGTACTTTTCTATAATTACCTTCTGCAGGTGTAAATTTTGTTTTCTTTCTGAGTTCAGTTGCCATCTATTAATAAAACTGAACCCCGTTGCAGAGTCACCACCACGCTTCTCACCATCTGAGTCAGTCAACTAGTCTTCTTTCAGCATCATGTGACTGCTGACCAGGGAGCCCCAATCAGCTTGGCTGGTGTTGTCACATGACCAAGGCGCACCGCCAGTCGTCAGGTTCCACCAACCTTTTGGTTCCTGAGCATGCAGTTCCCAGCATCCTCCTCTTCTTCCTCCAACCTTAATCCAATCGACAGCGGCCCACTTCATATTATCAACCAATCACCGTCTTTACTCTATTCTTCACACAACTACTGTATCAACGGGAACAGCCCTTGGCTTACATCCCTTCCCATCCTTCCCCCCAAAAAAAGGCAGGGAAAATCTACAACTACCCCTTCCAACCAGCCACCAAGCAACTTCATATCTCCAACATTTGCATCATGTGGCAAATCCTCTCTGCAATTCGACTTCCCTCACCATCAGTCTGGCTTCCTTGCGTCATTTCTATCTTGTCCAAATCCCCCAAAATAGTAAGTTGCTTTTATCCTGCTCTTTGTAGTTTTTATGCTTGACAGTTTTCCCTCAGCAGTTATGTAATTTAGAGCAAGTGCAGAGCTGCAAAAATCTACAGATCAAAAGTTGTGGTCAAGGAACTTTTGCCGTCAGTCTTTAATTTTTATTTGCAAAAATGAACATTTTTCGGATGTTTGCGGAGTGCATTTTCATGGCTCGACATTAAGCCATCTTAAGTAGTATCCATTGAAATTGTTCTAGTTTTACTGCTGTCCTCCTTTTCCATGAAAATATAATTTCACCTCAAGTGCCCCACTTTCTTAATACAATAATTTGTCGTTTTTTTTTTTTTTTTTTTTAGCAATCTTTAAAGCCAACACATGTAGGTTACTTATGGTTTTGATGCTACAGTCACAAGACGAAGATGGTCAATCTGTTTCTCAGGTCCTTCTTACCACGCTAATTTACTTTTATCATGGAATTGGTGTAGGTCTTTGTGCACAAGTTGTGCGCCTACAGAGTTTTAAAAGCCGTTTTATAGCAGCCTCACAGCAGACAGACAATCTAAGAACATGTTTTCCACATTTGTCATATTTTATACGTTGGAAAATATTTTAGTTGTATGTCCAAGGCAAGCCTTAATGTCGAGCCCTGATTTTGTGGCATATTCTGAAATCTGGCTCCATGATTGGTGCTAATTGGACAAAGTTTCCTTTTAACGAGTTGATCTTGATGCAGTTCATGGATGCAGACAAGGAACTATGTGTAACCACGCTTTTACGTGTAATCCATGTCTCTAGGGATCAAGAATACCAGAGGTTTCATTAGTGATGGGAAGGTTAAATTCTCTTTTCTAATTTTTGTTTGCTTCATGTTTATTTTTTTTTACTTCACATGCACTATAGGAGGAGGAGCCGCAGTCGCAGCAGGTAAACTTCTAACAACTGAATTCATTTAATCAATGCCTTTTTGTAGATGATTAATGATAACATTATTACTATGTTAATTATTTTTTTGGGTTTGGTTCACCAGGTCTCTTTCAAGAGACAGAGGCAGACAACGTTCTCTTTCCAGAGACAAGAAGTGCCCAAGATCCATCTCACGGTCAAGGAGGCAAGTTTACTTATTATGGAAGGGATCATGTAGAGCAGGTCATTGTGATCTCGGACAGGGTGATGCAGAGGAGTCTTGAATCACCCTCCCACTTAATAAATAAATAAATAGACACACAATATTGATGTAATATTTGTTTAAATTGGTCTATGATCAGAACTCTGTCTACAACAATGGTCTGTTAGCCATTGCAGGGCTCTGCTACTCAAAAAGTAACATTGTAGAATGCCTTAATTGACCATCAGAATCAAGTATTCCTCAAAGTTGTTTCATTATGATTATTGTACTATACCTTATTATTGCTAGAGTATTTTATCAGTCATTTTGCGCTTATTCACTAGTTTGTTTATTTTACAGCCGTTCCCGGTCTAACGACAGAAAATGAGGACCTCAAACGATAGTTCATCTGCAGGATCATGCTGGTTGGGGAAAATACAACTTTTTTCTTTTCTTTTTTTAGACATGTTTTTCTTTTCTCTAGGGTTGGCCAAGTTACATATTGTGTAATAGCAGTCTGTTAAATTAACAACAAAGGAGCAAATTCTCTTACCCTGCATGTTTTGAAATGGAATACTGGTTTTAGTTTTACGTTACCATCCTGTTTTTTAAACTGTTTAATTAAAGGTCGTGTGATGTTTTTATTTTGTGATTTTTATTCTTGGTTGACTCTTAAATTACTGGCAATGGGTTAATGTGAGATGCACCACCAGTAGGAGTGTACTATACCAGTGACAAATGTCAAATGTGTGCTGTTTGCAGGCTGTCCTTGAAGCCAATATCTGTAATTCTGTATTTTACCTATGTCACTTTTGCAAAAAAGGGCATTTACTCTATTCAACTTTGCTTGAGTCTCTTAATTCTGACAATTTGTGCTGCAGTTAAACAACTTGTTCAATAAATGGTTTTCCAAGGTGACACTATCCTCCTCCTTTTGTGTTTCAATAGTTCCCACACCAATAGCAATGTAATAAAACTAAATGTACAGTAAGAAAATCACATTTTGTTAAAGCAAAAATGGAAAAAGTAAGTGTTTTTGTTTTAGGAAGTATTGTAAGTTGTTGCAGTTGCGTGATAAAGGCTGCGAATGAAGCCCACACAGGAAGTTCTCAGTCATGGTTGCAGTAAAGGAACAACCCCCATGTGTGAGATGTATATACCATTCAGCACATGCAGATGACGTTACAAAGCAGCTCGTGTTGTGAGACGACAGAGGTGCCAGATTTGGCTGGTAAGTACATATGGCGTGACAATTATGTAGAAGGCCTAAAATTATTTATCAAATTTCCTTATGAATGTAATTGCAGTTTTCATTTTTATAAGAGTCACTTTTCAACTGTTGGATGGTTGTAATCCTGCATACCAACAAAGCAGTATTTATCTTGATTTTGTTGGTAACTTGTTTTGTGTGTAGTTTTATGGAGAAAGAAATAACTAGTCTTCTTACTGGTGTACATATTTTTGTTAAAATTCAGTTGACGTTAACTTACGTAGATGTAAACTTGCTTTGCTGACATGTTGCTTGCCTGAATGTCTCATTATTTAAGAAAGAAGATAAAAAGTCATGTCTGCTCAAAGTGCAAAGAAAAAAAGACTTGGTTCACGTCGCCGGGGAGCAAACCAAAATGAAATCTCTAAGAATGATGACTTCAACGTAACAGACAATACTTTTGTAGCTGAGTGTGACATACCAGAAGAAAATGCTGAATCATTAAATGTATTTTCTAATCCTGATAATTTAACAACTGAAACACAACACCCACCTTCGCCCAAACTCTCAGGCAATAGACGAAAACTGGGATCTCGTCACAAAAATAAACTACTGCATGTTGAGGATGAACCTATCGAAGTTGAGGGAAAAACAAGGGTAAAGGAAACCACAGTAACAAAACAAATGTCACTTGCAATACAATCTGAGAAGCAGGAAGTTATTCAAGGAAGTGAACATGTGTCTACAACACATGAAGACTATTTCTATCCGGCCACTACACCTAAATATTCTTCTCCAAAGGCTGACCTGGAAAGTTTAACTCCCAAAAGTGAAAATCTGCAAGCAGACCTAAAGGAAAATGAGACTGACTCAAAAGTGGTACATGACCCTTGTAAATTAGGGGAGACTGCTCAAGAAGGAATTTACAGATCGGACAGTCTTCGCAATAAGGAAGTCAAAGAAAGTGCACATCTTGCTGGCATCTCAGAGTTAACTAGTTCAAGTATGCTTTCATGTCCAGGAGTAGATAGGCAACTCATTGACCAATTAAATTTCAAGCAAATGCCTGAAGAAAAGCTTTCCAATTTGCATTCTGTAACAGAAAAAGAGTGCAAGGAAAGAGATGACAACACAGAATTGTTGAGGAAGGATGGAAATTTACAGGGCAACTATTTGGTGAGTGAGTCACATGTGGAATCAGTAGCTATGCAGTTTTGTACCAAACCGGAGATAACCACAGAAAAAATCAGCCAAAGAGAAAATACCAAACTTGAACAAGCCACAATTTCATCACCAAAAGAGGAGTTACCTACAGATGAGAAACAAAATGAGCTTTCCAATTTATTAGAAGTGAAATGCGCTCATCATTCAGAGGATTCTGTAAAAAACTTGCATGAACATGAGGTTAGGCCAACACAGATTAAAGAAATTACTCCAATTGATGACCCATCTGAAAGTGTGATACACGATGTCATAGGAAATTCTAAAATCATTTCTGGAAACTTAACGGATAAAACTGAAGTCAGTGACACATACCAATTGGCATTGATTGTGAAGAGAACTGATGAGTTTCCTATGAATCCGGACATTTCAATGCCTGACGACAAACAAGATGAGCATTCTGAAAAAGAAAGCAAATTTGAAGCTGTAGAGCAGAAAAACGAGGGTTATTATGTATCTGATACCAAGAAACCACAAATCGGCAACATAGAAGGAGTAGACACTGCACTAGGTCAGGTATATGAGACTGAAGGCAGAGAACAGGATGACACAAAACCAAGTGCTGAACAAACAAGTCTTCAGGAGAAGGAAGGACTAGTCTCTGAAATGGAGCGTGAATCCTCTTTACAAACCCTGCAGACAGAAATAAATTCACCTCTTGACTCCCAACCTCAACATAGCAACACCGGCTTCAACCCCATTGGGAACAGAAGAAAACTGGGGTCTAGCCGAAAAAATAAAGGAAGACAGCATGTCAAGGACTCTGTTGCTGAATCATACCACAATCTTACAGAAGAAGTTGTTGGCGATACCAGGGATAATGAACCCCTTGAAACAACAGAAATGTCATTATCAATAGAGACAACAGTAAAGGAAAAATCATTGGAATCTATGCTGGAAGAAATGGATCAATTTAACACCTCTCAGACTGAAGATGTTTGTGATCAAGTAAAAGAAAATGCACTTGTTGGCGGTAACTTACATTCAAGTTTAACAGTAGATCAGCAGATGATCAACCAATCAAATTCCACAGAGATGCCAGAGGAGGAACTTTCCGATGTGTGTTTTGTAAAAGAAGAAAACAAGGAAGGAGACGACCACACAGAATTGTTCAGGCAGGATGGAAATTTACAGACCCAAAACTTGGTGAGTGAGTCCTGTGTGAAATCAGAAGGTATAGATTATTCTATCACACCAGAGATAACCACAGATAAACACACCCCCAAAGAGCATACAGAACCTCACTGCAGTGTTGAACAAGCAATATGTTTGTCGACAAAGAGGGAGTTACCCACAAATGACAGACAAATGGAGATTTCCAACTTTTTTGAAGGAAAAGGGGCTCATCAGTCAGAGGATTCAAACAAACTGCATGAAAAGGAGATTACGCTTACAGATATGCATGAAATACCTCAAATTGATGACTTATCTGAAAGTGTGATACATGATGCCACAGAAAAATCTGAACTCTTTTCTGGAAACTTGGCACACCGAACTGAAGTCAGTGACACTTACCAATGTGAGTTAATTGTGAAAAGTACTGATCATTCTCTTACCAAACAGGAACTCTCAAATCCTGACAAACACATTAATCATCCTATAAAAGAAAATAACTTTGAGGCTTTAGAGCAGGAAAATAAGGATTGTCATCTATATGGTAGCAAGAAACCACAGATCAGTGACATAGAAAGACTAGACACTGCACTAGATCGGGTATATGAAATTGAAGACCGAGTTGAGGATGATCTAAAACCCAGTGCTGAACACACAGGTCATCAGGAGAAAGAAGAACTCTTATCTGAAATGGAAGAAAGTGAATCCTCATTACAAACCCTACAATCAGGAATAAATGCTTCTTTTGACGCCCAACATCAGCATAGGGGCACCAGCCTCAACTCATTTGAGAACAGAAGAAAACTGGGGTCTAACCGAAAAAATAAAGGAAGACAGCATGTCACGGGCTCTGCTGCTGAATCATACAATGTACACAAAGAAGATGTAGAAAGTACCAAGGATAATGAAGCCTTCGAAACAGGACAAATGTTATTGGCAATAGAGAGAACAAGTCAAGGGAGTGAGAGGGATATCAAGCCTGCAACACATGACAGCTCTTTGTATACAGCCATTATGCCTGGTTATTCTTCTGACATCCCAGGCCCCACAAGAACAAATCATCCAGAGGCTGACCTAGAAAGTTTAAATACTAAAAGTGAAAACCCTCTATGTGATCATGATGAAAGAGGGACTGACTTTAAAGTGGAGGTGTCTGATAAATCAGTGGAATCCACCCTAGAAGGAACAGACCAATCTGACACTCTTCAGAGTCAAGAAGTCATAGGTGCTCATCATTCAGAAGATGCTGTAAATACAGTGCATGAACAGGAGGTTAAGCCAACAGAAATGCCTCAAATTGATTTCACATCTGAAAGTCTGATAAATGATGCCATAGACAATTCTGAAATCATTTCTGGACACCTGGCAGACCAAACTGAAGTCAGTGGCACATACCAATGTGAGTTGATTGTGAAAAGGACTGGTGATTCTCCTACCAATCAGTCCTTAGGGCGGAATCATGAGGATTCTCATATTTATGATATCAAGGAACCACAGATCAGCCACATAGAAGGAGTAGACACTGCACTAGGTCTGGTATTTGAGACTGAAGGCAGAGTACAGGATGACACAAAACCAAGTGCTGAACAAACAGGTCTTCAGGAGAAGGAAGGACTAGTCCCTGAAATGGAGCGTGAATTCTCTTTACAAACCCTGCAGACAGAAATAAATTCACCTCTTGACTCCCAACCTCAACATAGCAACACCGGCTTCAACCCCATTGGGAACAGAAGAAAACTGGGGTCTAGCCGAAAAAATAAAGGAAGACAGCATGTCAAGGACTCTGTTGCTGAATCATACCACAATCTTACAGAAGAAGTTGTTGGCGATACCAGGGATAATGAACCCCTTGAAACAACAGAAATGTCATTATCAATAGAGACAGCAGTAAAGGAAAAATCATTGGAATCTATGCTGGAAGAAATGGATCAATTTGACACCTCTCAGACTGAAGATGTTTGTGATCAAGTAAACGAAAATGCACTTGTTGTTGGCAACTTACTTTCAAGTTTAACAGTAGTTCAGCAATCAAAATCTACGGAGATACCAGATGAAGAACTTCCCAATGTGTATTTTTTAACAGAAAAAGAAAAATGGAAAAATGGAAATTTACAGACCAACTACTTGGTGAGTGAGGCCTGTGTGAAATTAGAAGATATAGATTATTCTATCACACCAGAGATAACCACAGATAAACACACCCCCAAAGAGCATACAGAACCTCACTGCAGTGTTGAACAAGCAATATGTTTGTCATCAAAGGAAGAGTTGTCTACAAGTGATGAACAAAAAGAGCATGTGAACTTATCTCAAATCAGAGGAGCTCGGCATTCAGAAGATGCTATTAATGAAGTGCATGAAGAGGAGGTAAAGCCAACACAAATGCATCAAATTGATAACTTCTCAATAAAGGAAAGTCAATCTTCTTTACAAACACTGCATTCAGAAATGAATGTTCTTTTGGACTCCCAACCTTTCGACAGTTATCAGAACATCAAAGGGCAAAGTCCCACAGCCTTCAACACCAAAGGGAGCAGAAGGAAATTTGGGTCAAACCGAAAAAATAAGGTCAAGGACACAACAAAACTGTCTTATGTAACAGAAACAATGAGGCAGGAAGAATTAAAAGAGCAAACCAACCTAGATGTCAAGCCTGCTGGGGAAATAAGAACATTTGGATCAACCGTAAATGACGAAGAAAATACAGAAAAGATGTCGGAGGAAGGCACAATTTTGTCACAGAATGTGATGGATAGCAGTACAGTTGTGACAGCAGACATTCCTTCAAGCTCAGGAAAAGATGACTTTGTCAAATCCAAGGAAGTTAATGAGACGGAAAATAAACTCATAAAAGAGACTGAGAATCTAAGTCAGCTTACAGGATGTGACACAGTTAAAATGGAGTTGACACAATCACCAAACATCTCAGTTTGGAAAGATGATTCAGACATACAGAATATCTCATATGATGAAAATGTCACCACCAGGCCAATCGCTGAAGATGGTCTTGAGCAAGAAGGAGCCTTTCAGGTCCATGACACGGATGTTTTATCTTGTGACAAAGAATTTAATGTGCAACAGACAAATGGTACATCACAAATTCTTGGAGATGTCACAATAAAAGCCTATAATTCAGGAGTGGAGAGTTCAATGTGTGTACAAGTTTCTAGACAGGATAAAGATGGAAAACAGAAAGACCATGAAGCCCAAGAAATTAATATTTCACAGGTGATCACACATGCTGAACTGATTTCTGCTTCACAAAACAAAACTGACACTTTGGCTCTGTTTGACATTGGCCTCGAGGAAAACATCCAAGCAGAGCCAGCTGGGGACGTATCTGAGGAAAGTGGAATTTCCAGCCAACAACGGATACAAGAAAAAACTAATTCAGATGAAAGTGAAAATTTGAAAGGAAGATCCAAACAGAAGAGGAGAAAAATGGGATCTACTCGCCAGACTCAACTCAATAGGAAACCAGAAGAAAAGATACATGAAACAAAAGAAAGGGACTTTAACACAGAAGCTGACATGAGACATGTTGACAAGATGGAAGCAGTAGAGGATTTACAAATTATTGTAACTGCAGAGGTGTCACAGAATGAACATGCAAAGCCATCACTGAGTCCTAAGAATAAAGAACAGGAAACGACAAGGTCTGACCTGCAGATTATACAGAGCAACATGATATCAGACATACATTATTCAAATACTCACCTTGCTGAACTATCTGTCTGCCACAATAAAGAAGTTGTTAATCCTGTTAAGTTGGTTCATGTATCTGATGTAAGGGACAGTGAGAGTAATGTAGATGTTAGTATGGAGTCGTCACAGCTAGATGATTTTACCACCACTGAGATGCATATCACCTCTGTGCTCGCTGGAAGAAATTCAATAAATCCAATTCTGTCAGCAAATACGGACACTACAAACACTGGTATCACAGGGGAGAGCTGTGTGTCTTTATTTGAGACCACACAGAGTCCACAAAATGATGAGAAACGGCCAGAGAGTGTACACGTAATACATGACCAAGCTTTGAAATCAGCTGATGAGCCTGTTGTGGCAGATTTGGAAATAGTGAAATCTGTAGTCAGAGGAAGAGCTGAAGAAGAGCACATGAGTGCCCAGGCTAGTATACAAGAGCCGGACAAAGCGAATGAAGGAGCTCACACTAAAATTCTCGAGATGAAGAATGCAAATTTAGATTCAACCAAGAGAAGAAAGATGGGCAGCACCCGCAGAAGTCTTGGCTCACGGACAAAACGGGAAGACTTGTGTGAAAAGCAAGAAGAGGATAATGAGGCAACAGAGGCTTCAACTATTGTTGAAGTTGGAGAGACTGAAAGTTTCTCAGGCAACATAGGTGTGGTACAACTTCACAAAGACAGTGGCTCTGAGCAAAGGAAAGAAAAGGTATTTGAAACTGTGGAGCATTACTTCAAACCTCACCAGACATTTGAAGAAAATCCTGTTTTACATGGTCAACTAGTAGAAACAGAGCATCAACTAACTCCCAATTATCTCCCCGCAATACAATCCACTTCTCCCGAACACGATTTAATGTCAGAATCAGCATCAAGTAGGAAAATAAGAAAAATGGGATCTCACCGAATGTCACATGGACACCAAAACTATGAAAATCAAACAGCAAAAAGGGACAAAATGACTGATGCACAAATTGGGAGAGATGTTGGAAGTATCACAGATGAAAGTGCCAACAAGACAACTGAAGAGCTGAGGGAAGAATCTTTGGGCCCGGACAAAATATCAGAGGTAAGCAAAAAAAATCTTTCTTTTTTACAATCAAAGAAATTCTAGTAGGAATCTTCAGTTATGATTGTTTCACATTTTACGTAAACTGTTAAACAGGCAGATAAACAGCTGTTTGCACTGCATTTCAGTTGGCTTATTAGTTATGACCAGTTCTTAGAAAACTTTTAAACATTGTGAAGTATTGTCATATTTAGAATTTTGTGCCTTTAGCCTGAAATGGGTGATTATTATCGGACATTTGGCAGTGGTCTTTTTCACAGTAAGTCTAGGTTGGGCTGTACTTCCCATTTGCATACATCCTCTTGCAAACTGGACAAGTGTTTGTTGCAAGAACAAAATGACACAATGAACCAAAATGAGGAACATGCGGTCCACACAACATGTTTCTTATGTTGAAAAGGAGAACATAAAATGTATCTTGCTTTTTGATCTTAATTGTGGTGTTTATTAACTTTAACAACATAGAAAATGTCTCAAACAAATGTAACTTGTAATGCAAATTAGCCTTAAATCATGTAAAGGCATATACAGTATATAAAAGCCCTGTTTTTTTCTTTCCATGCAATGTCATATTTTAGTGGTTGTAATAGTCCATTGTTGTACAAACAGTACACATTCCTGATAATCTGATGATGTCCTTAAATAAACCTTCACAAAACAAACGCCACACTTCCTTTGTGCCAGAGGATTATTCCTGGAAAACCTGTCAAATAACAAAGTTTGGATCTGCAATAGTTGACTGTCCAGCCCTTAATATGAAACAAAATAAGATTATCCTTTTAAGAAAAAACAATATACTCTCAAAGATTGAAGATGAAATCTGCAAATCAAAGTAAATCACCCCTAACTTATGATTGAGATGTTATTGTCTGTGCAGGCTACTACAAGTGACAAGAAACCATCATCCAACTTCAGCACCTCAAAGGCAACAGAGCAAGCTGTTAGGTAAGTCCGATGCTGAGCAACAGAGATATACACACAGTGGCCTCCGATGCTGGTCCAGGCTTAGCTTAGAACAGCACAGTGTTGATATACCTGGTCTTTGTTATGATCAGAGATGAAGCTTCATTCATATCAACATGGACCAACTGTCAGTAAAGATAGATAATATATCAGCATAAATAATGTGAACACAGTTTTCTTTTGTTATCCAGCTTCCTAACATGCTGATTAGCAGTCTACTGTAATGAGTCCACTGCTGGTCTGAGGAAGGAGATGAGGGAGACAAAAGTGTGACTGCCACACAGTTATTTTGATGCTCACGGTGTAAATGGTTTAGGAGATGAGATGCAAGCACAATCATTACAAAGATGTGTCCCTCTATCAGTTGAACTTTTTAACTGGCAACTAATGGAGAAGAGACAAAGACATAGGAGTTACGGCACAGTGAGATGACTGAAGGGAGATTCTTATTGTGGGTTTAGTTGTCTTAGACTTAGTTAGATCTATAGTTCAAATAAGACATAATGGGACAATTCTGCTTCCAACTTGTAGTGGGACCGAAGCGGGAAATGTTCTCTAGTGTTGCTATAAGTGCCTCTTTTTATGCAGCATATCCTTTAATCCAAGACAGTTTTTTTTTCTCCTTTGGGAGACAATGCAAGCAACCTTGACCGCAACCCTGAAATATGTCTTTTTGTAGATGAATCACAATAACATTTTTAGTTTAAAAAGATGACAGTCAAATATTTTCCTTTTATGTTGTTTTTTTTTAAATCTCAAATTCAAACATATATTTGTGGTTATGTTCTGTAGAGTTTAGCAGAATAATATGTCAAAGAAATGCAACACTTGATAGGTGATACTGATGTCTGACAGCTTAAAACTTGCCTAAATGTGAACTGATTTTTTAGTATGCGCTGTGTGCGTGTTTAGTTTGAAGTAGACTTGGTTCTCTGTTCTCTGTATACAGTGAGAAGAAACCTAAACCAGTGACTCCTGTTCAACATCTTTCTGCTGAAATCCGCCTGGCTCAAGAGAGTCAACAGAAGTTTTCTCTGGGTAAACAGAACATTAACAATTACACACAGCCGCCAGAGATAATGAAAGAGGGAAGATTAATATGGAGGAATAGAAATATAAAGTGTGACTAGAAATTATTTTTGTTTTCAGCAGGTAATTCCAGGGCAGCAAATCTTCAATCAAACACTTACCATGTGATAATGGTTGGAGACAGCAGTGTGGGCAAAACCTCCTTTATGAAAAGAGCTCAAAGTGGGAAGTTTTCTTTAGATTTACCCGCCTCTGTTGGTAAGATCTGTATCTTTATCCAATTATATTTTCATAAATGTGTGTAAATATACAGAATAATGTTATATAAATACATTTTGTAGGACTTGATTCCTGCATGTGGACTGTGGTAGTGGATGGGAAATATGTGGTACTACAGTTGTGGGATACAGCTGGTCAAGAAAGGTAAGTTTCCTGTTTTCTTTTTTCTCTACATAATTGCAACCCTTGTACTAATTACTGCTGTTGTAATCAAACATTTAAAATGTGAAAGCACTTTGTAATGCACAGAATACTTTTTTTCAATGAGAAATAAGTAGCAGTAGGTTTAAATGTGTTACCATAAACTACATCCAGCATTAATAATAACTTTTCAGATGTTTTGGGAGCCCTCAATCTGTCACTGTTGAGGTAGATTCGGGTAATTCTTGAAACTGTTGTGAAAGAAGAAAAAATTAATTTGCTAGCTTCATGTGCCTCATGACTAGCATCTTGAAGCACTTCATAAAGACTGGTGTTGTTCCCTGTTCCCGTAACCTTTTTTGGAAAATAGCTTAAAGGGGACAGAACTCCAGCAACACTTGAATAAGTAGAATAAGAAAATATTTTATTGTGGAACAAATGCATTTTGGCTCATGCTAATGATCCTGGCCACAAGCTAAAAGATGTCTGTCAGGAGATCTAAAAGCTGACTACACCATTCTCTGACCATACGACAAGATACACTGTCAGGTCCAGCAGCCTTACATGGATCTTCCAGATGTCTACTGTGGGGAGGCACAGTGCCTGGTCCTTCACAGGAAGAAAGGTCATAGGCTAGAAGTCATTATCTGTTAGTTTGCTGTTTAGGTTGGCGTGAATGTTGTGCAAGTGGTGTTGGATTTTCTGTGTGTAGATGTACTTTGCTTCTCTGGTGGCCCAGGGCAGCTGTAATTAAATTACATCTTCTATGTACTTGCTATTGTAGCCTTCCTGAATATCTGTTGGACAATGTGCCCAAAACACATCAGAACTCGCCCTCAGGCCAGATTTGAACTTGTTTCGTAACTGGTTTGCTACACCTCAGCAATGTAAATATTAGTGTTGTTACCACAACAGATTTGCTTCCAGCAGCAGAGGTGGGGTTAACTTGCATGCAGTGTTGAATATTCAAATAGCCATATTAGATGATTGAAATAAACAGTGAAAAGGCTCTCGGCTTATGCCTCCCTAATGCCAGCACTGAGATCTACACACCAAATCATCATTTATGTAAACTCATTTTAACCCAGTGTAGTGACAGGCCCTTTTTCATTTAATTTTTTACATACGCAGATATTAGTCTGAAAATGCAAATAAAAAAGACAAAATTGACACTAACTTTGTGGATTAGAGTGAGAGTCACTCGACTTGTGTTGAACTGTGGAGGCAATTGTGCAATAATTGTGTCTAGAATGCTTCTAGTAAAAAAAGCTTTCCGGGATCTCTGCAAACTTAACTGACCAATATCAGTAGACTGTTGGAGCCACATACCCAAACACTTTTGGACTGTTTAGTCCAGGCCCGGTGTTTCTCACTGTTAGTAGCCTCTCCTGGTTTTAAAAATAAGTCAAATCACTCTAATTACATACTTTCTTATCCTTCAAAGGTTTCACAGCATGACAAGGCAAATCTTTCACAAAGCCAATGCATTTCTCTTGATGTATGACATCACTTCTTCTCAGAGTTTTTCTGCAGTCAGCTACTGGGTAAACTGTATCCAGGTATGTTGTCACCACACTACTGGCTTGGTATCTTGTTTTTTTTTGTTACAGATGTTGAAACTACAGGATATGTTTAAGGCCAGACATACTGTAAAGTTGCGACAGTACTTTCCAGCCTTAAAATGTTTTAATGTCAATGCCAATACTTGTTTTGATATATCACACCGAGGAATATAAAAAAAGTGTGTGTCCTTGCACTCTCAGTTACAGTGTGGTATGGCAACAAAACCGCCCTTGAAAGCGGGACATTTGGAAAGAGGTGTATGCACAGCATCTAAGAGGCCTCTGTCTCCTACATATATGCCACACATATCAGTTACAAGACGCAGAAAGTGCTTGCTGACTCTCACCCTGCTAGCTCCCTTTCAGGATTTATAGTAAAGGGGAGCTAATTGTAGAAAAATGTTTGAATTTAAATCCAAGCAATAATCAAACTAATCTACTGTATGTTTTGCAGGAAGGGGCTGCAGAAGATGTAACCATTTTACTTGTTGGCAATAAGAGTGATTGTGCAGAGCGCCAGGTTAAAACTCAGGAGGTGGAAGTTCTGGCAAAGGTGTGGAAATGTAGTGTTACTTCCTCTAACACTTTGAGCTCAGAATATAACTAAATAGTTCTGATTAACAAACACCCACACTAAATGCAACTGTTTTACATTCACAGGAATACAACTTTGAATTTATGGAGTGTAGTGCTGCCACAGGTGAAAATGTGGTTCAGTCTTTGGAAGCTGTGGCCAGGTGACATATTCCACTGATATTTTATTTGTCTTGTGTGGCCTACCACACATATATGCCTTTTTTTAAGCCTGTCCTTTGAAATTACTTGCACTGCGATGCTGCTTGCCATTTACCAGTATGCAACTAACTGTGTTGTTGTTGCCAGGATGTTGAGCCAAAAAGTTGACACAAGAGAGGAAGCCCTGGAGTTAAAGAAAGAGCCCAACAAGAAAAAATCATCAGGATGTTGCTGAAAAAGATGTCTGAAAACTCAGGAAAGTGGAGAAACACACTGTGGAGTATCACTAATGATTTCCTGAATCAATTCAATTCCGATTTACAGGGTCCCGATTGGATATCAATTAGGTTAGGGAAATGTCAATTATAATACACATTTTGCAGGACATATGCTATTAATTTTACAGTCAAGAAGCAACCTTCAAATATTTTTTATAATGCAAATTCTCATAATTCAAAAAGTTTGCTTAAAGTACTTCAGTCATTGACATGCATACAAGTTTAATTCTCTTTTTACAATTATCTTTAGATGTACGTATATTTTGATTTCTACCAACTTACTAGTATTATTTTAATGTATATATTATACTGTGTAGCTGGTGCTCACATTCCGTAGAAGCAGGTCAATGTTGATCACAGTTGTGATCAAGGAAATAGTTATCACATAATGAATACTGGATTCTTTTAGCTTGTTAGATTTATTGTAAAGTCTTGTTTTCATACTGAGGTATTTGCATTTTAAGATTCATTAACTCATCCCACTGGGAAACTAAACATTTAGTACTTAAGCACTTTCTGTTCAGAAAAGTTTCTCAGTTCCTTTATAGTTAAAAACAAATCCACAAAGACAAAATTCTCTATATTGTACAGCTATCTACACTTAACTCTTAATGTTACTCTCATGACACAAATATATATTCCATGCGTATGTACAGTACATTGACATTTTGCTGTTGCTGAATCTTGACAGTTTGGAAGTTACAAAACATGGTACCAAATTGATATTATCAAGGATCTCCAAAAATAGTATTTTTATACTAGTATTATTTATAGAGTTAAAGTGTGTGTAAAAGTAACATGTGCACTAAGCCTTTGAACAAGAGTATATTTTCATCGTTGTAGCTGTTTAGTACAGTGTTATACAAAAATTACATTATTTATGATTTTGTATGACAACCATCTGTTCTAAATGAATGGCATTGGCACCATTGCAGCTGCCAGATAATCATAAATACATTTCATACCACTATTAATGACAACAGCAGTGAAATAAATGGGCTTTAAATATACATGCTAATTTTTTTTATGTTTCTGTGTATTTCCCTTTAACTTCTGTGGCCAAATACCTATAATCAAGTTTTGATGTCATGCTTCATGGTTAATAAACCTCCACAATGACAACTACATTCTCACAAAGTTAATTTGTGTCCTCGTGAAAGTTGTGAGTTTCCAGACTGACAAAGACAACCAAGACATCTTTCAATGTCATCAAAGGACACAAAACGTCAAATTATATTGTCCGGATTACTCCAAAATTTTTATTAGGGATTGGCTCTGACTTCACTGGCTAACCACAAGGAGAATTAATCTTATGCTGTCAATTATTCAGATAATTCGCTTTTATTGTTTTACAGAACTGTCATTTAAAACACTTCAATATTTTACGATAAGTTTCCTGGAAAGAACAATGTCATTTTGTAAGTATTAAGGGAAAATAGAAAGTATTCATTTAGTAAACTTCTAATTAATTGCTGCTGTGACCTCAAGACATTTAGTTAGTACACAGCAGGTCAGCTAAACAAGAACAAATTAAGAATAACATTTCTAATAACTAATGAATTAATCAATATTTACTGTTTTCAAGGAACTTTCTAGTTTCCCTTTCTAGTTCTTTCCAGGAAACCCCAAAATGTAATGGGGAAACTATGGACAAAAACCTTTTAAATGGGTAAAGACACAAGGTCACTATCTTCTAGCTGCACGGCGTACTGTCAAAAGTTATTATTGTGGTCATCATTTGCTGTCCTTCATTACAGACAATCTATTGTTCTCAGTGGGTAAGCTGGCAGGCAGATGTCCGTTGATTGTACTTAGTTTGACACGCAACCACAGCAGAGATAAGAAGGTTGTTTACCAATGGACCAGTAAGTGTAAACATGACTGTCTTGGAAATGACTGGTTTCAAATAATGCCAGACAAGTCATTCAAAGAAAAGAACCTTTGTTTTTTCCACTTGGGGGAGCATTTGTTCTGATAATGTACGTGCCATGTCATCTACAGACCTTCAAGAGTGTTGATTTAACTAACAAAACCTCTATTCATGCCACCGACCACACACAAATGCACAGTTTAATATATTGTCTAAAAACATGGACATAAGCTCAAATTATTAAATGGTAGCACAACCAAACAGAATCTGAAACAAAATGTTGATCAAATTATTTTTTATATTATTTCATGATAAACTCTCAAATTTGGATTTGGGGAATAAGTTATTACCTGCACAACATTTAACAAAAGTAAAAACATGAGATACAGAAATTTCCTCTGTAGAAGTTTGCATATTAAACAAAAGCATAATATAATGAGTTGTGTCCAATTTGATACTTTCTCTCTTACGAACAAGGATCTGTGGTGTTTCACATCTCTTTTCCAACTAAAGTTCAAGCTCAAACCCAATTTCCACAGGATGCGGAACGGCTGCGGATCCTGGGGAAATTGGATGTGAGCTCCGGAACAGCGTCGGAGTAATTTGGTTTCCATTAAAGTCAATGTGTATATTTCCACAGACTGCAGAACGGCTGCGTCCCAGCTCCGGCAATCCGGCCCTCCGGAGCAGATACGCAATGCTTCTATTTTTGCCCAATGCCGGAGAGCTCCGCAGAAATTCAGCACACGGCAGATAGCAAAAACAAAAATAAAACATCTGGTTAATTTTCAAAATAAAACAGACCGTGCTCACGGCGGATCATATTTCCCTGAACTACACCTTGAAAACACAAACTGTTGTTGTGGTTCTATTCTATGTGAATATGGGAGATTGCGAGGGTCATCGAGACTTCAGCAGTCAGTCATGGCCGCAGCCGTTCTGCAACAAATCCGGACCTGGTGGGTATTGACGGACAGCGGAGCATGGAGCCAACACGCAGCGGAGACGATCTGCAGCCGTTCCGCATCCTGTGGAAATTGGGGCTCAGAGTCCCTGTAGAGCAGTTCTGTGACTTGTGTTAACTGCTGCTCACAGCAACAAGTCATGTTATTCTACCTACCACTGCTTCGCCGCTGTTTTTTTTATGTTGTACTCTCTTCAGGTGGTTGTAATGTTGTGTCCTTCATCTGTGTGTGGGAATATTTTAGATTTTTTTTTGAGTGGTATTGTCTGATGGCCTGTATAACGTCAGAAGCAGTCCAGTGGTGATGGGTCAGGGCATCCTGTAAAGTGAAGGGGCCGTCTCTGGTCCGTCTAACTCCTTTACACGCTGCTGTGCTGCGCAGCTCGAGTCCTATCTCATGCACAACTTTGCGCAAATATTTCTGAGTTTCATTTAGACACTGCACCTCTGTAAACAGAGAAAAAATATCAGTATGTATCCTGATCATTTGCATACCTATAAATGAGGTCTTGTGTGTTCAACTGAGGATTATTTACCTAAAGTAAAGTTGGGGGGCTGGAAGTGAATGCAACGCAAGCCTGTCAAAATAGGCTGCGATTTCCCTTCTGGACCCAGTAAACCTTGCACAGCCATCTCATAGGCTTCCTGAGAGTGCATGTCTACGTTGGAATACCTGTATATTAAAAACAAATAACAAAAAACTGTCATCTACAAATAGACAATTGGCACTTTACTGTGCTTCTGCTGAAAGCACTTTGTGGACTGATCATATGTGCACTTTTTCAAAAGTAGATTACAGAGGAAAATAATCTAATGAGGGAATTTAAGAGCAAAAAAATATATCAATATGGGTATAGAAATGTAATGAATATTATTTACATTAACAAGGCCTTTTGATTGGCTCCCTGCAGCATCGCCAATACTTTGTCCAGCTTATCCTGTGTGATGTGACCTGTGAACACAATTATTAATGATGATGATGATGGGTGATTAAGACATTTGTCCTCCATTCAGAAAGGTACAGTTACAAATACTAGTATGCTAGATAGCTACTGATAAAAATAAAATCTAAAATAATCTAAAAAGCATTTACAGTTACAGTATGACAGAGTGAATGGCGATTAGACATTATTGAATATATGTTGTGAGCTAAGTGAACCAATTATTTCAAGTAAGATCATCACATTGCTTTATATAAAAAATTACTCAATTGTAATGATTAAAAACAATGTGTTATTAAGCGTATAAACTGATGAAACTGAAAAGAAATACAGAGTGAGGTATCTTACCGAAGGTGGATCTTTCCACAACTCTGCCTGTGTGTGAGAAATCATCTGTTGCAGTCCCAAATTCCCCCTCCAAAGTGTAATCCTGAAACATACCAAACAGCATTAAATCTGTGTTTGTTTCTCCATTAAATTTGATGTAAAACCCAGAAATGATAAATTACCCTTGTGACTCGTGTTCTGTAGAGATCATTCATGGCCTTGTTTCCATTCCCAACAGCGAGAACTGCATTTAAAAAGGTGTGAATATTTTAAGAGACTTCATATATGAAATACAACATGGTCTGAAACTGTTCTCTAAAATCATACCCAGAACACCAGAAGAAAATGCATCCAGGCGATGTCCTACTCCAACTCTGATATGCTGGAATTCAGGTCCAGTCACTAAAAACACAGAAGAAATACATCTTATTCACTCATATACAGTCAATGTGCACATATGTAACAATTGCAATTTTATATCATTGAGTCATTCAAGCCAATATCAAACTGCACTTCTGAAGTCACTAATAAGCCGTCAGGCATGGCCATTTATGGTCTATTTTAACCCTAAACCTTTTACAGTCTATGATTTTAACATGACCAGGTGAGTGAAACTTAAATAGATATTTTCCAGAGCAGCCATTTTTATTTGTGAAACAAAGGTTTGACTAATAACATTACAATAACAATGTTACTCTGACAATAGTTGATAAATCTAAATCATTCAGCAACAAAAAAGAAACAAGAGTGCAGTTTTGGGAAAAAAATGTATTGCATTTCATTTTCACAACAGTAACTAATAAAGGAGCATGTGCGAGAAGAAACTTGTAATTCATTTTTTCTATTGAATTTGACTTGGCTGCTATTACTAGCTCAACTTTTGATAACAGTTGATAAAAAATGCAGTCAATTTACGAGTATGTGGTGGAGCATATAACATTTTTTGTGCTCCTAAAATAGGTGCATGATGACCTTGCAGTGAATTGAGTTATTAAATCGATTACAAATATATTTCTGTATGTCTGCACTGTCCTGTCTATAATGACAGGACAGTGTGGCTCACCAGAATGTCATGATCTTTTACAAACATGAAATGAAAATAATTTCTTAAGTAAACTAGAAATGGTATCCTTGAGTTGTAAATATAAACATTAGCCAGTTATTTTAGGAGCACTGCAGTAATAAATATTAGTTATTTGAGTGTGACCTTACAGCAGACAGCATTACAAGGTGATGATGTGTATGAACAATCAGCAGATGACCCAAGAGATGAGAAGTTATGCAGTTAAGTGGACACACATACCCAGAGGATGCTTGGACAGTACTGGCACAGAGGATGCAGACAGTGTGAGTCCTTTGGGTGCTTCATTCTCACTGACTGGGTGTACCAAGAAGCGGACCTCCTGAGGAAGTGGCTGGGACGATGTAGCATTCAATCCTATAGTACACATGCAGGGATCCACAGTGATTTATATGGAAGGTTGAAAAGCCAAATGAGTGACTTAATTAGCTGTATCGTGACTCACTGTCACAGCAGATATAGAAATGTAATTGCAAGTGTGTTTTGATGGGCCATTGTGTAAGTTTTAAAGGACATGTTATCCTCAGTCGACTCACCTTTAAGAAGATTTGTCTCGACGCTATCCCGTACGAGTTTCCAGTGGACACCAGAGGGTTTGTACACACAAAACAGACCCTCTAACCTCCGAAACATCCGAATAGCTGGAGTTGCCATGGTCTTAGTAACATCAGGCTCTCTGGGTTTCTTGAAAAATTATATTAGGTTACCTCTCTTGAGATTTATTTTTACGGGTGACAGTAGTTTGTTTTCGTACGCTTTTGCTCCACTTGACTTCATAGCATGGTAACATTCGCGCATGCGTACATGCGTTGATGATTCTTCTTCTTCTTCTTCTTCTTCTTCTTCTTTTTCGGGGTTTAACTGTCTATGGGTTTAAGCGGTTTAATCGTGGTAAACAGCAGCTGTAGGTGCATTACCGCCACCTACTGACCTGCAGTGTGGAGCTGTATATTAGGAAGTAGCAAGCTACATGTCTGGCAAATTTCTTCTTATAATACATTTAATCAATCAATCTATTTCATACGTTAAATCGTACAAAGTATAATTCAAATAAAATGTTATGCCATCCTTGAGCAAATTTAAGATTTGATAGCTAGCTAACTTTCTGAACATACTGCCCTCTGCTGTACTGGATGTATAACAGGCAGTACAGCTATGTCGGCTGCCGTAAAGAACCCCAGCGAAGAAGAAGACAGACACAGACAGACAGACAGACAGACAGACAGACAGCTAGCTAGCTAGCTGAAGCATAGACATAACTGAAGCATTGAAGTTGTTTGCAATCATTGACAGTTGAGAACGGTATGTTTTAACAGTTTTAACTTCTGTTGTGTTTGCTGGAGAAGCCTTCTAACATAGCTTCATGTGTTGAAAAAGGCCGACAAGTAGCGGTAGTCAATAATACCAAACTCAAACATTAGCTAGTAATATTTCTTTAACTGTCTATGGTAATAACGAGTGAAAGGGCATGTTATCCAGGTAGCTAACGTTACGATATTTACTGTCGTCTTGGTTACAAGCTCTAGCGTTAACCAGTCTATTCTATTATGGTTAGGGTTATCCATAGTATTAGAATAGACTGGTTAGAGGTATAACATTTAAACAACAAAATGTTAATAACACGACAACAAGACATGTCCATCTTATAATACAGCCATGAAACCAACGCACCATTTTGTCCTGTAACGTTAGAGGGCGGTGGGGGTCAACGAAATGTTAACATGTTTGTTTGTTTATGTTTATTGTCCCCTTGGGGAAATTAGGTTGCAACAGAAATCACCTCATAAGGCATTTATAACAACATTAAGACAAACAAGACAAATAAGACTGTACCATGTAGACATCAATAAGCACAGGAATAGAAATGATGGCTGAATTTTATTTAGCTGCAGGGGCCACGTATTGTGAATGCTGGTTTATTGTGTTGACTTCCTAGGACACCTGAATAAAACAGTCATCCTCATTCTACAAAACCATGGTCCATCCATAGATGTTTTCACACTTCATTATAAATCACCTTTTTAAGGTGGGACTATTGTACAATACTTTTACATTGGGATAATTTGACTTTATTGTATATCACTTGGTTTTTAACACTAGAAATTCATAGAAACAACCTAGAGTGAGAAAACATTAAGTAAACATTTTTTCTCAGGTTTCGCGTCATTAATCCATCTTATGTCTGCGGTGTTATCCCTGTAGGTGTAATGCGAGCTTCTCTGCGCTGGGTGCTATGGGATGTGAAAGACACCCTGCTGAAGGTGCGTGCATCTGTGGGAGAGCAGTACTGCAAGGAGGCTGAACGAGTCGGCTTAAACCTCAGTCCTCTGGAGGTCGAAGCTGCTTTCCGTCGCGCATATCAACATCATTCCAGCAGATACCCAAACTATGGCGTCACTCACGGCTTGGATGGAAAGTCTTGGTGGATGGGAGTGGTGCGAGACACTTTTTCCCAGTGCAGGGTACAGGACCCAGCCCTGCTAAATACAGTGGCTCACAACCTTTATCATAACTTCTGCAATGCAGAGAACTGGGAGGTAAATTACAGATGCCACATGTAGCAGAATAATAAATAATAGTTAAGTTAATTTGTCAAATCTACTTTCTGATGTTATCTGCAAAACAATGTATAACAAATACAACATCTTATTTGATTAAAAACATGTCAAGTAAGCAAAAAACAAAATCTTGAAAGGTATTTGTTGCAATCACAGTCATTGCCAAAGCCTCTTTGGATCTGTTTAAAATGGTCACTTTGTAAAGCATTTTTGCGCATTACTACTAATGTTTACAGTTGTGAATAATTATATATTTTCACTTTGTTTTAGGTTTTTTCAGACTCAAAGAAGACCTTGGAGCGTTGCTCTTCTCTAGGACTGAAACTGGGTGTCGTATCAAACTTTGATAGCCGCCTAGAAAAGATTTTACATGTTTGTGGCCTGCGGTCTCACTTCAGCTTTTTGATAACATCAGAGGAAGCAGGTATAGCAAAGCCCAGTCCAGCCATCTTTGACCAGGCACTGCAGAGATGCGGAGTACCAGCTGCTAGTGTAGCTCACATTGGGGACCACTATGTGAACGATTACCTCGCCTCTCGGTCTGTGGGCATCCACGGGTTGCTATTAGACAGACGTAACAAGCATAGCCAACCTGACATTCCTCAAGCGCATCGGCTTAGCTCCCTGGAGGAGCTGCCATCACAGCTTCAGCTTCGCATTGACTAATGTCAAGAGCCATGGGCTCAACTGCAAAGCTACTCAGCCTAACTGTGGTTCAATTAAGGAACTAATTTCTGGGATGTAGCTATGTTGACCTTAACCACCTGAGAGCTCAAATAAAATGCTCCTGATAGGTATTTATAGAGGAAAAACACGGGTTGTAATATAAGAACTGTATGTACAGTGTGCAATTGTTATTCACTTTTACTGTAAATAAAATTTGAAGTACAAAATTATATAAATTGTACAGAAATAAATTGTCTTAGAAAACTGCCCTATTTTTTCAATCTGATGACAAAATTAAATTGTTTTAGACAAAGTTGATATTTAAAAAAAACTAAAATTATCAGTACTTAAACTAATACATTTTCTAGGACTAATAGAAAGTTTGTAACACCTTGCGCCAAAAGTAGCAAGGATCATAATGACAACACTGCAACGTAAAAACGAGGTGACGCAAAAGTGGGGAGCATACAGATGGGTGACAAGAAAAAAGCTTACAGTGTCTTAGTAAAGTGGAGAGAGGTAACTACTGGAGAACACTTTACCCTAAAGATATTCCATCATCTGGTTTTTAGTAGCACTAACAAATCAAAATATCCCAAATATGTTTATATGGGTTGAGATTTGGTGACTGCTAAGTTCATAGCATATGGTTCAAATCATTTTCATGTCATCAAATTGTTCAGTGACCGGTTGTGTCACATAGACGGGGTCGTTGTTTTCCTGAAAAGACACCACTCGCATCAGGATAGGCACGTTTCAGCATTGTATAATAGTGACCACTCTGAATAAGTTTGTATTGATTTGCAGTGGCACCTACCTCTTAAGGGAACAGATGGATCAAAATGATGCTTCCTGTAAGGAAGCATTTGTTGGTTTGTCCTCCTTATTTATTACACATCTTCCCTGAATGTCCTTTTTTAAAGGGATAGTTTGGATCTTTAAAATTGGGGTTGTATGAGGTACTTATCCACAGTCAGTGTAATACCTACAGCAGATGGAGGTCTTCAAAGCAAATAGACTTATTTGACAAAAACAGTAACTTTACTTCACAAAGCACAGAAATTTCTGGTCTACTGCAGCCTTGGTCGGTTTGTTTGTGTTATTGTGTGACTTTGGTGAATTTGAACTAACCCTTAAACAAACAAATTGATTGAGGCAGCGGTAGACCAGCAACTACCGTGTTCTGCGAGGTAAAATAATCAAAACTGTTTATCAAAACAGTCTGGTGGCTTTGAAGAGTGAGTAGATGGATATAAAGCGGTGAAAATATTGTAAATATAGCATACACTTACACTGATGTTGATCTTTTGAAGTGGCTAAAATCCGTTTTGCTGTGCCCCATGTTGCCCCCTGTCCACAGCAGAGCATTGCTTAGCTACAATGTCAGCATTGTTGCCTCCTTCTCCAAACTGGGGGCATGCGGGCCGATGGCCATCTACTGTAGGTAATACATTGACTTACAACTATGTAAAAGTCCCTTATACAACCCCATTTCAAAAGATCCTATAGAATATTGGCACATGGCAAAGTATTTTGGGGGTATTCTATACCTTAAAGAGTCAATACAGGCCCGTTGGGGGGGCTGTTTAGACTAAGAAAAGGCGGTACATGATCTTGGTAAGCAATTTGATAACATTGTAGTAAATATTTCCAGTGCATCAAAAAGCATGCTCGTTAAGATACCAGCTGACAAGCTAATGAGTAAATACAAAATGAGGAAAAACTTGAAAAAAAGGTCAACTTTTTCCAACATCTCCCCTTTCCACTAGGCTGCCTACCGGCATGCGATAATGCATAACAGGAAATGAGGGGCAAGATAGATGGAAAAACATGCAACAAAGCTCACTGGCCAAAGTTTAACCATGGATTTTGCAATTGCATTTGCAGCACTTAATTTGTCACCCGTCTTTATCTAGCCTTCCATAATTGATATTGAGTTTTCTGTAAACCATTCACAAATTTTAATTTTTGCAATTTTGGATGATACCAACTTGATTTGTCTAACTCGGACTAATGAAGCCTTATTTAAATTCTGGAATGCATTAGTTTACTCTTATGATGTACATATCGGCATGTAAGTATTGTAAGATACGAATGTGAACCTATCCTTTGATCCAGATGGATGGAGAGGTTAGAATGGATGTCAACATAAACACCTGCAAACTTTATTCATAATCAATTTACAAACATGAATTGAAATATCACATCCATGCTTTATAAAATGAAGACATTTGAATGGCACTCTGGGATCAGCTACCAGTGTAAAATGACATTTTCGTGTGATGCGGGTGAACTGAGCCTTTAACTGAAGCTCTGCGCTTTCATAATTCCTAATGATTTGTTTCAGTGCTTAGCAGCGAGGAGAACAAGGCAAGGTTGCTTAACCCTAATACCTTTATAAATACTCTTATTTCAAACCATCTGGTCAGAAGCAGATACTGGGGATGTTGGGCTTTAAGATAAAAAGGGCCAGAAGAGGAAGTTAAAGAAAAAGACCAAAATGGCATTGCAATTTAAAGCAGAGCTCCAGCCTCTTATGGGGAATGGAGATTGACACATGTCCAAATCAGATTTAAAGAACTTAAAATCATTTCACAATGTTGGAAACACATCCACTTTGTGTCACAAAATGTGAATCAACACAGTTTTTAAATGAGTCTTTATTTACCCGTTCTTTACCTTTTTTCTCCCAGTTGATTTGTTTCCCCTTGCATTTCTTTGTATGTTAAAGGGTATTGTGCATCTTTAGGGAAGCGCCCACAAGAGCTGCTTAATTCCAATCTGGTTTAGAAGCTCAGCCAGACGGCTCTAAAGGACTGCACAGAAATCCAATTGCAAACATAATGGGATTGTAAAACAAAACGAAGCTCCTCATGTGGAGAGCGAAAGGGAAGAGCAGAGGAGATGCAGCACGTTAAGAGGGAAGATGTCAACCCGCTGATATACAGTGGACATTTTAAAAAACAGGATGTAGTCTTGCACATCGAACAAAGGCTTTAACATGAATGGGTGTAGATTCTGTTGACTCAAAAAGACAAATAAATAAACTGAATGGCAATATAAAAGAGGGCTGAAACATTACCTTCAGCTATAAAAGCACTCAAGAGTTAGGCTCTTTGTTTATTTGTGCCCGGGGTTCAGGGTTTCATGTTGCCATTTTCTGTGTCTTGAAATTTTCAGTAAAAGAGAAAAATAGAGAAGCAAAGTAACAGAAAATCAGAATATTGGAAGAGAGAGGAAAAAAAGCTTGAAGAAGTCACGCAATGAGACTCAAGAGATTGAGTTTAAAGCAAATGAATTCAAAAATATACACACATACATTTTTAATTATTCATTGGGAAACAAATGCAGATAATAGAGGCTTTCCAATTGTTACAACAAATCTGACAAAGGGTTAATGAGATCACCCTTTTAAGATTTTGTATTGACAACACACATACATTATATATACATACACATATATATTTATACACACACACACACATGCATATCATACATTGAATATTTCAGTGTCTTTTTTATATTTACAAATGAAAAAACATGAACACATATTCTGAATGTAAATATCATCACTTACCATAAACAAAGACAAGTGTTTCTTGTATCTTGTGATTCTTTTTGGCATATAAATACCATCACATTCATTTTATAGTTTTTTTGTTCCATCTTATCACACAAAGCATACAAACTTTATATCAGAGTCAGTTTGCAATCATTATTTTCTATTTCCTCACTGAATATTCTTCAGGTTTTCTTTTAAGAAAACCTTATTTTGTTTTAAATTAACCTTCAGAGGTGCTCTCTCTCTTTAAAAGTATTTACATTCAAAGAAGACACAATGCTATAACATGCCAGTATTGAAATAAAAAGTGTTTTGAGTTCTTTAAAAATACAAGCTGTGATTTAGGAGCATGCATGCTTAAGTGGATGTGTACAAACTGTGTGCCTCTTCCCTTCACCTGCTATTCAGACAAGGTTAGAAAGTGTATTTGGCATCTCATTATGTGGACACTTTTTCAAGCGACTACATTTTACAATAAGTGCAGTTTGTTTCTAGCAAGCTTGCAGAAAAGTGCAACAATACAATTTGGAATAAGGTGGCCACCCAGGAAGTGCATGTGTCTGTACTGTTATAGCTTGCGAATTAAAAACACCTCTGATGCAAATACAGCTCAGAAATAACAATAAAACTGACTAAATATGTCAGCTTCAGTAGCAATACTGGGGTCATCAAACCATCAAAACCGTATTGGAACAATTTCAAATTCTGTGTCTTTTTGCTGATTGAAGTCCAGGGGTTTCATTAGCAGTCAGTCCATTTAACAATTCCTACTCCTGTCACGTGAAGTGAATTCCTTCTTTAAAAAACAGACACTAAGAACTTGTTTAAAGCATCAGTTTTCCCCCACCATCATTTCTTAAAAAATGTTCTGATGAAAAGTGCTTAAAGTTATTAAAAGACAAAAAATAGGAATTGAGGTCACTGACTTAAATAAATTATTGTACTCCCACAGCCCAAAATAAACATCTTTCCTATTCGACATCCATACAGGATGATTAAAGGCCTCGTCGTTCATTTCTCGCGTCCGCTAGGCCAGCCATGAACAGTAATTAGGACACAGAGCTCTTCCCATGTCGGATTTGGCATCAGCTTCATCCTCAGAGCTTAAAACCGACTCTTGCAGTTCTGCATGTATTTCCACAGAATCAAAGAGTGAAGGAAACACGTTCCTATATGGCTGTAGGTCAAAAGTCCCAGTCAGTGTGGGGAAAAAAATGTCAGGCCACATTTAACCTTCCATCCAGCAGGCCTACCTCAGCCACATATGCTCTTTCGCCCTTCTGGTCCAGTCTGCTTGATCAGAAATACCACTTTGGATGCAATCTTGAGGATTTGTGGGCTGGACAGATGAGGAAAACTAAACATGCTGTGATGCAAACAGCTTATGCTCCAGCAAGATGTCTTCTCAAACCACTGAAAGGGAAATAATATTGAGGTAAGTTTTTGTTTATTGTAAGTATCACAAAACCTTTTAAGGATAAGGCTGACAGTTACTTTGTTGATAGTTGTTACAAAACTACAGTGCAAACATGTTTTTGATAATGAAAATACACATTTGTGACCCATTTATTAAGGGTTACATCTCCATTCCATCAAATGGGCTTGGCGCTATGAGAAAGCACAGGAAAGTCAGAAAGTATTGAGAAACACACATAGTCATCTCATCACATCTCATGGAATTTGCTGACAACCAAAAAAATATAAACTAATGCTTGCCTTATACCCTACTGTGCAAAACATAAATAAAGTACCACTCTCAGAAGGATGGCAGGATGTTCCATGCTTCTCTGGGACGTAGTGATGTGCGTGGCTCCGCCTGCGACAGTCCTGCCTCCACCAGCAACTGTACAAGAAAAGACTCCGGAAAATCCATGTCAAGTTCATCGTTATATCGCTTAAATGAAAAATTTACTGGCCTCGTATTGCTAAACGTTTGTTATCCTAAACACTGTACAGTTTATACAATCCCAGTGAACCTGTATTATATATTTGTAAAATATAAAGACATGCCATTATATGTTACTTACTGTAAAAGTGTACACAACAACATGATAAGAACAGACCCAATCACACACAACACCAGCACTGTGGCAACAGTTTGTTGTCTGTGATTACTTGCTACTACAGCAAGCAGGTCTGCATGCTCACACCTCATCCCAACGAAGCCTGGATGACACCTGCAACAACAAGGATGGAAAATCTAATTGGGTATGCAAAATATTAGTTATTATATTATATAGCTCACTGTATTAGTCCCAAAATGTCTTGTTGTTTGTAAAATCTTGTGTAAATACATTAGATATTTTACTATTCTTTTTAATATCAGTCTTGATAGAATGTACCTGAGAAATAATTCAACTGCTACAGTTCACAATTTCACTTTCAAAATAAACAAACAAAAGATCCTCAAATATATTGTCCAGTGAAAAACCAAGGGACACTGCTAATTAACTTGGCCCATTAATGTCAAGATATGTATTATATTTATTTATGATCTTAATCTGTTACTTTTGTACAGTTACCTGGATCTACTGAAGACTAAATATATTAAAATAATTCAAAAAGGTATTGTGAGTCTTTTGAACCTATTAAAACATAGATTTGATGTCATACAGCTCATGATTTCTGTATAAATTATTTTATCTTTTTTTTTTTAAATACATTTTGTGAAAGGTGGTTTCCATCGTTATCTGCGGCTTCTCCAGAAATACAGAGACCGTAGGCAACCCGATCCCAGCTTTCTTGCACTGGTAACTGTCCCAAATAGCTGTAGATCTTAAGATTTTACTAAAGTCTCTTTTGAAGAATGGCAGCATTCTGCTCCAACGTAATGACAGACCTCACTTCTCAGCATAGCCCAGTCCAAAATAAAGGCAAAAAATCACCCAAGCTATTTAAAAAAACAAAAAGCAAATGTAGAAGTTGGTGAAACATATACAGCTGGTTTGTTAAAACTCAGCTTTCACATCTAGTGAACAGCAGTCAACTCAACAATGTTGGCATTTTTAGACTTAAGACAGCAGCAACTTACACACACGCAGGCGTCTCTTCTAAGATCAGGAAACGGCATGTGCCGTGGAAGCAGAAATGGCGGTGGGAGTCTGGACAGTCATCGAAATGAGACCGAACAGCTGCTGCCACAAACTCTGTGAAGTTGCAAGACAAGATATTGTTGAAATGTATGTAGGTTTTTGAAAGACCATGAATCACAAATATTTCCCACTGAAACCACCTTCTAATATTTAGGTGGGGTGGCATGACATGGCAGTACAGTTGTTACTACAACTGGAACACCAATCACATCCTTCAGTGCATGAATTCTACCCTAAATTACAAAATCAAATATAATTCAAGTGCACTTAGTCCAAATACACAGCATGACACAGGTGAATATCATAAATCTAAAAATAACCTAAGCCTGCAGAGACCTGAAAAAACAGCATGTACTAAATCCTAAAGCTGACACCCAAGCCACCAACGGTAGACTGAAGCCTTTTGTTACCAGTTGCGTGTGGATTTGTGGTGGCTTACAACTCTCACTGTACCTGGGAGGGACAATTAGAGTCAAGAAAGGTCCTGGTGAGACACTGCAAACAAAAACCTCTGTACATCAACTCACATTAGGACTCAAGAGCCAGCACACCTTTGCAGGCACATCCCCACAGCGGAAATTAAATCCTTAAATACAGTTTTGTTTTTTCAAGCAACTATCACAGTTGTCACTCTGACAAAACTAAAGGGAAAAATATCCAATTTAATGAACATCCAGACAAAACAGGACATTCCTCCCACGTAAGCTCTACAGTCAGACAAATTCCTACATAACTGACTCAAACTAAAGTAAGTGTATTCCCCGAGCAGCCGAAACAGATGCACAGTGTTGCATTCAGGGTGGGAAGGAGGATGAGCATGCAGAGAGATAGCTGCATTACAGCCTTCGTCACACACTCCATTCCAACGGTAAATGGGCTTTTGGATTGCAGCCTACATGTATTGTCTCCTTCTTTCAGACTCTGTGAAAGCCCTCTGTTGTCCCTGAGGCATCTGCCTACCAACCCCTCTCCCGTTCCCTGTGATTTTGGCAGTCAAACGCAAGGAACATAGATACAGAAACCAGCCTTTAGGTGCTTTTCAGTTCATAATTCAATACTGTAGGTGCAGCTTTTATGATACTGCTGAATATACTGTTCATATATTCTGCTCATAATTGTTGCCCTCACTCACAGTAAGAGGATCAATTATCAGAGACTGCCACACTGTCTGCATGTGTTGATGCACTGCAGCTCAATGGGAAGCTTTACAGTGTTGTGAACTCTTGCTGTGAAGGCAACGCTGCAGTGAGAGTAGATCAAGGGCTGCAATCAGTACATGTTTTATCTGAAATACATTTTACTGGAGATGGCTTGACGAATCTGAGCCAGACTTTCCCCGGCATCTCGACATAACATGATTGTATTTAGACTTACTTTTAACTGGAGGGATGTTAGTTGCTGTAGTAGGTGCAATAGTTGTGGCAGTTGTGCTTCCGCTGCTAATTGTTGAGGTGTTCTGAGCAAAAGTGAAGTTTGTAGCGATGGAAATGCTGGCTTTAATAATTGTCGAATTGCTTGGTTCTGCTCCAAACATAAAGAGGGAACCTGCAGAGAGGAAAGAGCAACTGTTAACATATGATGTGGTCATAATGTGAAGAAAAATATATAGAAATAAAAACAAATACCTGCAGTAACGTAATATGCGTGTGGATCAAGGTCTTGAGAACATTTAGAATGTGAAATACAGTTTTTCCTTTTCTGGAGATGGCTCGACAATGAGCTTCAACCTTTACTTGAAATATGCCAACTGTGCCGAGACTTACTTTTAACTGGAGGGATGTTAGTTGCTGTAGTAGGTGCAATAGTTGTGGTAGTTGTGCTTCCGCTGCTAGTTGTTGCAGAGCTGCTTGTTGAGGTGTTCGGAGCAGCAGTGAAGTTTGTATCAATGGAAATGCTGGCTTTAATAATAGTCGAATTACTCGGCCCTGCTCCAAATGTAAAAAGGGAACCTGCAAAGAGGAAAATAAACAACTGCTACTGTAGATCTATAGAAATAACAACAAATCCCTGCAGGAATATAATAACAAATATACAAAAGGTTTACTGTAAGCTCACCATTGAGTACCACAGACATACTAAATGTACCTATAGAATTATAAAAAGATATATATTACTGTATTGTGATGGAACAACCTGAGGGTTAGTCCCAGTATTCTGCACCTGTACAGCTTTGATAGAGACTTAGTCTTTAGTGTGATATTAATGCTTCATTGAGTAACTGGTACCCAACAATAGTAACAGGGTCAAGCGTCCATTAAAAGGATAAAACCAAAGCACTACAAATACATTTAGCATGTCCTGTGGAGGCCCACAATCACAACGACTGACTGGAACCAGCTAGTAAAAACAAGAAGGGTTGTTTGTTTAAAAATAAAAAATACATTGTGAGAAGTATGATCTTTTTTCCTTCTTTTTTTCTCACAATTAAATGTATAACACAAAAATCCAAAATAACCCTTTAATTGCAATATATTGATAACTAAAGGCCAACTATTAAGAATCAGTGACACCATAAAGGATAGACCAAACACCATCAAGCACAGTAAGGTTAAACATCTTAAAATAATTATGGATTACCATAGACAAAACACTTCAGATTTTAATAGGAGTGTTGTACTGATGGGCATTGTAAGTCATTAGCTAAGTGATCCAGTGAATTAATATTAAATGATATAATCGAATAGGAGACAATACTGAGGAACTGCAAACATGTATAGAAATGTTTCGTAGGCAATGTAGAATGTGACATAAACACATAAACATCAATTAAAAATAATTGTTCTTTTTACCCCAGCTAAATTAGACACTCACCGCTAATGAGAAAAATAATATCCCAGAAAATCCGAGTCATCATGACGACTTGTGATCTAAACTAAAGTAGGCTGAGTTCACGGGCAGCTTCTCTGAAAGGCGGGCGTGTGCACACATTAGTCTTTAGTGTTGCAGCAGCGACCATCAGCACAGAAAACATTTAATCCTGTGATCACAGCGCAGACCTGTCAAATTTGATCGACTGGTGTAGAAAACTAACTGTGGTCGAGTTTCTTCTTTTCAGCCAAAGCACGAGAGTCTCCAGCAGGCAGGATGTCCGAGCGTTTAACTTCGCTGTGTTCAATTGAGGAAAACTCGTGTAATCCTGTCAGAGGCTGGCCAATTAGACAGAGAGATGGAGGGGTGTGGGGGTGGTCTTAGTATCTGATTATTGAAATAAATCCATTTTATTTAAGGGTAATTCAATCTGAAGGATAGTATGTGCCCTACTCCATAACCTTTTCTATTCTTTTAGCCATTTACATGACATAGCTAAATGCATCACACTGAATTATTTTAAATAAAACGCACTCAAAATAAAATAACATTGTAGCAAACGTGCAGTTGCCACGTCTCCCTGAAACAACTAACAACGTAAAGTAAAAGTAATGTGGGATAAAGTGTAATTGTTTGAAAATTGTAATTAAATGTTATATTGCTATTTGATATTTGCCTATTTTACATACGATAGTGTGACAGAGTTTTATACGTTTTACAGATGATAAAACCCTTTGAGGCAAAACAGTTTGTTTTAGGCTATAAATACATTTGAGTAGAAAAAAGTTAACTGATTTAAATGTTCCTTCTCACTGGGGTTTTAAAATTAATAAAAGTTTTATTTTGTTTATTTTCTTTCTTTGAAGCTGTGAAGCCTAGCTTTGCTAGTCCATCTGTTTATTCATCTGTCCAACTGTTTTTGCCAGATTCCCATGAAAATTCGGTATGGAAATGCACAACTCCAACAGATAATTCCTATGTTTTAGGTGATTCTCTGACCTTGTGTCAATACTGCCACTAAGCCTTTTATTAGCTTCATGAAAGCTGCTAGACTTTTCAGGAAAATGCAGCAGAGAAATGCTTCAGACGAAATGACTAGGAAACACAACTGTGCACATAGTGTTTCTAACACCTGCTTACAATAACAGAGGTAGATTGTCCTAATAGCCAAAAAGAATCTTCTCCCTAGTAGTCCCAATATGTCTCCTTTTCCTCTTTAACATGTGGCCTTGTTAGCTCCACTGCTGTTGGAGAGGAGAGAAGCTAAAACATCCTCCTTAGTCATCTTCCTTTTTAAAAACAGCTGACAATTATGCTGCTTGTAATCTTATTTCTTTCTGTAGATAGGCGGGCTGGGGAATGTAGTCATTCACCACTCGTCTGCAACTGAAACTGAAGCTGCTGACTGATCCCTAAAGCATTCTTTTTTTTAATTGATCAATATCATTCCTTCTACAACTACAACTTTTGGTTTTCAGTTTAGTAACTTTTTTCTGGATTGAACTTCAGATGTTTTTGATACACAAACAGAAAACAAAGACCAAGAGTAAGTAACATTTCAATCATAGCTCCATCTGCTGGACATAAACAAGCGTACACATTTCCTTTGTCTGAATAATAATATAATTTTCTAATAACTAGATTATGTTACAAAATACTGTTTAAGAAGAAGAGAATATATTAACAAATACAACATAATCAGGACATAACAGTATAGTTTAGTCAAAATCTTCTCAAGTAGACACAAGTTGTCCCAACATTTTCAGGTTTACTGCATGTCAATGGGTGTTGGTAATTTGATAATCTGCAAATTTGTTAAGGAAATACAATGTTAATAAAGGTAGGTCCTGCATTGAAATCTTAACTTTTTTTGTTTGTTTTTGTTTTGCTGTTGTTGTTTTTTTTTGGGGGGGGTTGTACTATAACTATGGTGGTTTATTTATTTCGATAGAGGTCATACTTGCACTATATTAGAAAACAAAACAAAAATGTAATGTAAACTAATTAATATGAATGTAAGCATATATATATAATATATTATATAAAATATAATATATTATATATGTATACAGTATATATCCAGTATATATATAACTCTTAGTAGTAACGACTTTATGAGCTTCTTCAATGATAAAATTATAACTATTAGAAAGGAAATTCACCAAGCCCTGCCTGTAACTGGCACTGCTAAATATAACCAATCTGTCTTTATTAACCAGCTATGTACCACAGTACGTTAAAGTAGCTGTAATTAAACCTCTTCTGAAAAAGCCCAACCTTGATCCAGATGTTTTAGCCAAATATAGACCTATATCAAACCTTCCATTTCCCTCTAAGATTCTTGAAAAAGCAGTCTTTAAACATCTGTGTGACTTTCTGCATAGCACCAGCTTATTTGAGGATTTTCAGTCAGGATTTAGAGTTCATCATAGCACAGAGACAGCACTTGTGAAAATTACTAATGACCTCCTAATTGCATCAGACAAAGGACTTATCTCTGTACTGGTGTTATCAGATCTTAGTGCTGCATTTGATACCATTGACCATCATATCCTATTACAGAATTGGCATTAAAGGGACTGCTCTAAGCTGGTTTAAGTCTTATTTATCAGATCAATCTCAGTTTGTACATGTTAATGATGAATCCTCCGTGCACGCCAAAGTTTGTCATGGAGTCCCACAAGGATCTGTGCTCGGTTCAGTCCTGTTCACTTTATATATGCTTCCTTTAGGCAATATTATCAGGAAACACTCCATAAACTTTCATTGTTATGCAGATGATACTCAATTATGTCTATCGATCAAGCCGGATGCAACTAATAAGTTAGTTAAACTTCAAATGTGCCTTCAGGATGTTAAAACCTGGATGACCTGAAATTTTCTAATGTTAAAATCAGATAAACCTGAAGTTATTGTTCTGGGGCCCAAGGACCTCCATGACGCATTATCCAAAGAGATAGTTAGCTGGATGGCATCACCCAGGCCTCCAGCCCCACTGTGGAGAATCTTGGAGTTATCTTTGTTTAGGACATGTCCTTTAATTCTAAACATTAAGCAAATTTCAAGGACCGCCTTTAATATTGCAAAAATCAGGAATATCCTGTCTAAAAATGATGCAGAAAACTAGTCCATGCATTTGTTACTTGTAGGCTGGATTACTGCAATTCTTTATTATCCGGCTGCTCAAAAAAGTCTATAAAGACTCTTCAGCTGATCCAGAATGCTGCAGCACATGTTTTGACAGGGACCAGGAAAATAGATCACATCTCGCCTGTTTTAGCTTCTCTGCATTGGCTTCCTGTAAAATCCAGAATAAAATTTAAAATCTTTCTTTTCACCTACAACGCTCTTTATGTTCAGACACCATCTTATCTTAGAGAGCTCATAGTACCTTACTACCCCATCAGAGCACTGCACTCCTAGAATGCAGGGTTACTTGTGGTTCCTAGAGGTTCCAGTTTGGGTTCAGGAGGCAGACACTGTCTCCACATTTAAGAGTAGGCTTAAGACTTTCCTCTTTGATAAAGCTTATAGTTAGAGCTGGCTCAGGAGAGTCCTGAACCATCCCTTAGTTATGCTGCTATAGGCCTAGACTGCTGGGGGACTTCCCATGATGCACTGAGCACCTCTCTCCTCCTACATCTCTCCATCTGTATACAACCTCATGCCATTAATGCATGTTACTTACTTGACCTCTTCCCTTTCCCGGGAGTCTTGTGCTCTCTCGCCCTCTCCTCTCGCCTCCTATCGCTTCCTGCAGGTGTTTCTGGCTCTGGAGCTGTGGAGTCTGGATCTGTGGTTGGAGTCACCTGCTGCCTCCATTTTCCTGCTCAACACCCTCTCCTACAATTCTCCATGTGTGTGTCTCTCTCTCTCTCTCTCTCTCTCTCTCTCTCTCTCTCTCTCTCTCTCTCTCTCTCTCTCTCACCCCCGAGGCAGATGACCGCCCACCCTGAGCCATGGTTGTGCTCGAGGTTTTTGCATCTTAAAGGAAGTTTTTCCTTGCCTCTGTCGCCTAGTGCTTGTTCTTGGTGGGAACTGTTGGGTTTCTGTAAATAACATCACATCGTACGGTCTAGACCTGCTCTTTATGAAAAGCGCAATGAGATAACTGTTGCTGTGATTTAGCGCTATATAAATAGATTTTGATTGAAATTAATTATATATTGAAAACCTCACTAACCTTACGTGCCTGCGCCGTAGCCTACTTTGTTCTTAATTACTCACCAAAAACAGTCGATGCCATTCACTCTTCTCTCCAGTGTGTAAATCATTGTTGTGGCATTTAAAGAGTGCAGTAAGACATCAGCTCAGTATTGGCCACTTGTGCGTCAACCGGCTGATTGCACAACTGCAGCCATACGAAGGCCACCACACGCACGCCATATGCGCGTGCTCGAGCTTGTGTTGGATAGGACTACTGTAAAAGTAAGGTTGTAGAGGATCGGGAGGTCTGCTGAGCTGTCGGGTTGTTATCCGCCTTTTCAAGTCACTTTTTCTAATAACGATGTCGCCTGCTGGGGTACAGAAGGTAAATTACCACATTCTACTTTTCAATAAGAACTTTTACATTTAAACACCTTATTGTTTGATTCGTAGACTCGGGTAGCATTATGAAAAGCTTAAAGAAAAGTTGAATTACTTGGTGGCTGTGTAGTTCCTACGAGGTGGAGTCTGGTGCAGTGCTGTTTGAAGATTTTGTATTTTGTGTGTTTTGTGTGACAACAAAATGAATTAAGTACAATTATTGAAGCACTGCACTTAAGTATTATTCTGAGGTAGGCCTACGTGTAACTTACTCGACTATTTCTGTTTTAATTTATTATAGGCTAAAGTAACGACCTTTAAAGGCGCAACATTATATGCACATTAATGCATCACTAATTATATTTGAGTGATATAATATAAATGATTCTGAAATCTGCAGAATATACTTTTGGTTTTTAAAGTATGATTTAAATGTGCAGGGTTTGAGTGCAGGGTTTTTACTTGTAACTGAGAATTTTTACACTGTATTTTTACACTGTAGTATTACTATTTTTACTTAAGTAAAAGATCTGAGTACTTGTTCCACCACAATTGAGCCTGCAGAAAGATGTGCCCAACAACAGAATTAGGGAAGAAATATCAGACAATCTATGCTGTCTATTGTCATAGATTGCAGGTGTAATTCTGACGTTGTCTCTCCAGCTGCAGGTTGTGCAGCTGAGTTAAATGGATTTTAGATTACAACAAAGAAACAAGTTGATAGAGGAGATGGTGTGATTTTACCAAATTAGTGGGCTATTTGATACATGTGTATAATCTAATCCATATAGGCTTTCTGTTTGTATAAACAGAGCAGTTCTCTGACATTGGTGCTAATGGTTACTTCTGCATCCATTGGAGGAACTCTGCAATATGGCTACAGCCTCGCCATAATGAATTCTCCCACAATTGTAAGTCTTACTATTTTATTGCCAAATTGCATTTGTGTACTGAAAGTGTGTGTTCACGCAGACGCAGAGTTCAGTGTTACCAAGTTACACAAAATTGATACTGATGATACCTATCTGTAAGTCTAGTTAATGGGTTTGTTCCCTGTTGGAGCTGTGCAGGCCAGCATCACTGTTGATTCACATTTGGATCACAGTATACATTGGCACAAAGAACAATTATGCTACTTGTCTCTGTGATAAGTCCTTCTCATTGTAAAACAATCCAATTTGTTTAGCCTATTTATTAGGAACTAATTCTGGAAGCAGGATCTTTCCTCTTCTTTTATTAAGCTGACCCCTCACAAATAAAGTGCAGAAACTTCCATCAACAAACAAAAAATTCTACAAATGTTATATTCTGATCATTTGGGGAAAAAGTGAACTTGTTGATGTTGCAAATTCACCCTGAAAGTCAATTTGCTCGCCGCCAAAATGTAAACAGATGGATGAACCGAGGTAATAAGTGTCAGCAGCTTTAACCGCTGCTCTTGTTGGTTAACTCAGTGAGACTTTAATGGTTGACTGTCTTGTCTTTTCTGACAGTTTATTCAAACGTTTATTAATGAGACGTTCTTGGAGCGCTGGGACATCCAGTTGGAGGACTACCAGGTGACTCTGGTCTGGACAATTATCGTCTCCATCTTCTCGTTGGGGGGCTTTGCGGGGGCTCTTATTGCGGGACCTATGACCATACGTTTTGGAAGGTAATATAAGATGCTGCATCACACTGCTGTGTGTTAACATATTGATGCACACGTACAGAAGATTACAAATTGAAATTTTAATGATTGACCTGTACATGCACATGTATTAATTGATAATGATTGTTTATTTACTTTCCTCTATCACATTCATATATTTTGATCCTCAGAGAAACACATAGGCTTAAATCATGCTTACATGTTGCATCTTTTACTGTAATAGAGTTTGAAGCATTAGGCTGGTGTTGGTATGTTTCTTTTATTATTGTGAACAAGATAACAAGAGTCTATGAGTCTGTATTTCTTCCAACTGAAACTCTTGTTGACCTCCAAAGGTTGTTAGCAAGCTATTAATTATAATCTGTAACTTTTCTCTTACCAAGGAAGAAATGCCTGTTGTTGAACAACATTTTCCTCATGGCTGGAGCACTCTTAGCTCTGACAAGTAGAGCTGCCAAGTCTTTTGAGATGATCATTATCTCCCGCGTCCTGGTTGGAATAAATGCTGGTATGTCATTTATGTCAGTAAATGTTTAAGTTTGCGTTCAAATACCTGTTATACTGCCATAACAATAAAAGAATGGTGTGTTTTTCAGGGATCAGCATGAATGTGCAACCTATGTATTTTGGAGAAAGTGCACCAAAGCACTTAAGAGGGGCTCTCTCCTCGTCATCAGCTGTTTTCGCAGCATTTGGTGTTGTGCTAGGACAGGTGGTCGGACTCAGGTATGAAAACTTGACACATTTTTGTCAAAATAGGCTAATGCTTTACTAAAACATGTGCTGTAGATTTCATAGATATCCACAGTAACACTCTGGATTATTTATTTATAGAGAGATTCTGGGCAGTGAGCCGTGTTGGGAGTATCTTCTTGCCAGTAATGCCATTCCTGGCCTCATGCAGCTCCTCACCCTGCCGTGGTTCCCTGAGAGCCCCAGATACCTGCTCATTGACAGGGGGGACAAGGAGGCTTGTATTAACGGTGGGTACTGTAATCTGTCAACCAGTGGTGGAAAGTGACTATTAAGTACTGCACTTACTGCATTTGATAAATATTGTACTTTTTAATCCCACTACATCAATCTGACATCTGCAGTTAATAGTTACTTTTGATTTTACAGTTTAAAACACATATGGCAAACCTATAAAATACAATGCATTGTTAAAGATTTAACCAAAGGTTCCAAACTTTTTTGGCTTTTGACAAATTGCTATTGTGTAGTTGGGGCCTCTTGTTACGTTCCAGACGTCCATGAGTTCTTAGCAGCACCAACAAAGGGACATTTCCCCTCTAAACTTCTCAGATGCTTCATTTAAATAGCTGTCATCCAATATTTTACAAAAGAGCATACATTAGAGAAAAGTCAAAAATATTCCTTTCTCTTTTCCTCTCCCACCTCACAACCCCCCAAAATTCATACATCATTTATGTATAACAAACACAGAAACAGAATAATAAGGTATACCCAGAGAATAATAGAAAATGACAGGTGTTATTTTTCTTGCTCAGCTTTGAGACGGCTGCGAGGCTGTGAGGTCCAGAGCAGTGAGCTTGATGAAATTCTGCAAGAACAGGCTGAAACCAAAGGCATAAGGCCCCCTCGACCCTGGGAGCTTTTTACTGATCGCTCAGTGCGCTGGCAGCTCATCTCTGTCATGGTCATCAGCAGTGCCATGCAGCTCTGTGGTAATGACTCGGTAAGAAGAAAAGAATGGCACAGTGGGTTGTCTCTATAGAAAATATTGTTGTATAATCCATGAGGATCAGTTTTACTGATATTGAGCTACAGTAACAGTATCTGTGAGAGCCATTTGGGTTCATGTTTATTATTTGTTGCTGTTAAACCTCCCGCCACCAGGGGTGACCATGGTGCTGTCAATTTGGCTGCAACAGGGGTGATTTAATCAATGTCCAACAGGGCGCAGGTTGTGGCAGGAGAAGGAAGCCAACAGTTTTTTGACCATGCTATATGTTATGTGAATGGAAAGTGGAATTAACGTATTTTTGTTTGGTATTTACACATATGAATCTATGTATAGAAACAGCCTGACTTTAAAATAAATGCATAACGGCGATGTTTGACATTGGATCACATAGTGGACGTGTCTTAAATAGTTTAATTATTTATTCAGCAACCGTAGTGGACTTTTTTGACAAGCAAAGGGTCCCTATAGTATCAGATGTTCTTTTGGCCTCTGCAATGCCAGAAGGTTGACTAGAAATTTGAGATGATCAGCTGTTTGTGTCATGTGTGGGTTTCTTTATGTTCCTGCAGGTCATATGAATAATGTATAGTGGTGATGAAGCTCTATTTCTTGCTGTAATGCGCATTAAATAATGTGTGAAGACAGCTTATTACTTATTTACTAAAAAGCTTTGTTGTCTCTTTGTCATTTTTGCTCCTTATACATGAGAGTTAATAACGCATCTTAACTGATTTTTTTAAGAGGTGTAACAAGTTGCCTTTTTGTCAGAAAATGCTGGCTAAACTCTCCTGTGTTTCAAGGCTTTTAAATACATGCTTGGCAGTTTAAGGGAGGGGGTCAGGGTATTAACATAGTTAATCTTTGTAAGAAATGCTGGCTTAATCCGCTTATTAACAGTTGAAGCACTTGTAATGATGCTCAGTAGCACGCTAATATGTTTTTGTGTTCCTTCTTTCTTTCAGATTTACTTCTATGCATCATATGTATTTAGAGAAGCTGGAATATCTGATGATAAAATCCAATATGTTACAATTGGCACTGGTACATGTGAATTCACAGCCTCTATAATATGTGTAAGTATCCGTCACTATATTCTCTAGCTGCTTACATAACATGTGCTTAGACACTATGGTTTGCATTCATGTTAAAGCTTTGAAGCAGACTAAGGACTGACAGTCTATATCCGTCTATAGCTACTATTTCTTGGCTGGGTGCAGTAACTTCCTGAAGTCCTGGTTGCCAGGCAACCAGTGGAGACTCCAGTTTCTTACAAGTTAGTTTTGTACAGATTAAACTTCAACAAAAATTTAGAGGTGCTTGTAATGATAGGTTTCTGGATATCTGTGAATCTACCAACCAAACACAAAAACTGACCAGTAGCTAGCTCGCTTGTTTTTACTGGGAAATTACCATAAGTCAATAACTGACATAATAAATGATACAAGCGAAAGAGAATATAACTGTCACCATCAATTATTGATTATCATAGTCAGAGCATGTTTGCCAAACATTAATATTATCTATTCATTCATCCACAGAAAGTTCCTGGTTTGTTTTAGTTCAGTGTTTGCTGCTCTGGACTTCATGTACCTTACTGTAAAGATTTAATTTGTCATAATTAAATATGTAAATAAAAAAACAGAGTCAGATGTCCATATTTTCAGAATCTGCTGATTGAGCACAAAGGTCGGAGGTTCATGCTGATGGGAGGCTACATCTTCATGACCATCTGGGCTATTGTCTTCACAATTGCTCTGTTGTTTGAGGTATTATAAATCACATAATTAACCCACATAATAACCTACATGCTTAACTTTTACAATGACAAATTATGTCTTCAATCTTTAATTTTCAAAGTAAAGAAAATCAATGAATGTGATAATTTTGTTGATCAAAAGTGATCTTGCTTGTGAGTTGCTGACTGTGTATATTTTACTCCCCCCCATGCAAACAGCACTATGTATCCTGGATGCCGTACCTGAGCATGGTCTGCATCTTCACCTACATTCTCAGCTTTGGACTGGGACCAGGTAAGTTTGTCCATTTTGGAGACTTTCTATAGTCAGGTTTTATGTGAAAAACACAAATAAAATGTTCTCTCAAGATGCAAATAAAGACATTTAAATGAACATAGTCTTCAAGATGGGCCAGTTAAATACTTCAATACAGTTTTTACTATGTGTGACATGTGAACCTGCTATTACAGTAATACCATATACGTTTGTTATAGAGCTGAAATAAATGTTGATCATTAATTCATGAATGTGTGAAGCAACTTATTGCTAAGTATCAGAAATCCAGTACAGGTCAGGCTATAATAGCTAGTGTTTATGTTTGTACTTTTTTTTTTTAAGGATGTGATGATGAAACTAACTCTGATCAATATGTTTTTGTTGTTTTTTTGTCAGCCGGAGTGACTGTCGTTCTGCCCACAGAGCTCTTCAATCAGGCTGCTCGGCCAGCAGCCTACATGATTGCTGGCTCCATGATGTGGCTCAACCTTTTCATCACTGGGATGATCTTTCCATTTCTAGTGGTCAGTCTGTCACGACATCCATCGTCCAATTTAACAGATGTGCAGTGACAGTGAACAAGCATAAATACATTGTAAACAATTTAAAACAAAGTGTGTACATGCACCTATAACATTATTAAGTTACTAAGGCACTATGTTTATGGCTGGTATTCCAGTTTCTTATCTCTGTCTCTTCTATATCTAATAACAAGCAAAAATGCTGAAGAAATTGTCCATCCATCCATCCATTCATCTGCAAAAAGCAGCGATGAGATCCCCAGCCAACCAAACTGCAACCCCCCCCACCCTGACTACACCTAGATATCCTGTCCATAAATACTACTAACAGGATTGGTTTCAACCCCTTACCTGGAACGAATCCAACTTACTCCCGAGAACCCGGACACAGGTCTCGCTTTGGTCATACAGAGATTGGATGGCCCTGAGAAGGGACCCCCTCATCCCATACTCCCGTATCTCCCAGGGGACCCGCTCATACGCCTCATACTCCCAGGCTCCGTGGCAAACCCGGCCACCAGGCTTCCTCCGGGCAGGGTCCCTCGATCCCTTCCTTGCTTTCTTATAGGTTTTTTTTAACCATTCTTTGTCTGGCCCCTCACCTGATACTCTCCACTTTGCCAAGGGAGACCCTACCAGAGGCACAAAGCTCCAGACAACACAGCCCTCAGGTTCATAGGGACACACAAACATCTTCACCACGATAAGATGATGGTTCCCGGAGAGGAATTGTTTTACTGTAATGGTATTTTTTTAATGGATTTAAGAAGAATGAGGGGCCGTTGTATTTATTCAATTAATTAGGAGACTCAGCCTAACAGGCAGGTTAGCATGCAAAACTAAAGACTTCTTTATACCTCTCTAGAAATAGGAAAAGGCAGTGCCCTTTATATACCCTATAGCACCTCCCAGAGTGTGAAACTGAGGAAAAAAGGGACTGTCTGTCCAAATGTTAATTGCTTTGTCTCTGGTCTTATTAATCTTTCTAAGATATGGAATTTGAAGCTAAGGTTTTAATTCATTCATCCCCAATAATATAAATCATTTTGGAATTGAGTGTGAAGTGAAGCACACAATTAGACATTAGTCTAAGGTTAGTCTAAACATTAGTCATTTATATCACTTCTTACATAAGTCTGATCCATTGCTTTTCTTTCACAGAGCGGGTTGAGGGAGTACTGTTTTGTGCCTTTCGCAGCGGTCTGCCTGCTGTCGGCGCTGTACGTCGGCCTGTTCCTGCCTGAGACCAAGGGGAAGTCTCTGTCAGCCATCACAAGTGATTTCCACAAGCTCAACTTCAAAGGCCAGGACGCAAAGTGTGCGTCACAAACTACAGCTCAGTATCAGCTGGGTGAAGTGTGTCTTTCCACGGCCTTGTAGACAGACTTTTTCTCCTGAAACACGCATGGTCACATCTACTGTGGTAGATAGATAGAGACTTTATTCATCCCGAAGGACAAATGATGTGTGTGTGTGCCTCACTTTGACCAGATCTGCTTAAGCTGGGAGACGTCATGAATGGGAAAATGTTCACTTTCATATCACAGACAACAACGTGGATCGATTATTACTCATGTATCTTGAGTGTGTATCCTATTGAAAGAATGTAAAGGAATTATCTTTAATATCATCACATGTTGCACTTACGTTTTGTAACTTTGTGTCACTGATTAACACAAGACAAAGGTAATTAAATCTACTGTATATCGGCAGAAGATAAGTCATCTGCTACCTCTCAAAACACATGAAGGCGTTTTGGGGTAAAATTTAAAACATTTTAGCTAAGCAAATACACAATAATGCATTTTATTAAGATGTTGTACATTTCTTTCTTGTTTAACGGGACAAAGCATAAAGTTGCCACGACTATACAGCAAACTATTTCCTTTAACTTTATCCTCTCAAAGGTCAGAGTAAGTCTTTGATGTGGCACGTGGTGGACCTAATCAAAGAGAAAAGATAGTAACAAAGAGTTAACACCTTCTTAAATATAACTGCATACTTCAGTGTGCACACCTCTTTCATAAAGAAAGGTATTGTGATGTGTGTAGTAATGACTGAAATTTACAGTTTTCACATGAGTGGAATATGTGCAATTATTTATTTTGAATATTGTCATTTTTCTTTTTAATGATCCATCTCTGAGCTAATAAAAGTATATTGTATAAACATTGCTTTTCATATTTGTTGGATCTGCCCATCAAAAGGTGCCTTTTATACTGTACATACAGTAAAATAGTCACATCAAATAAAATAAGTTAGTCATGTGTCTAAAGAAAGCTTTTATGACAGGAGGCTGATTCTTACTGTAATTATTCAGTGTACTGTAAATGTGCATTTACTGCCCAAGGTTTCAGAGTTTTGTGAACACAATGCAGATGCAGCCATTAAAATGAAGCAAACCCACAATGGAATCACTGCCAAATGGAACAAACAACCTGTATTATGTGAAATACTTACTTTGTACTGCGACAAACAACTTTGTTACTTAAGAAGGCTAGACACATGGTTCTTATTATAATTATAACAGTATTAATATGACAGAAAATGAGGAAAATGTGTATAACAAGTAATACAACAATCAGTATTTTCCATTGGCTGCAATCTGTAAAACAAGTTTCTGTCATTGCTTCTCCAGCAGTGGGAAGATTTATTTTAGTTAGAAGTGCACGGAAACCCAAGGTTTGCTTTGTGGATTGGAACACAACTGTCTTACTTTACACAGTTTGTTTCCCTTCTTTATTATACCATGTGGTGTCTGCACAGTCAGTGTAGATGGAAAGATCAGGTCTTATTTTCTTGTCTTCAGAAGAAGCCACATGCTGCCATTCTAACTAGGATACTTTAACACAGTCAATATTATGTCTATTATGTGCCAGAATTAAGTTTCCTATTTCTATGAAGAAAACCTTAACATTATTTTGAAGCAGGTATTCTCACCTAAATGGTATTTTAATTAGAGAGATAGATAGATAGATAGATAGATAGATAGATAGATTTGATAGTATAATTTTAAAGTGATACTATGATGTATATTTTTCAAGTTACAATTACAGGGTAATGTTGAATGTTAAAACCGAGTGTAGGGCTAACAGTAGCATTAGGAGAGATGAGTCATAAAGTCAGCAAAATACATTTAATTTTCACTGTGATAGATTATTTATCACATGGTTGTTGAGGTACAGAGCTCTAGTGGATGATTCCACCAACCAGCCCATTTGGTCCTTCATCATAGCTGTGTAAAGTCATGGAGCCATGGCCGGGGCCGTTCACAATGGCAGCCTTCCTGTCATTTACGGCCGGTGAGAGAGAAATATACACACACACACACACACACATTATAATTACAATTATAGGATCTAAAAAGACATAGGTGGGGTTATATAGTTGTTAATTAAGATTAAACACCCACAATTTACTTGCTCCCTGGTTTTTAAACCTCTCTGACCTGTCACTGATATGAACGGTTATAAAACTGAAAGCATGGTTTTATTCAATGTTTTATTGAAGGGTATGTGATGATGGGGGGTTATTTTAATTCCAAAGGCCAAGGGAACTTTATCAGGATGCATAGTAACCTGGATCCATGAAATAACTGGCCTTTCTAACTAAAAATCTGCCTGCTTCTATGGGAATTTAACATAGGGGTGTGTATACTCATGCTCCCTGTATTTTAAGGAAGAAGATTTATTTTTTACGATACATTAGTCATTCACAAAGAAAATTGGTGTCCTTAAAGGTTGGATTTTTGAGCATTTTTTTAATTAAGGCAATTAGATCACTTTCTAAAAGATGATTTTTATATTCCTTTTTTAGTCAACTTAAGCAGGGGTTCCTATACACATGAGCAGCACTGTACCTCGAGGAGAGTTTCATGACTCTCACAGCCTCATTTTTCATTGGATTTTGAAAAGTCACGGGTCAAATCAATTAAGAACTGACTGTTGGCACTTTAATATTGATGACAAACAAATTACCACCTTGCAGTTGTATGCCTCCACCAACCAGTCAGTCCAGACTCATAATATATATGTAGTGAAGACTTTGAAGCAATTTAATGTGACAATGTGACAATAATACATTTTGGTGCTGTCTTTATATTTTGGTCAATATCATCTATGAGAGTCAATATTAAAGTTTTATACATCATTGGAAAAAAGACAAACCAAGTCGATAGAGTAACGACCGCAATCCTTTACTTTGAAAAAAGAAAAAAAACACTACAAACACTAAACACACAAACACATATAGGGGCTTTTAGGGGTTTACATTTGTCTTTGTTTTACACTCTGTTTAGGGAGATGATGGGTGCAGAAGAAATGTGGCCATACCTCTTAGCTATTATTCCTGCCATCCTGCAGTTTGTGACGCTGCTTTTCTTCCCTGAGGCACCTCAATATCTTTACTTTGACAAAGGAGACACTTAAGACAGCAAAAAAGGTGAGGGGACACAGCAGACTCTATCTACATATCCACGCTTGACTTTAAAGTTTACAAAGAATTTTTTTTGTTTAGATCCAATTTTTAATTTGTCTTTTATCTCACTTTACTGTAAACTGAGCTTTCTAATGATTGTGTGTGTGTGTGTGTGTCTGTGTTCATGCATGAAAAAGCATTGAAGTGGCTGTGGCAGGAGTAAGCATAGTAACTACCAACAGGCGTTTAATTTATACATGAATGTAACTGAGTTAAATAACAATTACTTAAGCAATATAACACAAGAGGGTTTAATTGACAGTGATTCGGGAGCATCATTCAAATGTATATAAAATGTAAAATCACCATTAGACATGGTCTCAATGCACTTTACAATTAAAGGAACACATACATAACAGGCAGCAACAAAACAATTGAACAGAATTAAAACAGTAATAATAAACAATACAAAACCAGCAAGTACCATGAATCACTTTATATAAATATGTTGGAGAGCTTTTGTGTGTTCCACTGTGGTTCCTGATTTACTTACACTACCGGTCAAAAGGTTTGGGGTCACTTACAAATTTCCATTGCACTCCATTATAGACATAATACCAGCTCAGATCAGTTTTGTTGTTTTTTAACAGGGCAGCAGTTTTCAGTTTCATTATGTGCTTACATAATTGCAAAAGGGTTCTCCAATGTTTTCTCATTTAGTTTTTTTTTTTTAAATGATGTAAACACAATATACCTGCACGATGTTTATTGCACACATGAACGATGACAAAACAAAACAAATTGGCGGTACCAAACTGATTTTTTTGGCACCTATTACACATTGCGCATCACCTCAAGCCTGTAAACATAGAGGCTTCAATGGAGAGAAGGGAGAGCATTGCAACGCTTGGGAGCGCTTTAAAACCTGTTTATACGGTCTATGTTAATCTAAAAGTCGATCTAAAAACTCACAGGAGGAAGTAGTAGTGTTTGCGATGCAGTCGGCATGTAAAATTAAATGAGAATCACAGTCATTTAAAAAAAAAAAAAATCTAAGTTTTATTATATTTTATTTTAATCGCGCAGCCCTTATATAAATGGCGGAGTAATATTATATTTCTAGTAATGTGCCAGGTGTGCTCAATTGGCTCTGGGTGCCTATCGGATCTACTTGTTGTATAAAGATACCAGAGACGGTTTAGAACCTTACTGGAATAGCAGCTGAAAGACTTGTTTCGTTTGTCTACCGGTTTCAGTTAAGCTTTACCCCCTACTACAGTCCCCCTACTGTAGCGTAATAGTTGTAAAATAGATCCCAATGTCTAGTCTGGGACTGGATGGACTGATTCCAGTAATAACTACAAGAGAAAGGTTAGGAGCTTTTTCCAATTGCAATTTATTTGATGCTCATCTCTGTACCAACAAGAAAGATGAGACTCAATAACAGAGTACAAAAAACAAATATCTATAGAAAAGTATGCTTATATTGAAATATGTCCAAAGACGTTATAACAAAACATGTAGCTCACGTCTTAAGAGCAATCTTGTTGAGTATGATGATAAAATACGAAGTTAACATATTGTACATTTTCTGTGTATTTTTTTTATACAAAAGTGGCAATGCAAGTCACTCTGTACAATTCTTAACCTTTAGAAAAGAGGACATTTTTTAATCCACTGCTGTGCACAATCAGTATTTTTGAAGGCACTTTGCAACAGACCAAAAGCAGAAAGCAAAAACATTTAAGCCTAAATACTTAAAAAAAACACCTCGCACACTTAAGTACCAACATGAGTGAAACAAAATCATACTTCCCAGTGAAGAACACAGACAAAGGAACATCATTTCCTTACAGTATCTTCCGCTTGTTTTCAAATAAGCAATAACAAAAACAACCCTTGTCACCTTTTAAGGAGTAAATACTAGTGCAGAGTGGATCGAAAAAGGAGAAAAATAACCTCAAAGATGCGAGCCGTGCAGCTGGCAGTGTGACCGCTACCAGAGCAGAGCGACATTACGGTGAACAGTTAAACTGTTACTGCCCCCGACCAGTGATCAACATTCAGTCCCCAGCTCGCATGCCAGAACATGCAGTTTACACTTTCAATCAAATGGCCATAACTTAACATCTCTCCACTATAATGGACGAGGAAAAAAACTATATGTACAGGACCACCATTGACAATCACTGATCATATTGGTTGGCTCATATACATTTATATATATATATATATATGTATATGTATATATTTATAGAATGTGTATATGAATGGTATATACATGTCTTACAATCACAACATAACCATAAATAATATAGGAATGTACTGAATTTAACAGCCTAATTTACACATATAATAATCAAACAAAGCAGTAACACTTAGAGAGCACGCACACCGTTTGATTTGCATCATGACACAAAAGGTTTTCATTACAACACAGGAAAAAAAACACCGGCCTATGGAAAAAGATGTTAATTAACTGATGTAAGAGTTGTGGGAAAAGTCACTAAGATACACTAAGCTAATTACATTTTAATGTTTAATCTTACTTTGGTGGCGCGCTCTTCTCACAAATAAATGCCAGCAGAGTTTTGATACCAATTTTCTAACAGCGATTGCTTATTTTGTGTTCTTTTGTATTGTTTTGTAGTTTGTGTTTCTACATACAAAACTAAGAGGAAGTATGTCATGATTTTGAAAAGGGTCCACATTTGCATTTTTGATTGTTTTAACCAAAACCAAATGAATCTTAACTTACAGGCTATTGATCTTCACATACAATTTCTGCTAATTAGTAACAGTCTGTTTGATTATTTAAGAGGCACAACCAATTCATCGGTGTAAAAATGTTCAATAACAAATGTTTTCATTAACAATTCACAAATCAAACAAAGCAAAGCTAAAAAGTGAATGTGAGGCTCCCATTGCGTATTGATTCAAGGAATCCTTCAATTAAGTCTGTCCTCATCGAATGAATTTCTTGGTTCAACATTTTGGATAAAACACAATTTCACTGCAAGACACTCGGATGGATAGCTTGCACCGTAACCTAGCGACCATTAGTGCAAACACAAGACCTATCATCTACTACCAGCACAAGCAAATCTGACAGAAGATGGGTGAGCAATACAAGAATTGCAAGTGATGAAGAGGAAGAAACACCGAAGAAATAAAGTGAGCTTAATTACTTGACTCTGTAAAAGTAGTATTACGTTTGGTCGGTCCAGAGGCTGGTGGATCAGTGCTCTAGCTGTTGTACAACACACACAACCGCACATCTACAGTTAACATCATTTAGAGTGAAAAATCATCAAAACAAGCAAATCACATGATTTTTGTTTGACATAAAAACTGTACACAAAACCGAGGGCATGAATAAGTTAATAAAATATAATCTACATTTCTCAAAATATATGCTGAAAATATACCTGACCTTGGTCCCTGTTCAGTACACACACAACTGATTTAATACCTCACAAACAAGGCTTGGGGGGGGGGGGGGGTCTTCCTAACAAGTTCAAGGCATGTTTTCAAGACAAATTATACAGGTTAAAACATTTTTTTTTATCCTGTAATAATGGATTTCCTCTTCTTACCTCTGCTTTTTTTTGTATAAACAATTCACAAATCATCAAATCAAAAATTGACTAAGAGCCTTCTTACATCCAAATGAGCAGCTAGTAGAGTCGTAGTTGCTTCATTTAGAAAGCAACTACAGCTAGAAAATCGGTGTACCAGCACTGCTCTCTGATTCCCAACCTCAGGTTAATGCTGAATGGCAACACTCCTCAAAGGCTTTGTTCAAATAATAAAAAAGAACTGTGTCTACCAGTAGGCTCTACAAACATTAAAGACCTGGATCTGAAAATAAAACTAAAAGAAATAAAGCTGTGGTGCTTTTAAAGCTTTTCCCATTAACTCAACTATGAGAAACACTATGGTGCTCTTTTCTTCAGTGAGGTAGCTTATTCTCTTGTTTTACCTATAAAAAAAGTGCCAGATTTGATGGTACCAGATGATCTTTATATGGATGCAGTAACGGTTTTAAAAGTGCTTCTTAACTGTAATCCTGTCAATAGTAATTCATTAAGGTCCCTGCCAGCTATCAGTGATACTCAGTGGCCAGCAAACTGATACTTTCTGTATGAAGCCAAAGAAAAAAAGGCTAACTGTGTCAAGAAATATGCCGTGCGCTTGTTAGAAATGTTTCTTGGAACAATTACTATATTACAAGAAAACCCGCTATCAAAATTGAGCCAAATTAAATCCCTGTTCTTAAGAAAAACTAAATCTTTTTTAAAAGAAGCAGAAACATAAATACAGAATTCAGCCCTCTTGTTGCTCTGAAGACAACTGTTACAGCCTTTAAGGGAACGAGGAATATGAAGCATTAAAATTATTGTATTGGCCAAGGTACATCAGAGCAGTTAAAGTGGGCAAACAAACAGTAAGTAATTACTTGTCAAGAAACGTTTGTTCTGTGAAAAAAGAATAACACGCAAGCCAAAAACAAATGAAAGAATACCAAACATAACTTCAACTGATCCACATCAGGTAAAGGACATAAGACCTTCATGTTGTTTCTTTGTAAAGAAAATTCAAACACGTGCATGCACTTTTCATACTCTGAAAAAGTAGAAAAAGTAGGAATTGTATGGCGTCTGTGACAAAAATATCGGATACACATTAAGTGACGTAACAAAGAAAAATTAGCCTTGAGGCAAAGTTATTCCCAAATACAGAGCATCTTCTGTGGGCAACCCAGCTTTGTCATAAGAATGAGAGTCTTTGCTACAACTAGCAAATATGTCACTTCCCTCCAAAGTCGATTCCACTTTGACCTGCCTCAGCATCAACCAGTGAAGAGGCAAAAGCAGACTGGACTATCTGAAAGCCAAAAGACTCAAGCAGGGACATGTTTTGTTGAGGGGAGAAGGGAGAGGTCAGGGAGGGGGTCAGCTCATTTAAGCCCGACCCTGAAACCCCCTGGGCCTTCTGGGCTTTGTGAACTCTGTGCTGGTGCTTGTTGAGGTAGGACTTGGTGCGGAAGGCCTGACCGCAAATACCACAGCTAAACTTCTTCTCAGGGTCCGTCTTGGCTTTAGATCCCTCTGGAGAGCCCAAGGCCTCCACAGAGGCTCCGTTACAGGCTAAAGGGGGCATCTCGAGCTCCGGCCCGTCAGGTTTGTGTGGAGATTTCAGCTCGTCACCGTTGGACAATTCTCCAAACGAAGGATCGGATTCTTCTGATTCCAGATGGGGACATTTCCCAGTGTTTTCCTGCCCATCTGTGGTAAACACAGCATTGATAGGAAGGGAGAGAGTGTGACAGAGAGAGAAAATGGGAGGAATGAATTAGCAATGGATTATATAACAGGTTATTAAACAACTTTAATCCAGTAGTTGGTTGGCACCTGCAAAAACTTAAAAATGTTACTTGAGAACTTTAGTGAAAAGGCACCAAGTACAAGAAGAACTAATTGTGGCAATTAATCTTACAGTCAATCACTACATTTAGTTACAACAAAGTGGCATGGCATTACACTATACAATCATATATCTCAGTCCATTTGCCCAGTGTCCACTGACAGTTCGGCTGTGCTCATCCAACCAGTGGGCAGTGCTAGCACCATGCCCACACCCACCCGTTGGACTGTACTGACCTGCAGCAGGCCCATGGACAGGGAAGCCAGGCACCCCGCCAGAGCGACAATCCCAGAAATATGGAGCCCCACCTGCCTTCCCCATGAGCAGCTCAGGCTGCAGGCCCAAGGCTGGAGGGCCAGGATGGGGAAGAACTGGGTGTCCAGAGAGCCCATGAAAGCGACCCTCTGCCTCAGACGAGGTGAGAAGCAGCTGGTGACTGGCACACAGGTCTACACAACACCCGGCCAGGGAGAAAGGAAGGGGAGGGGGCAGACATAACAGGCCGGCGGAAACCATACAGACAGAATTACCTTCACTTCATGACTAGAACTTGAAATGCTGTCTTTGAACAAAGTAGTTTCTAGTTTGAAATAATCCACGTTGAGTGAGTCCCATTACTAAAGATTAGAGCCCAACCGATAAAGGATTTTTAAGATCGATACGAATATTTGTTTTAAAAATCCGAAATCCAGAAATGTGTTACAAAACAAACAGATTTTCCTAACATTAGTTATTTATGAGTTCTTACTAAAATAATATGGTAATAATTTGTTTTATTATTAACAGAGGAAAATCAAAATATATTAAAGTTCTGATAAATAAAATTTATAAAAATACAAACTTAAGATATGAAACTTAAAGTCCTTTGAACAAAAACACATCAACATGGACGTTGTAGAGCGCCCTCTGGTGGACAAACTACAACGCCCATAACATGGTTGACGGTCAGTTTTTATTTTTTAAATATTTACTTATCAGAATAATATTTTTGTCATGAGTCTGATGAATGAATATTAAAAAAAAAAAAAAAAGCCTAATATCGGCCAATAATATTGGGTCTGCCGATATATTGGTCGGGATCTATTAAAGATGTCAGTGATGGATTAATTAATTAGATATTTAGTAATTAGTAATTATTTTTACTCTTTTTCCCCTACAGCAAATACTAAATCCATGAACTAAGAGACTTAAATAATTATTAAAATAATTGACCAAAACAGTTGATATTGTGAAAAATACATAGGATGTGAATCCTACATGTGACTAACAATCTACTTTTATGAGATAAAATTACACAAGTTTTGTGTCATTTGAGTGCAGGACCCTGCTACTGTGCATACTGGCTCACTGACATACCTGAACGAACAGAGAGTCATCCTTAATGTTATTACATCTATATGTCCTGTGGTACGTATATCCAGGTGAGAAAAGCCAATACTGTGTATAGCATAGTATAATGTTCACAAATGGTAAGGCAATAAATATATATATATATATATATATATATAAAATAATCTGCCACATGACACTCAGTCAAACTGATGTCCACAGTGAAACCCCATTTATCTGGTCTGCTTATGAAGTAATATACACAGCAGGAGATGGGGGGGTTGTAAATCACCACAGAATGACTCTACAATCAATTTTTATAAATACCCTAATCCTCTCACAACTTAAGCAATGTTATTTTTAAACAGAATAATCTTGAAAAGAAGCAGAAGAAATACTAACTTGCCTAATAGTATAACCTAAGCAAGCAAATAACAATAATGCTGCCCAAAGGACACATGAAAAACATGACTACTCTTTCAACACCAACTGCAGGAACATTTTGACTTGGTGTATCTGTGGGTCGTCGAGTAGCGTGACATGTTGTTCTTGTCACAAACCTCCCGGTAAACAATATGGCAACCAATGTTCAATCATGGATTCAAAAGAAACTGCTATCCCACTCACTAATAATAAGCAAGTCTCCCCTTGATTTGCCCCTGCAAGGGCAGTGATTATAGGATCAATATGATGCTAATAAATTCCTATTGATAAAATGATAATACCACTAGTTAAAAAGAGGACTGGACAGTTTCTCAAAATAACTCTAGCACAACAAAGAAATAATGGCAATTATCTACAGTATAAATACAGGTGGCTACAGGTGCATCAACCTGTCTATCATGATGCAATTTAGAAGATGGCAAACAAAGAGACCATAATCAATTTTAATGATTTATTACTTTAAGTAGCCAATGTTTTTTTTTTTTTTTTTTTTTTACCTTATATCTGCATTACAGTAGAGTGAATTTTCTGAACACACCAGACTGTTCTAGCTGTTCTATTATTTGCATTTACCCACATAGTTATTATATCAACATAACTGATGATTATTTATCAAAAATCTCATTGTGTGCATATTTTGTGAAAGCACCAATTTTCAACCCTACAATATCGCCACAATATCGATATCGAAGTATTTGGTAAAAAATATTGGGATGTTAGATTTTCTCCACATCACCCAGCTCTAGTTACAAGTGCAATCAACAGACATAATTATTGTCTTCCATATTATCAATTGTGGTTTGTCTCACTGTCTTACTGCTACTGGTTCTACAAAAGGTTTCACTGAATCCAGTAGCCTGGAAATCCAGACCCAAATCCGAAAGATTAAAGGGTCTAGCATCGAGTAATTAAAGTCGCCCATCTCGAGGGGCGTAACCAAGCGTGCATGTGAAAATCTCACTGCACGCAATTGGATAACACTACAACCAATCAGAACAACACATGGGGTGACGTATCCAGAGCCCCATAAGCTTAGCTACCAACAGAGCTAACTGGTAGATTGAACTGTCATCATCTGTTTAGCTTGCCTACGGCCTGCCTATATCAGATACACTGATGTGATTGGTGTAGATCAACTACAAGTGTATAGTAAATGAGCAGCATTACTCGATGCCAGAGTAACTTGCTGTACAAATTGAAATTGTGCTTTTGCGAGAACTCTTGATTTCCAGGGTATAAATCCAGGGCAAATGGAGTACACATAAGGACACTCATGCAACACTGTGCATTGCTGAACAACTGCTGATGGACCAGCCAAGCAGAAACAGACACCATATGATGCCATGGCCATGCTGGACAGATACACACACACACACACACATATACATATATACATATATATATATATATATACACACACACACATATATATATATATATATACACATACATATATATACACACACATATAAATACACACATATATATACATATATATAAAAAAGTTACTTAGCACTCCAAATCCTTACATGCTCATGTGTAAGAACTGTCAACTGTTAAGTCCAGACAACATCTACAATTTTAGTTACAGTATGCGATGATAGTAAAAAAAAATGTGTCCACATCACATTCCCAATTTCCAGCCTAATGAAGAGCTAAGTCTTTACTCTAAATAACAATGTAGTGTTTTAGTAACAGAGGTGCCCATAGTACTAGGCCTCTCTACTTGTCTAACAGAAAAGGTCATAATTTCCACTGTAGTTTCACTTCTGGAAGTGAATAAATGAGTGGTCTGCCTATTGACTAGCATTTGTTCTATAGTAACAGATGCACTGCTCATAGATACAGCATAAAGGGGTTTCTCCAGTCATATCTGCAATACTAACATTTGAGTCAGTGAAACTTCTGAGAACACACTAGTATATCCAGCTCTTTGTGTGGCACTCTTTTGAGTGGACTGACTAAATGTCTAATCATATACTACTTAATCTGCAGTTTAAGAAGTTAGGCAACTCATACAGGTTTGGACTACTTCAAGCTGTTTTCCTTCCACCTAATTACCCCCTCTGAATAAAAGAAAGTTAGCTAGCAGAAAACAACCAGCACATGAAATTGAACAAAATGTCTGACAGCAAAGCTTGGCAGGTTGATGTATGCTTGTGTTTTAAACATACACAAAAGATGCAACAGCATGTTTCTCCAAACAGCAGCAGAGCAAATAAAAGCCAGAAACATGAAAGTTCGGGAGGGGGCGGCCGGCTGCTTGCCTTCCACTGAGCACTGGCGTCCCATGTGGTAAGGGGTGCCGTTGTGCATCTGCAGCTCCCCCCTTGGCTCAGGGAAGGTGTGCATTGTGGCAGAGGGGGGCAGTGGAGAGCCATGGTGTGTCTTTATATGGACCTTAAGGTAGGACGCAGTGGAGAAACCTGGGACCAGAAGAACAAAAAAAGGCAGTTGTTTGGCACACTCAAGGCCTTGACTATGACGAGGGGTGCACTGGCTATTTGATGACACTGATCCAACACTAATGATTCATTCAGGGGGAGTTAAATGAATATCTTTATCTCAAATTTGACTTCTCAACTAACTGTAAAGAGCAACACTAGATTATAGGCAAGAGGCAAAAATCTAAATTCCCAAGCAAACAAAGAGTGATGCACATTATAAAGAGATGTTCTTTAAGAACTAATCACAATACTTTATACTATTCTGGTGTAGAGGCCACAGTGAATAGCACTGGACTCTAGTGTGCAGGATCTACAGCCACAAAAACCAGATGCCCAAGGAAACCTGCAAAACAGTTTCAGTATGTAGCATGCACCAAGACTGTACAAGTATGAACTTTCATACATATTTGTCAAATTCAGTATGTGCATTTCACAGAAAGACACAGGCAATAATTTGCATGGCAATTGAGTGGCACCATCAAATCAGGGAGCAAATGGGACAAATCACACCCTGAACAAAGTTTTGGGAAATGCCAAGGGTCTTTATGCTTCCTCCTGTGTCTAGGCAGAAAGTAAATACACAGTGGAGGTGCCAACACAGAGGACCCCGGCAAAAAGAAAAGAATCAGCGCACTTTAAGATGTGACTTTCTATTGCTGTGGAGACAAAAATGTTTCCTCGTTCATGCTAGAATTGTTTATATTCTGTTCATGCGCACTTGCCCATATTTGATTGGCAAACCCATTGCATTAACAGATCAATGTGCAACATTTAGATAGTGATCAACTCAATTGGTGTAGCTGTTTAGTTACGGTTTTGCAGAGTGGTAGATGAAAATTTGTCCAAAGTGTTTTGGACTGGGTTATAAATTTACATTACAAATAAACAATCTAATTCACAAAAGAAAAAAGGAATTAATTGCAATACCATGGCTATAACTCCAGACTTTCAATATTTCTCTAAGAACCCACAACAGAGCCAGCCAAATCCAAAACCGTCACCTATTTGGAGACATTGTGCTTTTTCAACATTTCAATTCATAATGTCAATGTGTAAAACAGTCCCCTTTCAGGATTTTGCGATGTCATGATCGCAACAATTGACGCAAATTCAACCAATCATAGAATTGCAATTTTGAGCAATCACCGCAACGTTTCCACAAATTTGACCAATAACCAAATTTCCCGCTAATTCAACCAATCACAGCAGTCCCATGTGTCAGACTAGTACTACTACTACTACTACTACTACTAGGGTCAGTATGTGACTGAGGCGTACTCTGAGAGCCACTGACCAAACAGTAGTGAGAAAGGGTTGACATACGTCGCCAAACTCATTTCCTTGTTTCTGATATGAAAACGAGGCGTGTGTTTTACTCGAACACCTCGCATTTACCAACAAAACGTTCAGCAAAAGACTGCGCAAAACATTTCAAACCATCCTGCCAACCTGCAAACATTTTAACATCAATGTACGCTGTAAGGTTTTTTCACTCTGAAGTCGCTGAAAGCTGCTGAAGTTTCAAACCAGTTGGCTCTCTGCAGCGGGCGGGGAGCTGCTGACAATTATACCAACATTTGCAGCATCCTGAGCCTTTTTGGTAAGGTTACTAGAAAAACTCAGCTGAGAGTATTTTATTGTCCACGAAACAAGTTTCCTTTTTATTTTTAAAGAAGTATACCCAAAAAAAAAAAAAAAAAATTCACAACTTTTTTTTTGCCATTTTCACAGTCTCATGCAACTTCATTGTGACAAAAATAAAAACAACATTGCAACTTTTAACCCAATTTTTTTACAAAACCATTTTGGGCTGCAACAGTCTCAAAAAAATCCTGGAAGGACTGGCAAAAGCACTGTTGTCAGCCATGCTTTGGATAATTGCAATGCATAATGTTGGCCATTTTATCATTTCTGAGCCACAGAAATTGTACAAGCCATTCTTTGCAAAAGGAATACATGTTGGCCTTTTTGTGGTAGGGTCTGAGTGAGATGAGGCCATGTCTGCAAAGATGTTGGGTCAGGATTAGCATCTTACTGGGCACGGGGAGACAGGTGGTAAAGCCATTACCTCCTCCGATGATATCAGGTCAAAAGACGGGTCTTTTAGGGCCTGGGGACAGGTGGAACGGGCACCGCAGCACGTGTTGTCAAAAAAACAAGTAGTAATTAATTAATAACTACCTTTGTTGCAAATGCCACAGTAGTTGTGGGTCCCTTCACTGTGTTTCTTGAGGTGGTCTGTCATGTAGGCAGCTCGCAGAAACTTGCCACAAACTTTGCAAGGAATTTTGTCCTCATGGCATGCAAGGTGTGACCGGAGGCGATCTCTTGTAGCAAAAGAGGCATTACAAATCTGAAATACAGAAATCAACACGTTAACCCACAAGCTGTGCGTTCATAATAGATTAATTCTGATATATAAATCCTGAATGTTACCTGGCACTTGTGTGGTCTCTCTGTTGTGTGAACCTGTTTAATATGTCCATTCAGGTGGTCTGGTCTGGAAAGAAAGAAAGAAGGAAAATAATATTTGATGTCCATCCATGACTCATTTCTAATATATTTCCACACAACTAAAGTTCCTGTCTCTTACCACAAGCATTCCTCATTTAAACTAAGAAAGTATCACTGCTATTGTTAAAAACTATGCTGTGCAAGACTCATTTTATTTAACTTTTTTTAATTACTACCGGTAACTGAAGAAACCTAAGATTGTACTACTCTGGTGGGTGTTGACCTTCCTGTGCAAACCTTCTAAATACATCCATGGTACAAACTTCTCTTTATTACGTCCAAGCGCTCAGTTATTCATATGTGACTTTGTGAGCATTAAATTACATCCACGTTGTCTTAACGTTTAAACGTTCCATTACATTTGCATGGTGACCCTTTTGTCTCTTAGTTATTTTAATCAGAGGCTGACTTACGTACCGAATTAGTTACAGTCAAATCTGGTAAACAATAAAATGTAATTAAAATAGTACAGTAAAAGAAAACAGTTTAATTAGTGGTAAGTAACCATAAAATCTACTTCTGGTCAGTATACCATGGCATTAAAGTAAGTATAAATGAATGTAATATTTTAAATATCTGGGACAGGAATTCTTCCTCAGAGTGCAGAGGATTTACATATGTAGGATTTACTGTACAGTCCAATAGTGTTGAGGAACATAGCAAACAAGGGGGAGAGAGAGGGCAGTATGACATTTAACACAGGTCCTAGGCCAGAAGCAAACTGTGATGTTGTGTTGCAACAAAACAGCTACCAAGACATATTATGAACATATTATATGTAACAAAAAAAGGTTAATGACCTAATTCATGCCAGAAAGCATTTAAATGTTAAAGAATAAAAAAACACTCTACAGTATTTTTTATTTTCTTGATTGAAGCACAACCGAGGGGATTCGACCTGTACAAATCTTTGATGGCTCTGTGACAAACTCCCACCTCATCACATTAGGATTTGTTCTTATTTTTATTTTTATTCAGCAATTAGCATGCAATTACCTAGACTTATTACATGTATTATTTGCACGTATTTTAACATCCAAAAAAGTAGGTGGAGACAGTGAGTTTGCAGCATAGACTAAGAGGACTAAGCCTGGGAAACTGGTTTGTGGTTAAACCTAAATGACGCTGACGACAAATCGTAACGTTAATATTTAACGGCTCAGAGGTTTTCTTACAACAAAACAAGTAAGGTTTGCGTATGACAACATTTAAGAGTGTATCAGGGTTGGCAGACAGTGTTTTTCTTAAATGAGTGATAATGCCCCTCACACTTCTGGGTTTGAACTAGGTCTCCCGTTAATAGGTGCCAACTCAAAAGAATGACCACTTATAAAGTTTAACTAAAGTCCTTGTTTTTGGACCTCAGACCTCGTGGTAAAGTTGCTGACTACAATGTGTGTCTGTGCATCTCAGAAGCTGACAAACAGTTTTCTGAATAGGACGACTGACCTTAACTGCTTCCTTCGGTTTTTGCTTTGATGCAAAGCTTTGCTTTTACAGTTTTGTGGTCGTGAGTAGGCCTACTCACTAGATATCTAGCTACAGTTACTGTGTCTTCAGTTACAAGCTATATATCTAATGCCGATAGAGTTACACCTCATAGTAAGACCTGTCCTGGTTATGTGAGAATCCCAGGCATTGGGGCACAGTTGCAGCACTGTTTTTCTACAACTCCACAAGACATGATATACGGTCGGTGTGAATAAAGGTCAGCTCACCTTGAAAAACCTTTACCACAGCTTTGGCATACATAAGGTTTCCCGACTGACCCGTCATGGGACCGCACATGGTACGACATCCTGTCCTTGCGTTTAAAACGGAGCCCACACACATGGCAAGCGTACGGCTTCTCTCCTGAATGGGAGAGCTTGTGTCGGTTCAGGTGGTAAACGTCGCGGAAAACTTTACCGCAAATGTCACAGCCGACATGCCGCCTGGTCCTCTCCCGTTTGCGGCCGTTATCCAGTGTGAGCCCTCCGTGTAACTGCACGCCGTTTTCCACTAAACCCGAATGAGACATTAAAGAAATACCGCCCGCTGTTGACAGACTGTCGTCGACGTTGTTTACACCGCCGGTGTGGGCTCCGTGTTGCGCTTCGTGGTTCTTCAACCGGGAAGCCTCTGTAAATGCCTTACCGCAAGTCCCGCAGGGAAACAACCCATTGTCTTTCTGGGTGCTGTGATTAAAGTGTACAGCCCCCACGACCCCGCCAGCTTTCTTTGGTCTCCCCTTGTTCCTTTTCGATCCCGGGGAGCCAGCGTCATGCTGAAACGTGTTTCCCGGTGTTTCCGTTGACGGGGAAACGGCCAGTGCTTCGACAGGCACCAACATTCGCATCGACGACCCGCCGCCGTCCTCCAATAACACGGCGGCAGAGCCTTCACTCCCATCCACATGCATTTGTGCATTGTTAGCAAAGCTTTGACCGTTCACCAGCATTGCCATTCCGTTCACCAGATCCTGCTGCGCCACCGGGAAACCCAGCTCCGTGGCCCCTGTGGCCTGGAAAAGGCTGGCTTCTCCTCCCCGTGAGGTTGGGACGAGGATTTGTACGTTTGACTGCTTGATTACCTCCTGACATATCTCAATAACGGATCGCATAAGCAGAAATTTGGCAGCTGTCATCAACTCCGGAAAGCACTCCAATCGCACCACAATCCTAGAGGTGTATGCGAAGTCCAAAACGTCTTTAAAAACTTTTGGGCTGATAGTGTGCATCTCCAGCTCCTTGGCGTCGCCCTCCGTCTGGCGGCTGAAGACCGACTCGAAATACTCGCTGCACGCCGCTAACACAGCTTTGTGTGCAGGGAAGCTCTCCTCGCCGACGCGTAGGATCACATCGCAGAACCTTCCTCCATCTTTCCTCTGAATGTTGAGGTTGTGTAGCATCTCCGCACTGTGCTTGCTCACCTGATAGGTGTACGAAGAAGTCCAAGACGGCTCCGCTACCTTCTCCATGCCGAATTCATCCAATAACAATGGTTGTTAGCGACAACGGTCGGAGAAATGACGGGTTTTGTTTAACGAATCCGATCGGTTGATACCAGCTAGCTACAAAATCCAAAACCAACCGCCCTCCCCGTCGTTTTAGCATCTAACGTTAGCAGGGAAAAATGGCAGCCCCCCAGCTTCCTGTGAACTTTGACCCTGGTTTCTGGAAGGGTGGGGGTCGCTCGTTTTGTGAAAAATGTCTCTATGGTTTGATATTACATATTTCTACGATTCTCACGTTATAATGGCTATCAAGGAGTATAACAGCCCCAACACCGCAGGGGTCTATCACGTCTTTGACAAAATGTTCACACGCAGGTCTCTTCCTGCCTGGTCTGTTTGTAAAACCCCTCCCCCAACCAACCACAAATACGAAAAAAACCTCTTCCTCTGTGCGAGTAAGGTTGTAAAAGCATTAGCTATACTGTAAGTTGTGGCTTGACAAGACAATAAGGAAGGTACCCCTGAAATAATAAAAACGCTTACGGCAGTATTATTGAAAAATATCAACTTCTATCTGTAGAAATAATTTTAGTTGATTAGTTTTGATATGTGTAAGGCGTTTTTGAACAAGGTTTACTCTAGCGTGACAATTTCATTTTATAAATCAGTTTTTAGAGAATACCTTAGACATTGAGCTACCAGTTATTTTGTCTACTTCCATAAACACAAGGCTGAATATTAGACATTTTAATATTAAACATATTCTACCACCACATGCTGGAAATAACTGAACACCTGACAATGTCAAATACTCATTCAAGCTGGCATTAGACTAGGTCTTTGAGGCAGATACCAATTGGATTAAATAGAACTTTAACCTAATAAAATTACAGTTTTAATGTGATTAAAGATTTGTGACCATGATGTGCATATTATAGTTGTAAGTAGTAGACATTTCTTTAAGACCTTAAATATAATGTAAGACATTGCTTGTTGGCCCACATACTGCCAATGCTGTGATAATTTAATTTCTACGGCTGTGATATATGCAACAAGCCCATATCTGCCTGGAAAAATAAAATTAGCCCGTTTACTACCGAACACACAAGTACCTCAGTTAAATGTCTCAAACAGCACAACCATAAGCGCCAGCTATCCTTAAATTTTTTTTGGGATGAGATTAGAAAAGCTGCGGAAAGACCGCTCTTACTTGTTCAGTTGCACATTATTGTCATTATTAGGTACACCTGTACAACACAATCATGATCATTTAATGCTCTGTCATACATTTTAAGGTTGTAGTTTGTGTTTTACTTAAGAGTTTAGTATCCTGCTTTCTATGGATGTAAGGAGGCAAACATTAGAAAACACCTGTCCATCTAACAGTCCAGTTTAACAGTAGTTAAAGCAACATGTCTCATACAGACACAAAACCATTTAAACAATTAAGCAAATTGTGTTTTACTGAATTGTATTTATTTATTCCATTTGTGCTTTTTATAACTTAATTGCACAAACTGAATCCCAAACAATCCCAACCACCCTCAAAAAATTGACAATGTGAGCAGTGCTGCCCCCCCCTCAATGACAGGTTGGATGGGAGAGGATACAGTTCAAGGAAAAAAAACAAAAAAACAAAACACAAAAATAAAGAAAGGCACAACCAGTGCTCGCTGCATCCCCCGGAGTTGTCTTGAAATGCTCCAACCGGTCACATCTACAGAAAAGGGCCACCAGCCATGCCACAAAAGGGTAGAGTATGCACTGAAGTCACTCATCAATCCAACATTTCTCACTAGCAGTGGCCCTTTCTCAGTGCAGATCAGAGTGGGAAATTAAAGTTGGCTAAGACAAAGGAATGCTACCAGCTCTTGGTGACTTTGTCCCTCGCAGTTGTCAGTTGAACTGCAGGATAGTTTCACCTTCCCCATTCCAAGAAAAAGAAAACCGCTATATACAGGGACAATAAGATTTCCCATTGTCTGTACAATTGGGCCTATACATTATTTACTGCGCAGAGCCTAATACTAATACAAAAAATGTTATCACTCAGTCGGCAAAACAAATCCCCATCACTTGTCTTCCCTTTTCTGCTGATGAGCATCTTCAAAAAACAGTGACTTCAAGATTGAAGACTAATAAGCATGGCATGGTTAGACTGTCCAGGTCTGTGCACCGTCTTTCAAATTAAAGTTCACATTTTTATGGTAACAAAGAGGTGGAGATGGGCAAAAAAAAAGAAAAAAAATCTCTTGCTATCTAGCAGTGTCTATTTTCTTATGGCCGGAACTCCAATTCGTCTACACTTATGACCTTGGCCGGCATGGAGGGGAGTGGCTGTTCTAGCACATCTGATCCAAACCACTTGGCGAGGCCTAGAGGGGGGGTGCCCCTGTGTTGCTGGGAGCCATTAGTCCGGTGAGGGCCTTGGCTTGGTGACTGAGGGCCTGGGATGCCTAGATGCACTGCAAGATGAGAAAAATAGTTTAATTCAAAACATGAAGACAAAAGTTGTCATGTTTAAACTTACCAATTTCTGCTCTAAAGATATTTCAAGTTGAATATCTTTAGACTTAGTATTGTAGGTTATTCGCTGTGGCATTATTCAGTAATCAAATCCTTTGAGGGGACATTATGCTTCCACTAGCATATGCCCACAGTGATTCGTGATATTAAACTTCCACTCACTTGGTCTCTGTTGCTGAAGTTGCTGCTGCATTACTGCTAACTGCATCTGATTGTTGGCTCTGGGAGGTAGAAGAGGATGCCCTGTTGCACTGAGAGGGTACAGCGGTTGTCCAAGCAGGGCAGGAGGCAAGCCTTGAAGTTGGGCAAGGTCAACATGTGGTGGGAATATACCTGGTGTGTATAGTTAAAGACTTCCATCAGAGATCACAAAGGTCAGAGGTTTAATATCTGGTCAATTTATAGTTGATGCGTGCGTGCGTAAGAGATCCAAAAACTAACCTGCTTGAACAAGAGCAGGTCCAAGTTGCTGGGGGTGGATACCCTGCGCCAACATTCTTTGAACCACATTAGGGTGGAGCTGGGGAGGAGGGCACGCCATTGGTACTTGGGATAGCAGCGGTACCGGGTAGATGGGACGAGGGAAAGATGCAGGTCCTGGAGGTACCATGTTGGGGGTATGGTGTCCAGCAGAACCAGGCCGGAGACGCTCCTGGTCCTTTCTTGGAAAGGTCTGGGAGCCAGCCCTTAATCCTCCAGACTGGGCCACATTCCCATCAATCGCCTCCATATATAGATTTGGGGAGCGGCCGTCTGTAATCACAAAATTTCTTATTTACAGTGTTGTACTTTAACTGAAGTTCAAATCAGGAAGTTGTGGGTAAAAATGCTCTGTACCATCTTGAGCGTGTCCTGCCTCCTCCTTGTTCTCTGAATGACTCAATGGTTCATCTCTGCTTTTCTCTTTTGTTGCGTACATTTTACGAATCACAGATGTGGGTGTAAAGGATGGAGACAACTGTAGCAAAAAAAAAACAAAAAAAAACTAGCAAAACCAAGTTTAACTTCACAGGACAACTAAACAATGACAGGTGAGAGGATCCAGTTTCTGCTCACCATGCTGGTGACAGCATTGCCTGGAGAGTTTCTTCCAGCAGGTGGAGGGCCTGGACCAGGAGAGCGATTAACACGTTGCAGTCTGTGGATCACAAGCACATCAGCCATAAGCAACTAGCAAATGCTTATGTTATCTGGTTTGGGTCAAATATTTTGCATTATTTTAAAGACATTAGTAAAAAAAATTAGTCAAAAAAATATTGTATGGCTGTAACATGTAATACTAAGCTGTGTATGACAACATTCCAATTGCTATCAACAGGTCGAACACGTAGCCCAATTTAAAAAGGTGTTCTTCATAGCAAAGGGCTCCAGAATTAAAAACCAAAACTTTTATATAAACTAAAAGCACTGAAGCCAAGTAGAAATGTTTGGGGCATAGGCAGAAAATGTAGGGGCGCAAACCTTAAATCAACTTGCAATGCAATTTCACACTTCCCATTTTAACTTTGATAAATCCTTTGGTAATAAATACAGAAACAAAAATCTGTCTTATTTTGGTTCAATCACATTTTAATGGAGTGGTAGCTCAGTCCATAGGGAGTTGGGTTGGAACAGGAGGGTCGCTGGTTCAAGTCCCCGTACTGACCAAAGTACAGTGTGGATTGGTAGCTGGAGAGATGTCACTTCACCTCAGGGGCACTGCCAGGTGCTATTGAGCAAGGCACTGTACCCTCCAACCGCTCAGGGCTCTGGTCTAGCACTGGCAGCCTTCTTACTGACATTTCCCCATTTGTGCATGAATAGGTCCTGAGCACGTGCGTGCAAAATTTCAGGCCTGTGTGTACTGATTTCTAACAAAATCAGAGTGTAAATTGTATTTCCCTACTGGGGATCAATAAACAATATAAATTATTACTACTAGATTTATAAACAAAATTGATGATTTTCGGCTGTGGATCACCACTCAAATGCATTATAGACTGCAAAATCATGATTTTCACAGAAACATAGTATCAGCTCCATGTAACAATGGCCAATTCAGGTAGACTCGCTCACTCCTTGTTTTACAACATGAAATCCCCCCCTCAAAAAAAAAGTAAAATTGTCATCAATTTTGCTAAAATCTACAGTCTAAAGTCCTGTAGCACATGAAGATCATTGATTGCTAAGGAGGTATTAATCACATTCAATTCTTTGTGTCAACAAATACATACTGTGCAGTATTTAAATATTTTTAAAAAGACACTAACCTATTTCGAAAATATATGTCCTGTGGTGGCTTGTAGCCAGACTGGAATGAGTGGTGGGCATGAAGAGCAAGGTCCTGTTGAAATGCCAGAGCTTCCAGATCTGCCTGATTCACTGGCATAGAGAGCGCCCTCATCTGGTTAAGTAAAATTCACACAACTGAAGAGATCACCAACGCCAACAACAATCACTGACGTCTTAAAGCAACATTGCGGAACTTGACCTTACAGCTTCAAAATTATATGCTACTCTGACTTGTATTAGGGACAATAATACCATGTCATTCCCACTTTGCGCCTTGAATACTGTTTGAGCACATTGTAACTTTGGTGAGCAAGTACGATCTTCCAGTAGAAGTTCGCAATGCTTTGGACCACTGGAAGGTTTGAATTACAATAAAACTGTAGGGGCTCCAAATTGGAATAAAAAAAATAATGTTACACAATGTTGCGTTGTGTTACTTTTTGTAACTACACTAAAATAAATCAGAACTGAAAAGATTCAATAATGCAGCTTGGCATTTGGGCAATCATATAGCAGCTCAAGACCCCCTCAAAAAAGTTAGCTCATTAAGCAGAAATGGATAAATAAAAAGGGTCTTTTGAATGGCAAATTGTGTTTCAAAGCCCTCTCAGATGATTCTGTCTACAAGTCTTAAGTTATTTGCCTGTACGGTTGATGTGAATTTTTAGAAGTACATTTAGCACAAAGAAATTGGTCGAAATCACAAATTTATTTGACAGCCCAAGTTATAAAATAAGATTCTTCAAATTTCATATCAATTTACATTAAATACTTAGTGTGTAAGATATCTTTTGAGTAAACAAAGCCATTAGTCCAAGTTCAGTGTCCAAACACTGGTTACCTGTTGCTGTGCAGCAGATCCAGGGCTGATAGATCTGTGTACATCAGTAAACTGTTCCGGCAGCATGGGCTGATGGCCAACAGGAAAACCTTCAGGTAGGAGAGGGAGAGAATAAACTACAACAAAAAACTATTGAGGATATAATCCATCTTGATATAATCCAGCTCAGAAGATATTGGATGATGTGGCTATAATGCCCACAACCCCAGAGATGCACTCTTTAGTTGCATCATATGACACTTGCACAGCAGGAGATAATCATATAAATCATAAGTACAACATTTTTTGCTCAGGCTGAAAACTAAAACAATTTCAAAAAAGTTGATTATGTTAAGCTTACTGCTTTTGTAGCACCTACGTAATATTAGGGTTGGGTAACGACTGGGTTTTTCCAATACCAGTGCTAAACCAATTTTCAAACATTGAAATTGCCTAAACGGATTTAAAAAAAAAATATCGCAAAGCGACAGTCGGCGGCATTAAGGAACTTGTTTATTGTTCAAACCTTTAACATAACTCAGTAAAATGTTGTTTAACGACAAAAAAAAAAAAAAAAAAACACTACACGCAAAACGGGTATTTTACAACAGGCTTACTAGTTTCAAATTAACACCTGTTTTTCTGACAACGGCAACTTCAGACAGTATGTACCAGTGTTTAAATCCTCCAGCAAAATACAATTATACTTACACTGTTTAGCTGTCAGCATTTTACCCATATACTAGCCAATTGTAAGCTAATGTTACCTTCTGTCAAGTGTAGTGTTAACTAGAGCCACATGCAACGCCGCTGCCTTCAACGTCCGTTTCGGAGCATCAGAGAGCTGCACAGTCACTTAAGTGGCACTGAGATCGGTGTTGCTAGTCGGTCCAGTAGGTACCAGTGGTTTAGGTACTGTGCCGCATTAACAGGGTTTCGGTACCCAATCCTACGTAAAACAGCCTCTGAAATTTGTCTCAAATGCATTTCTGTTGATACACAGATGGATTTAACGCCATGCGATCAGAGCTGTAATAGTTTTGGATTGTATTAACAGTAAAAAGTAAAGCTTTCCACCATGTGCTGATAATCATTAAATGTTGGATGGATTATCAATAATAAATTGTAGCGGCAGCAATGAGGACAAACATTTCATGAAAAAAAGTCTGGGTTCATTTCTGATTATGCAATTGTGAAAACCTGATGATAGAAAGTCAATGCATGCAATATGCATTCTTTCCAATTAAAAAAAAAAAAAGTATGTTTTACGTGACTTAAAGGTTGCAACATGTCACTTTTACAAAGAACTTACCTGCTGAAGGTTGCAACCGACTGTTAAAGTAGTCAGGTGAGGCTGCCCTATGTGGAAAGACTGGGGGTGACGGGCCCTTGTGTAGTAGGCCGTGTAGAGGGGCAGAGGTTGTTGGGCCCTCAGAGCTGCCCAACAGATTGCCAAGTAGTGTAGGAGAGCCACTTCGTGCAGGACCTCCCAAGAGCTCCTATAATACAAAACGTAAAATAAACATTTCTTCATGTCTCAATTAACTTTAATGTTATGGGTCTGGCAGTTAAAATTAGAGTAAAAGACTATCATCGATAAATCCCATGTACTTCAACATATACTTCTTTACAATGTGCATTTCAGCATAGGGATATAGAAACACCTGGGACATGCTGTCCGAGTTCTCCAAATAATTTTATTTGTGGTGATTGTGGATGGAGGGCGGGGGCGTTGTTTCATGTCACCTTTTTTGGGGGGGGTGCTCCGAAGCCTGCTATTACCACACAGCTAGCATACGTACTGTCTTCCATAAGTTCACCTGGAACTCTCAAACTGCCATTATGTTAAATCTGACGGGGTTTTTTTTTCCCCCCACAAAGCAAGGCTTGTTAAAGTTAGTCTGTTAGTGTTCATGAGATATCCACTTGAACAAGTGCTTACGTTAGCTAAGACAGCTGGCATTAGCTAAAATTAGTTAACATTAGGGTCTGAAAAACAGCAGGGAGAAACAGTTCCTTGCAGTTTAGAAGTTCCAGGTTTTATTAGCTGTTGCAGTAGATACGGTAAAGCCAGAGGTTTACTGCCGTCAAGCTGTCAGTGTGTGCACCGAGATAATAATCTATTCCCTGGCTCTTTAGGGCTGGTAGGATCTGTGGTGTACCTACCTGTGTTGGCACTATACTGAGAAGAAAAGAAATTTATGTAATGTTTTTAGGATCCGATAAACGCACCGCCTGATCACAAACCTGTGCCTTTCCTCAGACCCGATTGGACTGAATATAATTGCCCCAGGCCCAACTGTTTTAATGAGAAACTAGTGGACATTTGAAAAGGTCTAGTCTATACCAAACATTTTTCACCATTATGTTAAGGATAGTCAAGATACACACCTGAAATATGTTTTTCTGCTGCCGAGGAGGCAACTGAGCTTCAGACAGTGTCACCACAGCTGGGTCTGAAGGTTGCTGCATTGTATAGGGAGAAACCATTTGAGGCAGGTTTGATGCAATTATTTCACTGTAAAAACCCATCCCAGTAACCAATATTGAGTATGTGGTAGGCATTTATAGGTGCACCAAAACAGAAATTTGAAGCAAAATTGATTAGTGATCAGATATAAAATGTAGACATGTATCAAATACAGAATTTTGTGAACCCTCCTCAAACTGCAACACAGCAAGCCCACTGAGATGGATTTGTACATGAAAGTCAAAGTGTCCCTCATGCCTTTGATACATGCTGTATGTCATGTTCCTTAATGAGCATTCATCCAACATGGTTCTCATCTCAATACAAAGTGAAACCAAATTACAATTTCAGAAACTGGAAAAAAGGACACTTGCAGCTTTCATACAACAAATATTCAAAAACAAAAAGAACCTTCAAACCATTTAAACAAATTTATGCCCATCACTTTCTAGTCTGTTAAGCTGAAAAAGCTTGCGTGCAGCATTCCACCAGATAGATTTGTATGAATAACCGTTTCATTGCAACATACACAATGTTGTTACTTAACCAGTTAAAAGTGTCTATATAGAAAGAACTACTTACATTGTTTGTGTTGGTTTTGGGGTGAGTTGGCAGAGTTCCACTTGCCTTCATGCTGCTGACTAGTTTATTAAAGGCAGACATGTCTGTGTCACGCAACTTTGGACGGGCACTGGAGCCACCAGTTAAAGCCTCCTCTAAATGTTGAGCCATAAATGGCGTGCCATTTCCTCTCTGTGGAGGTGGCCCCTTTCGCACCTGTGGTTCTGAGCCCAGCTTCATCCCCTTCATCTCACCCTCCACTTCCTCCAGCGAGAGCACCGCTCCACAGTTAGCTGAGGACAGAGAAAACTTTATGTAGCACTGTTTAAAACAAAAACAGTTACTGTACTTTACAAGTAAATTTAAATGCTATTAAGAGAGAATGTCATGAAATTGAATTTAGGAGATTTTAAATTGGACGCCAACTTCATACTTGACGCCCTAAAGTCGGATTTTGCACAATCCTAATGTGAACATGCATTAACAACATGTCTAGTGCACAGTATGTTCCCAGTAAAAAGTTGACTCATGTTAAACTAATTGAACTGGCACTCACTGCTTTCCCTTAGCCGAGCCTTGTTGACTGACAGGGTGGAAAGAAGAGGCTTCAGGTCTATTTTGGCCTTATGCAGCAGCTCCAGGATATCCACCTTCTCCTTGCACTCAGATGTTTGAATAGGTGTGAAGTATGAGGCAGGGCCTTGGCTAGACGAAGTGCTGCGTGGTTCAAGACCTTCAGAAGAGCAAAATAGTCCAAGATTTAGTACATCAACCCAGAAAGTGTTTTGGGGTTATTGCCATTACAAAGCAAGAAAGTAGGCCAACAAATCACATAGCACCGGATCAAAGTAGTTAACAGCAGTTAGCCTTCAGTGTAAGAGAGAAAATATATTCAGTGAACCCTCGTTTTTCCACGGGGGTTACATTCCAAAAATGAACCCGTGATAGGCAAAATCCGTGAAGTAGTAACCTTTTTTTTTTATTACAATCATTATACAATGAAATACTCCATAATACATTGAAACCAAAGAACAAAACCTTTTTACAGGCCCAAGCATTTGTTTAACAAATAAAAGTTCTGTATAAACGTTTTTTTACAAATTACTGTAAAATAATTATTTTAATCATCAATACGAACTGAAGGCTTCAAATTGCCGAGATCAGCACCGCCCCACCGCGCCCAGAGTCATTGGACAACGCATAGCTTCTACCTTCCTTTAGCATGTCCAGAAGTTTAACTTTTTCTGCGATAGTTAGAATCTTCCTCTGCCTTTTGGGCCCTGGGACTGTTTAGCCAATCAGAATGCAGAACACAATGCAAATCCGTGAAGCAACAAGACCGTGAAAAGGTGAACCGCGATATAGCGAGGGTTCACTGTATATAAAAAAAAAAATATCCAGAGGCTTGTTCTGAATTATCTGGATAACTTTCCAAAACCAAAGACCTCCTGTAATCAAAGATGGAAGTTGTCCTAATACTTTGTTAACCCCACTTATAAAAAGCAGGCTTTTGATCTTGCCTGGTTTTACGCTACATAGTTACATGAAGCTCCTTTAGGGAAACCAAAACCAAAATCACCTGCAAGTTTTTCTAGTTCTTCATGGGGAGTGGACCTCAGACTGCTGGACCGGCTGCCTGAAGGGCTCAGGTTACTGGAGAACCACTGACTGAAGCGGCTAGCTGATACAGGGCCCTCCCCCAAAACGTCCTCTATCATCTGCAAGATAAAAAAAAAGGCACCTGTGAAACAGAGTGATAAACATAACGGCAGGCCGAAAGGTACAAATGCAAAAGTGGCACTTACGTTTAGGGCGTTTTCCATCGATTTAGCACAAAATGTGCTAGACGATAAGGGCAGTCTCATTGAATGCACTACTGTTTGACTTTGTGTTGATTTAATGCCCCAGACAAAACTTATTCATTAGTCCTCAATTTAGCAGGTCTAATGTATCTATAATGATGGGCATAAATTTGGATTCTTGATACCTTTTTAACATCTTACCCCATGCAGCAGCCCACTGACAAAAATAAAGAAAGTGCAACATTCAGTGACAATACCCACACCACAGAGAAAGTTCAGTGAGATCAGGCCAGTGCAGCAGAGGTAATCTTGTGCTGACACAAATGATCTACCAACTTAATACTTGAATTAAAAAAAAAAAAAATATTTTATGAGACATGAACAGATTAATTTGTTACATTATAAATTGTGCAACAACTGTAATCTAGCCTCTAAAATGTTATGGTTGACAAATTACATAAAACAAATGACCTCCAGGTCTGTTGAGGAGGAGGGACAGACACTTGAAAACCTCTACTGTTAAAAGCTTATACTGATAAGTCATTCCATCTGTGATGGTCACACTTTTAACACCAACAGAACCACACAGTGCACCCCAGTACTTACAGAGGCCAGCCCTGGCATGGTCTTCTCCAGATTGAAGAATTCATTGAAGTCAAAGTCTCCAGTTGTCTGTTCAGGTAGAACATCAGGGTGGGGAACCTCCTGATCAGCAGTAGACTGCAAACCAGCATCTCGCTCTTCTGCTGTTCCATTACATTCCACTGCACCAAAAAAAAAAAAAGAAAAAAACACACACCACACGTAATAGTTAATAGGCACACCACGATTCCTCCAAATCCTCAGTTACATTTGATTGTTTTGATATTTGACTGGTCACAGATTGATTCTTAAAAAATGAGTTTGCTATGCCATTTAAGACTTAAATTTTATGCAATAAAATATCTAATCTTCGTTTGCAACGTCAAATTTAAAACATGTATTAACAAAATAATGTAACAACTTCTATCTTTAGTCAACTGGAAACATAAGCAAAATAACCTGCTATCTAGTTTCTCTTTTGTAAATCCAGTCTTCTTCACGCCATGTTAGTCGTGCTGCCAGTGGAAGAATGATACACGCACATAGCAGAGCTTGCAGGCTTTTGGTTGACAACGCAAACGTCAACATTACTGGAAATCCAAAATGCTTCCACACCGGCAACTTCAGTGAAAGAGGAGGGGGTTCACGTTCTGGTGATGGGTCATATAGCCATGCTATATTGATTGGCTGTAGCTAAGGTTGACTCACAGGACTTAAACGCATTTTCTGCTTGGCAAGCCGACCGGACATGCTATGGGGGCGTGGTAGCATTGACAATTCCATAATTATTTTAATAAGAATTTGAGATTGTGACTTCATTTTGAATTTTGAAATTTTAATCGTGACACCCTTAGTTATGTATCCCTAATGTGATGGCAGTTGCACTGTAATAGTTATAAAAACAATGTCATGCAGTTGACCAACTGGTGAAAAACAAAAATGCATTGCATGCCTTCTCTTATGGACTCTGGCCGTTTTCTTGACCGCTTGGACCTCCGCTTATCATCCTCCAGGATTTTGTCGTCAAATCCAATGAGCTCAATCGTTTCAGACTGGCTGGTGGGACCCCCAGAGAACCACTCTGGCTCCTCCTCTGCATAAGAGTCATTCCTTCTCCTTTCACTAAACACACGTTTGTCACCAAAATCCCTCTGCAAATGAGACAAAACAAAATATGTGTAGAAAGATAAGACCTTCAGATGCTAATAATTAGATTTAAAATAATGGGATCATTCTTGAAATAAACTTTGTATGTGAAAGCACACTGAAGTGGGACTTTCCAAGCAACTAACTGAATGGCAAATGGGTTTTTGATTTTGCAAAAAACTCTTGGCAACCCTACTTACATTAACGTCTAAGAGAAATGCTAACCTCAATGCATTGAATGTCTCACCGTCCGAACACTAAGGAAAAAAAACAAGGATTAACTGAAAACAATGACCACCAACCCTGAATCGTTTATCCTTAAAGTCCCTCTCACGTTCCCGCTCTTTCTCTGAACGGGCTTCTCTCTCAAATGCTCGGGCAGCAATTATGCGGCCACTGCCGATTCTGCGTGCCCCTCCTAGACGAAGACTCTCATTCTCCTTATTTTCAAGGGGGCTGATTGGGCGACGGGCGTGGGGTGCAAGTGCAGCATTGCCTTGACATCCACCTCCGAAACTGCGTCGCTGCGGGCTCAGTACGACATCCAGATCATCCTCCTTTAAACGCTCACGAGGATCTGAATACAATGCAGAGATTTAACCACCATGTTCACATCAAAACCAACAATCAAAAGTAAACCTAGATTAAAACTTTTAAAATTTTTTATACATTTTTAATTAATGCCTCATTTATATTATCTTTTTATCCCTCAAGACACATGTAGTTTAAAAATAGTTGTTTAAGCATAATCTAGAGCTGCTTAATATTCACGAGTTCTGAGCTTTACAATTACAGAAACCTTTCCTAAATAACAACTATACTGTTTCATGGCATATCAATAGATCACTTCTAACATACCGCCACAAAGTAAGATCATTTTATGACCTGTTTTTTGGTTTAAATCTTTAGCTTTATGGCTTTGAGCCATTTACCTGGAATTCTTCGTTTCAAAGGAACCCTGTCATCCACATAGTCCTTATAACCTTCCACCGGAGAGCTACGCTCTGAAGTGGGATACAGTGAGGCATGCCACTTCTCAGGATCCCAGACACCATCACTGTATCAAAACACATACTCAACTTGTTGACCACAACAAGACAAATAACTGACAAATTATTCTTATTTTTTTAACTGGGTAAAAGACCATTTTAGATATGAAAAAGGCTAAGAACACCAAAAATGAAAGATAATACTGGGCAGAGCTACACGTTTAATTTCAGCTTCTTTGTTTCAGGGACCAATTTGTACAATCTAACAACTGTGTTTAATAAAAAGATCAACATGGCCAACATTAAAATATATTTTAACCTTTTCCCATGAGACAGGAAGAGTAATGTAATTTCTACCATACAAGCGATTTTTCATAATAAGTCATGTCTGAAAACCTTACTTGGTTGGATATCTACAATGAAAAACAGAGCTCTGCAGAGATGACATTAATTCATCGATAACAAGTAGAAAACACAAAAGACTGAAATAACAAGGACATTTGTGCAAACAGCTTGTCTTGGATAGCTGTTGAAAAGCTTTCAAATTGTTTAATTTATCAGCAGATGTCCTGAAAATCTGCTTTCAACTAAAATAGTTTCCATGACAGCTCCATGGGAAGAAATCAATAAGGTTTGTATGTATTTTTCATTGATTTTATTTACCTGTCCACTGTAGCGAGTGAGGGGAATTTTACCTTAACAAAACCCATCTTTGACTAGCCACTTAACACATTATGGCAATAATTCCTTTAGCAATTTAAATGGATTGCACTGCAATTTCAAGACTAAAAGCAAAATAAAGAGCAGGTACTAAAATTAGCACTTGCCAAATGCTAGTTAAAAAAAAAAAAAAATCTATGTTGGCAGATAAAATAAAGTCAGTCCTATAGGCGAGTTGCTGAAACAGGCACACTTTACTACACACTCTCATCACTACAACACATAAGCTGATTGACCACACACACACACACTTTTAGAACAGAAAATGAAAACCACTAGTATAGATTCAGAATGTTTAAGGGAAAACATACCTATGATCTGACACCTAATTCAATTACTGTCAAAGAGGGAAAAAGGTTGGCATTTCTCAAGGAAGCACATCCAAGCCTAATTTCATAAATAAATCTTGCTTCCCTTGTTGACCCACATATCAGAATAGTATGTGGATTGTGTTTAATGTAGAATACATCCGAGTCAATTCATTCTTACCTGTCATATTTCTCACAGAGACAACCTGGCCTTTCATTGGAGACTGGTAGTTCTTTAATTTCCAGAAGCACCTCCTGTACAATAATTGATTAGGGTTAATTGGGTTAGGAAAAGCTGCGTGACCTCTATTTTATCATATTGTTGGGATATCTCATTACCTTGGTGTATCTGTAAGGAGCTGTGGCTGCTAACTGTTTAACTTCATCCACAGCCACATCACCATCCTTCTGCTCTACACAAGCATCGTTTTCCATGACTGATTTCAGAAACGAACAAACTGCTTCAAGCCCAACAGTGACTCTGTTCCTGTTGGAAACAAATAACGTTATAACTTAAGCGGTTTCGTTGAATGGTGAAATATTTGGACAAAGTTAGACCTACAAGGTTAACTAATAACTAAAATTAGTCAATAGATCAATGGAATCAAATAAATTTTTTTAATTTGCAAGAGTCATCCCTGTGACCTGGCCTTACATTATAAAATCACAATAAACTTCACCTAGCGTCGAGCTATCTTATATGGTGACAGTTTTAGCAAACGCTGCTAGCCAATTAGCAAGTTAATTGACAACAGCCGCTGTAATAGGACGTGACACGTCAATTCAATGGCTAACAACCTCTTAGCATTAATTCACAAAGTGCCTGTAAAGTAATTGCGTTATCTGAACTGAACGAAGTGGTTTTGAAATACATTTACAGACAGTAGCATTATTACTTGATCTATGGCTCTATGAATCATCTAGATAACGTTTACATTACCTTTTTAGGGAAATATACGCCAACAATTACTCTAGACACTGGTTAGCTAGCTAGCTAATAACGTCCCACACAGTTGACTCCAAACCTATTTTTTAGCTAGTTGGTTGTACAAACTACTGGCTATGTAGTTTATTTAGAAATACACAAACGGCAAACGTACCTAGTTTAAATGTTGCGTGGAACACAGGCTGCCAACTGCCGAGCAGCGACAGTTCACGTTAGTTAGCTAGTTAGTTAGCTAGCTAGCTAACCTAGCACATTTAGCTAGCTAGCTAACTAACGTTGGCTGGGGTATGGGGATAATGCCCACCCAGCGAGTACCAAATCTGAAGCCGGCTGAGTTGTTGCAGTGATTTCAGCAAACGCACACTATACTGGGGTAACTAAACAAAATAACACAGGTCCAAGTAACAAATCAATTCACACGGAAACTGTGTAACCTCAAATTATTGTCTGCTCTTTCTCTGTTTTCTAAGTCGTAGCAGCAATTTTCCTCTGATCACCGCTTTAAGAAGGTCCTAGGAAAGATTACATCGTGCCCATCGCGCCTTTAGAGAATTTTATATAATCTTGTGTTCGTCGGCCGTGTTGCATTTTAATATTTATCCATACTATAGAAATCCCATGTTAACTAGTAAGCTTTTTGTGTGAAACTAGATAACTGTGGCAAAAATTTAAATTGCTTTGTAGAGGTATAATTTACGATAAATGTATAATATTTAAGCGGCATTATTTGGGGCAGCTACTTATTGTCTTGGGGTTTGCCCGATTTGTCACTCAGTCAAGACCATCTGCCAGTGCTTCTTTGTGAAACCCCAAGACCCGCCCTCACGGGCTGTCCAGACCATAGACATAATAAAGAGTAGACGCCGCATTGGCTGCTGAGCGCGAGAAATCCAGCCGCCATCTTGGACCGGTCATACTCGTTACTTGGCAGCAGAAGATACAAGATGCCAGAGCACTGTGCAGCATATTCCTGCTCAGATCGGCGGATTTTTTTAATCTTATCTCTTTCACTTTGGGTTCTGTGAAGCATTTTGTAGGCCTATCTGTGTTTTGAAATTTGCTACATAAGTTAAGTTCCAAAAGCAGCACTAATGTATGCTTGTGTTGTTATTACATTGGGATTGTCTCTGGTTTAGTTGGGATTTGTTTGATAAGACTTGCACGTTACTCTTATAAGATAGATAGATAGATAGAGATATATATAATTATATAGCCTTTTCAATAGCAATGTGCTTGAGTACAGAGTCAACACAACATAAAAGAGGTGTATCTGTCCAAATACTTATGTAATAAGAGCTGAGACAGCTGGTCATTTATCAAATATATCGAAAGTCGCAATAAGAATGCAATATTTAGTTTATTTTGTTGAGCTGTCCTGTTAACTTTATTTATGTATTTTATACTGTCCAACCAGTAGAACCCGTCCTGTTCTGTAGACATGGTCCTTAGTTATTTATATTATAACTTTATTTATGTATTTTATACTGTCCAACCAGTAGAACCCGTCCTGTTCTGTAGACATGGTCCTTAGTTATTTATATTATAACTTTATTTATGTATTTTATACTGTCCAACCAGTAGAACCTGTCCTGTTCTGTAGACATGGTCCTTAGTTATTTATATTCTAACTTTATTTATATATTTTATACTGTCCAACCAATAGAACCCGTCCTGTTCTGTAGACATGGTCCTTAGTTATTCATGTTGGACCAGTCCAATATAACTTTTAGTTAAAATAAACCTTGTGTTGTAAGAAAACTTGTTTAATTTGTTATGAATCTATTTTGTAATTTTATATATGTTTAAAAAATATCGGAATTCATATCGATGTTGCAATGTCACATTTTGTCAATGTTGTGCAACCCTAGTATGTGTGTGTGTGTGTGTGTTGGGAGTGGGGCTGCTAAATGTCAAGGTCTGGGAGGCAATTGATGCAGAACAACGTGGTAGTACTGTGCGTGTGTGTGTGTGCTTGCGTGTGTGTGCGTGTGTGTGTGTGTGTGTGTGTGTGTGTGTGTGTGTGTGTGTGTGTGACAGAGAGAGAGACAAATATAAAAAGCTTCAAGTAGACTCTAATAATATAATCATATTGTTTCTTGTACTTAAATATCTGACTTTACGGTCACCATCTGTTTCTTCTTCCCTATCATATTTATAATGTGTGTGCAAATTATTTTTCTATAATAGGTATTTATACCTATTATAGCCTACATCATATATGTGATGTAGGGGTATTTTGCAAATACCTATCATTTACAAATGATAGATACACCGAGGATGTCTGGTCTAAGGGTGAAGACGTCCTCGGATTTAAAGACAGTCCCCCGTTTTTGTCCCCTGACTAAATACAGAAGAAAAAACTACCTCTGTCCTTGTTCTTTTTTTTAAAGACACAACATTAGGTTTTTCAATCAGATTTATAGTCAAACTGGAAATATCCCCGTTGCTCTCCCTTTTCGGGGATTATGTTTCCAGTTTTGATCTCGGACGTCTGGTGAATTTATATCATATCAGAATATTCTATTGCTGTTAAGCACACTATGAATATTAAAATACGCCTAATCATGTGTCCTGTATCATAGCTACATGTATGACCGTTGTAGCAAAAAAAAACATGAAAACCAGTTGGGTATTCAGTGAGATTGATTAATTAAACGCGCTGACAGCTCATTGCACCTGCCAAACACATTACACTGAGTGGAGCGGGTGACCGGTCCAAGATGGCGGCCCCAAATCTCGTCAGCGCCAATAGGCAGTAGCGGTCGATGCGGCGTCTACTCTTTATTATGTCTATGGTCCAGACTAACATTGAGCGTAGCCACTACTCTGGAAGGACCCCGGATGTGTTCCTACCGCACCAAATACAATTAAAACCAAAGTTTTGTGTGGCTAGAAGATAAGGTTATATAACCATCACTTCAGTTCCAGCCTGATGATTTTATTAAACGTTGTGAAAACGACAGGAAAGACACATGTAATGCCCCACCCCCCCGAACTCAGGAGCAACACACGCAGAGCATTTGCGCAGCCTGTTGCCGTTGACAACTGGAACAGACCCTAGTGTCACACCAGCGTTCACGTGACAAGGAAAAACAAACGGGCAACACTTTGCTAGCTAGCTAGTTACGCAAACACTTTCTTCACAATTATAGCTATATACTTAAAAACTGCGGTAAAACTTTGGTTCTTTGTTTCTTTTATTTAATATGTGATGGTGTGGTTCTACCGTTCAGTACATTAGTTAATATAATGCAAAGTAACGCCAGAACGCCAGATCCAGTAAGATCTCGACCAAGCTGTGTCAGTTCTGGCGGTGAAAGAAAACAAGTCCGCAAAGTTCATACCAGAAAAGTTCCTTACAGAGTTGGATACAGCTGGAACAAAGGTGGAAGACTCAAGGAGCTAAGAATAAGGTGCAGATACACTTAATTTACTGCATTGCCACTTTAATCGATCATGTATAACACTAACTTTTTTAAACACTGCAGGCACTTGGCAAGGAAGTTCCTGAAGATATGGATGCAGAACACCTTTGGCCGAATTCGTCCTTATAAAGCCAAGTAACATGTTACAGTCATTCTGCGAACTGGAGTTGTAGAAATAAGAAATAATTTTATCTTTAACGATAGGATCACATTTTGTTTGCACTTTCAAGTGTCCTGAGCTCCCTAATCCAAGGCAATGTTACACATTGCAGGTCCCACTACAACATCGTGCTTTTGAGACGGGCCTTTGAAGAATGGAGAGATGAGTGGTGGATATCCAGGAAGGAATGGAGTCTTACGTTGCGGGCAGAGTGTCACCACAAGTACACAATACTGTCCTGTACCTCAGTCAGCTGGTCACAGATAGTGGTTATGTCTTGTAATGATGTATTTTGTGTTGCAGGTATTATCTGTATAACTTGGCTTTCCGTAGCTGGCGAACATTTCTGTCATTGCAGAGGGAAAAGAAGAGCAAAGTCCAAAATGCTCAATCACTTGGTATGATTCTGGCACATACAATGACATTTTATCGTAGACTGTATACAACTGTGTGGATATATATAATTTCATTATAATTTCATTATCTAGCTAACAGGCAACGGATGCGTCTGGTTTGGGAACGATGGGAGGTTTTCACAGAAATGAGGCAAATGAAGAACAGAATGCTTGAATCTGCTCTTGAGCTGAACAGACTTGCTACCTTGCGGTAAGATTATTGTATTTACAAATCAGACCTACACTTAAAAAGCTTAATGGATTATTGGTTTTATGCTGTTGTGTTTTGTTCACATGCGCAGTTCAGTGTGGAGCTTGTGGCAAACCCGGCTGCAGCAGCATAAAATCCTTCACACTTTAGAGGATCAAGCCCTAAAACAGAAGGCGCTATCTTTACAGAGAAGGGTAAAGGGATAATAATCCAATGCACCCATGACTCATATCCTGTCAACATTATGTGTTGAATGCTGATCTCCTTCCTTTGTGTTTGGTGTGGGGATGTTTAAAAGTCTATTTTTTGTTTTTTTGCCCAAGACTTGGCTTCATTGGACAGAAATGCACAGAGTTGCTTGTTGCCAGAAGGAGAAAGAATCCAAAGCTGCACTTCATTTCATCCTCAGACTAAAAAGAAAAAAATTACATCTTTGGAAAAGTTATGTGTCTTGTCTCCGAACCAAGAAAAAGTCACAAGGTCAATATAAATAACCTGTTTTTCTTCATTTAATATAAACCACCATTCAAAGATACATGTGATGTTGTCATTTTTAAGCTTGCACAATTTCCGCTAGCCAAATGTCTTTTCTGAATTTTTTTTTTTTTTTTTTTTTTTTAAGCTGTGGCTCAGCGTACCTACATACGCCATCTGGTGATGATGTGTTGGATGAAATGGAGCAGTGCGTTGCATCGTAAGCAGAGCGAGGAGGAGCGTTTGCAAGCTGCGGGGCACTTGGCCATAAAGAGCACCCAGCGCAGAGCACTTGAGCGTTGGAGAGCTTGTATCCTAATCCAAACATAAAATAAACACACTTTATTTTTTAAAAACTACAGCATCATACGTAGTTAACGGAGGGATAGTAAGGGCTTATAATTATCAGTACAGAAGTTTGATTCTTGAGCTTGTCAGTAGATGTGACGGTGTGCAGAGAAGAGGCTGAAAGAAACAGGATTGCAAGTCAACATCATAATCATCATTTACTGGTAAGATAAAGAGTAAATGAAGCAACTTCATGTAACTAGAGAGTGCAGCCGTTTAATGTCTTGATCACTGCGTGTTCTTGTTGCAGCGTGCTGGACTGATGGGACTTTCTCTTAATGTCATTGGGAACAAAACGCACCGACTGAACAACATCATGGCTGTCCAACATTATCATCAAACTGTAATTGATGAGCGCTCTATCATCCTGATATCACAGAGTGATGTTGTTGTCAATTGCATATATTAAGTAACGTTTCTAAACATTTAATGCCTGTGTTTTTCTTAGATGGCATGTAAGTATTGGAAGCTGTGGCAGGACCGTCTGGAGCAGGCTGAAGACAAGAGTTTTCAACCCCTAACAGAAATGGCACTGACTAACCACAGGTGCGTTTTTTTACACATTTGCCCTAGAGAGAAAAAAATATATTTATTGATTTATTATTTTGGCATCAAAGCTACAAACATGTTGCATATTTCATATAAAGTCGCTCCTATTTGCATGATTTGGATATAAATGTGGACTTGTTGTTCTCTTTACAGATCATTCCTGTTGAGCAGCTGTTTTCACCAATGGAGAGAGAAACTTGCTGAACAGAGACACATGCAGGTATGCTTAAGATCCTATCCAAGAACAATACTTACAGAGCAGAGATAAGGACACATTATATAAAGTTATACATGTATTCAAAATGTAGGTAAACATATGAGGGAAACCTGTCTAGTATAGTTTAATTGCTAACTCAAAAACATATTTTACTGCAGAAATTGGAGCATCGTGCAGACATTTGGTTTGCTGAACGCATGTTGCCTCGTTGTTTCGACTCATGGATTGAGTTCACTCTGAAGAGAAGACTCCACAAACAGAGAAGACACAAGGCAGAAGTCTATAACCAGTTAGTTACCAACCCCCCGATTTGTACTTCTGTTGTGATTAATTTCCAGACCAAGCAGAGTTGACCTGTCTGTTGCCTCCACATGATTTGTTTGACCACTGTGTTATCAGGCAGCGTCAGTACACTTTGGGTTTTACACCTGGTGGGGACAATCAGAGAAACACAAGGAGCAGATGCTTTCTGAGCGGATGGTATGTTAGCTATAAATGGAAACAAACTACTGCATGTTTTGTGCAGTTGTGTATCAGATACTGACAGATAACTCACTGTTGTCAGGCAATTCTACACGAGGAGCGCTGCCACTATAAGAGAGCCTGGACTCGTTGGAGACAACGGACAGAGCAGCAGATTGAAGAAGAGGAAAAACAGAAGGCTTCAGACCGTCTGTACCTGCACAGAATGCTTCACAAGACGATGACACAGTGGAAGGACAACAGCACAGAGATGCGAGACAGGTGAAGCAAACTAAGTACTGCAGAAGTGTTTGAGTAGTATGGTGAAACTTGCTCATCTGTTGGCTAACATTTGTACTCATTTGTTTGCCTGTCAGGAGAAATCGAGAGCTGCAGGCTTGTCATCAGGGTGACCTGCGCTGCATGAGATGGGCTGTGGAAAAATGGAAAAAGGTAACTCTGTAGTATTTACGCAAACACATGTTCAGATTATACTTGATAGGCATCTGTTCTTTGGGCTCAACATTTAAAGAAAGACAGGAACTGACCTGTTTATGTTACATGCGTGTGTGCATGCATGTGTGCATGCGTTTCTATGTGTGTGTTTTAATAGCTCTTGTGTGTTTGATCAGTTTGTTCAGAGCCAGAGAGTGAAAATAAGCAGACTGAAGCAGATGCAGCATTACCATGAAGTTAATCTCCTCAAACGCACGTTTGTGGCCTGGAAGGTACATCTGCATCATTTCTGAAGGTTGGTGTAATATTGATAAATCTTATTCACTGTCACCTGCTGCATTCACAGGCACACCATCTACAGATGTGTCAGATCTATGGTCATGCAGAGGAACTTTATGGGCAACAAAAACAGAACCTTCTCAGGTATTGAACACAAAGTCTTATTCTCTTTTGAGATCTGGCATCTGTTCCCATTTTCTCCATTTGAATGATTCATGTCAGTTGTATTGCCTCTGTCTCAATATTATCTCTGCAGGACGGTTCTGTGTGTTTGGAGGGAGAACGCTGTGCTGCACGCAGAGAACAGGCTCACAGAGCAGCGAGCACAGAGTCACTTTCTGCATTTCCTTCAACTTAAGGTTATTAAACAGTACAGTGCCCTCATATGCAAAACATCATAGTTATTCCTTTGCTTACTGCTGTTTCTGTGCAAAATCTGTCTAGGTGTTTCTTGCTTGGAGAAAAGCAACAGCATGTGCAGTGTCAAAACGCCACCAGCAGTGGGAAGCAGTCAACAAGGCTCAGAGGTCCATAAATCAAGGTACAACATAACTCCTTACAGTGGCCACATGCAGTACAGTATAATTAAAAACAATTTTATTATTTATTTTCTGTTGGCAGCAAGTTGTTCTGTGAATGTCACTTCCCTGAATATCACTTTAGTATTTTTGGTAGTAATGTAGATTCCTTACACCTACTGCAGGAAGCGTTAGTTTTATGTGGTTTGATTAGCTCTCAGTCTTACTCCTGACAGCTGATTGGCCAACTTTAAAAAGTTAAAGCTATGCAATACAACACCGGCTATAATGAAGACAGACCCTCACACAAAGAAAACCCAAGTGATACAGAACCCAACAAAACAGATTGTTACAAGTTTGACAGTTTAAGTTTTGTAAAATTGTAAAACATTTTACAATTGTAAAATATCTTGATTTTCTTTAAACAAAAAAAATCCTTTCCACACTGTTTTCTTATGTCACAGACAAATACCAGCCATCGTCATCTACTTTGTTGCATCACTGTTTTCATAGTATTTCCCCTCTGATTTGACAACTATTAAGTAACTTTTGTGTCTAGATTAGGCACACGTACCTGAATTGTTCATACTTTTTAGCTTTATGTTTCCTGTTTAGTGCGGCTGCTGCGGTCTTTTAGACAATGGAGGAAGCAGACCAGGAATGCCCGGAGAGAGAGAGTATGCATGGAAAAAGCCAGGCAGTGCCACGACTCCAAACTCCTTTCTAAAGCAGTGAAAGCCTGGAATCAGCATCACAATCAATATCAGAAAAATAAGGTTGTAACTTCATTACCTTTTTAACTGTTGTATAAAGCCACACTGTTGACTTCTTGACACAAGTTTTTAAAAATGTGATTATTTCATAGGTAATGAAACGACAGGGAATCCTTCTGATGAGATTAAAGATGTACCAGACGTACTTTGAACAGTGGAAAATGAAGGTTTGTTGATATTTACTTTAGCCTCCTAAACACTCCTGAATTTACACACAAAGATCACTGTAGTTGTCATTAAGAGTAATAATCAGCTAGTAAAACCAGATGTTATGTCTTCTGTAGCTCTGTTTATTTGTATTTCAGTACACATGTAATTTGCATAAGCTATGTGTGTTCATTTTAATCATAAGAGAATATGAAGCAGTGATGATCAGAATGTAAATATACAAAGAGAGAAAGAAAACCTGACGGAACTTCAGAGAGTCTTTGTACAATAGGGGTGTGAGGGGGGATTTCTGTTATCATATTTTTGATTACATAAAAAGATGTGTCCCATACACTAGCACCCGGAAATTCTATAATTCCATAATACAAATGTTTAAAGTTGCTTCAAGACTAAATACAAGAAGGCCCATTATTAAAGAAGCTCGCCTGGAAGGGAGAGTAAAACCTCCCCGTTTCCTGTGTGATGATGGTAAATTGTACCATAGTCCCTTAACAAAGAAATGTTTGTGTAAAAGTCTAATTGGAAGCTACAGCTGGTGGGAAAGGATTAGAGTAAAAATAAGATGAACTTGGGTTATTACAAAGTTTCATGGTGTAATAGCACCTCCACATGGGTAAAACTATAATAGCACATGATCCTGTTTTTTTGTTTTGTTTTTATTCATAGAGGAAGAAGAGATACTATATGGATCCCCAGGGGGAAATTTATATGTTTACACTCTGTTGATATATTACATATTACACACATGCACAAACAGGATCCATGCACTCATAGAGAGATGTCAGAGTAGAAGAAGGCGCCCTGAGCAGTGGGGGGGTATGTTGCCTTGCTCAAGGCGACCCTCCCAAGTCAAGTCCCTGTGGACTGAGCAACAACTTCCCCGAGTCAAATCAAAGACTCTCAGTGACAGTCATCTCTACTGACTAGGAGGAGTGTAGCGTGAAAGGTTTAAAAAAAACAAAAAAAACAAATGATGCCGGAGGAAAATGTTTGCATTTTAAATCCGAACCCATTGTATTATCAGATTTGTATTATGCTTATCAGCAAATTCAAAGATTAAAAACACTTTGTGGTTTGTCTGTGTCTCAGTGTTAGATTACTACAAATCTATTAAGCGGTTGATTATTTAACAAACTCACCATAGAGACTAAAAGTCAGAATATCTTTACCGCTGCTGCTGTAAATTGTCTTACATGTCCCCTGACTATGGAATTATGATTTGGAAATAAAACTGCTTGTGTACCCCTTTTAAAATGAATAACTCAGCCAAAAGTAGAGAGGGAGAAAGGGAGAGAATTGGCCTGGATTTATTTGTATGATGTTCTTTCTTGTTCAGCTATCTATTTGGAACAAGGTCAGACAGTCAGACCCATGCATGTTGTTTGATTTTGCACAGTTAAACTGGCCATAACTTTGCTTTCTTTTCTGTGAACAGCTGCAGCACAGACGGAGAGAAGCTAAGCAGACGGAGCGAGCGCTCTGGCACTGGTCCCTCTCTCTTCAGGCCAAGGTTAACACCTGCCTGCACATTCTTTGATTCAAAATTGAGCATTGAATTGTGAAAAAATGTGCGCTCACACAGTCTTTATGTTGTTTTGTGAACCTGCCGCAGGTGTTGTACGGATGGAGACTGTGCGTCACAGAGCAGCGCAGAAAACAAGAGCAGGCTGCCAGAACTGCACATGTCTACAGAGACCAGCTGCTGAGGGACGGTGTGGCGCGCATCCTCACGTACGCTGCTCACATGAACGATCTCACAACGAGCCTAACACAACACAGCCAAGAGCAGGTGGGTGTTAATTAATTTAGTGTCACTACAGACATTAAATTTGAGTATCATTTCATCAAGTCTGCCTTTGTACTGCAGAGGTCACGACATCTCCAGAGAGTGGTGAAGCGTTGTGCGATGCGGTGGATGCAGCGGGCGCTGTGTAAACCACGAAGCGAGCAAGAGGTCAAAGGGCAACTGAAAAAGAGCGTGACCTTCTGTTTGACTACACCTGGATTGAAAAGTGTTTCTATATTTGACTCAGAGGAGCAGGAAGCTCAAGATGGAGGGTTTAGCAAGCTGTGAGTCTGAGCCTCTCACGGGCTGTAAATCTTTGTTCCATACTAAGACTCATTCTTACAGAGTTTTACATTTTTTTGCAGATCACTCAGCCGTACTCCTCGACGTCAGCCACGACGCTGCGAGGAACTGTTTGAGTCTCCACTGAAAATAAAGTACTTTTTTTCTACATTGTCAATATACATTGTTTTTTTAATACAAGACTTGGATTTTAAAATTAGAAATCAGCTTACATTGAAACATTGTGTTAAAAATCTTTCTCACTCGGCATAAGGCACTGACTAAAGCTCTTCATCTTCCTTTTTTTTTCTAGCACCCAAAAGCAGACTGTCGTCACCAGTGCTGAAGCAGCTCCAAAACCCTCGCAGCTTAGTTGTCCTTCACTGGGAGGCCATTGTACAGCATCATCCTGCCTCCATCCTGCTAAAGTCCCTGTTACCTCCACATGTCAGAGCATAAACACACTGAATGTGTCACCCTCTGGAGCATACATGTTCTCTATGGACTGTTCTCAGGAAACCCAAACCCAAGACATTCTTTTACCCCCCTCTGCTTTTATGACCTCTGGGACTGAAGATACGGTAATAATCACTTGTTTGACTTTCAAAGCTAAATTAAGTAACTTGAAATGGGTTATAATGTCTGCTTTTTATGTTTTTGCAAGTTGGGGAAGACTAACAGCTCAGGTTTTGAAGATGCTTCATTTGTGCCTCTTCATCAGTTCGGCTCCCCCTTTAAACAACACTCATCATTTTATTCAGGTAATATACCTGCACTTTTTCCCCCAGTATATATTTTTTATTTACTTTAAAATAACGCAATTTTCTAGCTTGGATTAAACAAAACATTACATATGCCAAGATTTAAATAACTTTTTTGTTGTGCTTCTTCAAGACGTACGTCTGAGGTCATCCAGTGGAGAAACTGTAGAAGAAGCAGTGACGGATCCAACTTCAGCTCTGACCAGAGACATGCTCAGCATTCAGATGGACATGATGACATACCAACAGGACAGGAAGCAGCTCCGGTACAAAATCTGACAATTTTCCTATTGTTCTCACATTGTTGAACACAGTTGTGATTTATTGTGTGTGTCAACACAGGGCATGGCACAAACTAAAAGAGGTGTTACAAAGTTGGCTGCAGACAAGTGGAAGGGATGAACAAAAGGAAAAAAATGATGTTTGTCAAGAGTTGAAGGAGGTAAGAAAATAAGATTATTTCAAAACTGCTTTATATCGAACAGGAAACAACACTTATACATGTTGCAAACAGTATGACTGCACAAGGGCAGAATTCTCAGCACTTGCATGGTACTTAAATAAGTAGTTTACACTTTAAGGGGCTTTCTCATCGCTGTGCAGTACTCGCCGCCTCCAGCCATCTCATTGAGGGTAGGTGCCGGAGGGCAAGCGTTTTCAATTATGGTGGTTGGTTGGGGTATGAAGCGGTTGCCGCCCACGTGATTGCACACAGATTTTACTCTGCTGCGTAGTTCACTGTGGTAAACTTTAGTCTGTAACTGCCTGGCTTTGGCCAGCGGCTTTTAAAAACACTGCTTTTTGAGGAATGCTCTTGCAGGGAGGCGGTTGTCAAAGCAGCTTAAGAGATGATAGATTGATGATTGATGATTGATGTTTGATTGTTTCTTAAAGATACATTCCTCATTTAATTGTTGCACCACAAATCTCCAAATGTGTCTTCGTTTTTTCAAATATTTTTCAATTATTGTGTTGATTTAGATCCTGTGAGCATGATTTTTCACATCTTTATGCAAAGTTTTTAACTTGTTTTAACTACAACCAACTGGTACTAAAAAATAAAAAAAAGAAATGAGAAAAATGAATGTTGTATCCACACACTTTGACCGGAATGAGAAAAAGAGAAAAGTTATTTAAAGGTGACTTACCAAATTACTTACACTGAGGGCTTAAATTCTGCATGCATTCTTTTGTTTATACCTTAAATCATTGTTTGTAAGAAAAGTCAGCAATCAGAGGTCACATTAGACGAAGCGGGATGAAATCACAGTCAATGTTCTTGATGTTGACAGTTGGAGGAGCGCATCAACAAACTGTCCACTGAACTGGCAAAACGGAAACCAACGATGCTGCTACACGCAGAGAGGATCCAGCATTTACAGACTGCCCTCCAGGCTTCAGGGGTTGTGGTTCTCCATCAGAAAAGAGAAAAGATGGAAACAGTTAGCTCTGTGTTTACAACATGACAGGGAATAGTGCCTCACACACAAAAGTAATTACAACTGCTCATTGTTAAAATAACACAAAGATTGACACGAGTATTGAATGAGAAAACTGTTCACCAGCCACCATATTTTAGATTGAACATGTATACCTCTACTGTACTCAGCTTTTAAGAAAAATAAATCTAAATGTCCACATATTTCTATTTATTCCTGTTGAATATCATGTAAATTGTCTAAAAACTTTAAAGCCTAGTTCCCACAGCAGCTTTCACTGCCTCATCTACCCTTAAAATCTGCAGAAACACTGGATAGGGGTCGTCCTTGTGACAGATGCTGCTAAATATTTTCCATATGTGGGCAAAAAGTCACTTAACCGTCATCAGAGGAGCTGCCCTTGCGCAATAGGCTTTCTATTTATCCGGTAGTACCAGTGCCTCTTATACTTTGGGAAATACATGTAGCAGTTTCAGGGATTTCAGACTTACAGAAAGTATGTATGTCTATTGAGCTCTGCAGACTATATAACAACAGGTTTGTCCAGATCTTTGATCTACAACAGCACAGGATGCAAGGACTTTATGGCGTTTTACTCTTTTTCATCTTTGTCTGCTGCATCAGGGGTGAGTTTTGTTACTGAACTAGTTATTTACTTTCATCAAGTTATTTTATGTTCATACTCATTGTGTTGTTGAACGTTTAAAGTCTTTATATTCTTTTGTAGATGTTTACTTTTGGTTGTTGCTGGCAAGATTGTTGTCCTCTTCCTAGAGCTTTTTGTGGACATTATTAAAACTGATTTAATTAATTATAAATGTTGTCAATTTTCACAGTTTAACAAAATGCAAAGTTAATTTTAGATTGTATTAATGAATGTGCAAATAAACTCATTAAATAACTGCATCTTACTAAAATATGCATGAAGCTGACAAATAACTAATTCTGTACAAAATGTATATTCATCTCTTGAACTATTGTTTACATGTTAGCTAAGAAGACGCGCTGGTGCACAGTGTCAGATCCTGAACAGAGGAAGTGTGCAGAACTAGCTAAAGCTCTGGTGGCAGTGCTGCCGCCAGCTGATGTGGCTGCTTTTGCCAGACTCTCGTGCATACGAGCGTCTAGTACGACTGACTGCATCGATAGAATCAGGGTGAGCCATCCTTCACCTTAAATGCAATGTCTTCATTTATTTTGCCCTAGTTGCAATCAAGCAAAGAAAGTGTGCCAATGACAAAGAAGTCAATAGTAGCTGATGAAGTTTTGTGTTAAGTATGTTTTATATGTTCATTACAGTTTAAATTCATACATTAAACCATTTTTTTCAGATTTTTGTGTTTATTGTTTTTTTACAAATACACAATGATTTCTTAACAAATTCTCATAGATTATTCAAAATTAAAAATCTTAGTTGGAAAAGAGAATAGACATAAAGAAAACAGATTGATGTTGAAAATGTTTTTAATCCTATACTATTTTCAGTGGCTTTGAGATGTTTAAACCCAGAGAAATGTGTCACATAAAGTCTTACAGATGACTTTTCTGGGACATCTGCTCAGGGGGTTTGTAAAGCTTTCTGCAACAATAAATAAGGCCAAACAGTTAAATTCTTGTTTAGACCTCGACTGATACTGGATTTTTGAGGCCGATATTGATATTTCTACATAAACCTTTTGATCAGTGTCCTTTGTATTAAAGAATTGTTACCAGGTATGTTCTGAACAGGATATTGTTTAGTTGAAAAGAACTTGATGGACAGGACCATGTAATGGAGACTGCTCTAAATAACCTTTGGTTACCTTAGCTTTGGTGTCTTTGCACTGCAATTTCTTGTTTCTTATTAAGCCCCATATATGCCGAAACCCAGCAGATTTATTTAGTTAACACTGTTCTTTATGATAACCTGTTTTCAGTGCCAGAGGTAGGTAGATATATAGTAAGGTATTTGAGCTACCACTTTTACTAATAAGACTCACTGTTAGTTTTTTGTTTCAGGCAAATCGTGCTGATATAGTAACGTTAGATGCAGGAGAAGTTTATTCGGCTGTGAAGCAGTTTGGCCTTGTTGCCATCGCCAAGGAGATATACAGTGACGGTAGGTGTAGGCTACTTCAGATTTTGGAGACACTTCAGCATGCATCTTCAGCACGAGTGCCTTGAGTCAGTAAACTTGTCTGTGTGTCTGTTTGACACTGAGTCCTGCAGGAGGCTGTATTCTTTCTGTGGCTGTGGTGAGAAACCTCAGTTTGGATATACGATCCCTGCGGGGCCAAAGAAGCTGTCACAGTGGGGTCCGATGGACGGCTGGATGGAGTCTTCCACTCGGCTTCTTATTGTCCCGCAACTACCTGAGCTGGTCAAAAGAACAGCCACTCAGTCAGGGTGATGATATTGTTATCAGCTGCCTGAGAAAACAGTGCAGTGTGGAAGTTTCTTCTTTCTGATTTCTATTTTGGCATTTCTGCTCCTCTAGTTCATGGTTCCCTAACTTGTTTTTCTCCTCTCGAGCAGAAGTCAGTACCTTTTTCAATGCCAGCTGTGTTCCTGGGGCTGTTGCCATGGCATCACCTCTGTGTGCTTTGTGCCAAGGCCAGAAGTCCTATATTCGCCAGAAGAATTACCACTGCGAAACGTCCCACAGTGAGCCCTTCTACAACGGCCAAGGGGCCCTCAGGTTAGGCTCAACAAAGAATCAACAAAGCTCTCAAACCTGTGAATTATATTTGATATATTTCAAACATATAGACAGTCAAGACAACATAAAAATGACTTTCTTCTTTTGCCTCTTTTGCTCTGTCACAGATGTCTCAGGAGTGGGACAGGAGATGTTGCATTTGTGGACCATTTAGCTCTTGAAAGTATTGAAGGTAAGCTATCTTCTAATAGGTTTCTATAGTATCTTATTCATTTATTCTGTCTTGTAGCCGAATGACCATGTTATTGCAATGTCCCCAGTTTGTGTCCAGATAATATATTTGTTGCAAATCAACCCTCATATCATTTTATTTTCTGGAAAAAACAAACACAAAAAAGTGTTTGGGCTGATATTACAGTTTTTTAGAATTGCTATGACAGATTTTTCAATACATTTAACAAGTTTCCTAAACTTTTAACACACTAACACACCTAAAACACACAATTGGCAAAACGGTTAATTTCATGCGTAAAATCACACATTGTAAACTAAACTCCACAACTAATTTTCAAAATACAATAATACACTAACACAACACACTATGTCTAACAAAACACTGCAAACATGTTTCAAAATCATGTTCTCTTCCAACAGGAACATTTAGTCAATCATAACACAATGACAAAAAAAACACTATCATCAGCTGAAGTTACAGAAAGTGCATTATTTTAGATGTGTCAGGTATGCCCTTATACAATAGACTGTATTGTGCTGTACTGTATATCTACTGTATGTCCTAATGTACTCCAGGTTTATAGAGTAGTTTACTGCAAAATGCACTGTGAATAGTACAGTCACGACTGTACTGCATAACCTTACCTGGACGTATTGTTGACGGAGTTCTTTGATGCGAGAAATGGATGTTATGCTGATTGCTGCAATGTTCCCAAAGACAAGGTTGTCCTCTACAACTCTGGACTGAATGTCCAGGCATAAAGTCACTCTAATACTGTAAATGGTAATTTTACAGTATTTACACTTTGCTGTAGGAGAAGCAATATCCTACCTGTTGGTATCTCTGAAAATACAGACAATAGATGCCACTGTGTCCCGGCTGATATTTGCCTGTACTCGTTCACCAAGCCTCTCTGTATGATAGCCCGTGGTTTAGGACATTGTCAATGATAGTAGCTCTTATTTGATCAGTTACCCTAGCTCAGGTCCTTCTTTGAGCGCCACCACGCATTCTAACTCCTCTCCCTCTACCTTGCCCCACTCCTCTCCCTTGTCCTGGTACTTGTCATCCTCGCCCTCGTGCAGGCATTTCTTTCTTTTTTTTCTTTCTTTCTTTCTTTCTTTCTCTCTTTGTGTTGCTCTAAATTGTTCCTTTTCCAGCGAAGACCAGCCCAAAGAGTTCTCTTTTAGAACATATGATCATGTGATTGAAAGAACCTCAACACCTGAGTGTGCTTCCTAGATGGGAATCAGCTGTGACATCAACAATTGCATAACTTCAATAAGTTGTTTCTCATTAGCAATGGAATAAAATACAGGGAATATATTTGTTTTTCAATTCACAATATGAATAGTTGTTCACTTTGACTTTAGCCTGTAAGGTTAGGTTTAGAACATGGTGTTATCTGACATACAGTGTTAAAGCATTGGTAAATTTGGCAGTAAAAATCTATTGTTTTGGCTCTTGAGTTTAAGCATTTTAAATTTGTGTTAAATGTATGCATTATGTGTTAAAGCAACAAGAAATGTGTTAATAGTATATCTTATACATGCGGATGTAGTGCTAACTGTGTTAAGAGTTTTGGAAAATTGTTAAAAGTATTGACAATCACATTATCCAATAAACCACCAGCAATGATGAGCTGATTACACAGTTTACCACCAACCTGAGTCAGTTGTAACACCTGAACACTACCTGCTGCAATAGTTTGCACCGAGCAGTGAAAATGAAAAGCTTAAAGGAGTTTATAAATAATTTTGCCCAGCGTCTGCCACTCTTAGTAGTACAAGTACAAAAGAGTTCAAACCTAAACATTGACAATTTCAGGATCACTATGTCTTGTATGGAAAAAAATACAACAATATCTGCTTTTATATAATTCATATTAAATAACATTCAGTTTAAAATCAGTTCAGTAAAACATACTTGGAACATAACAGGTGGTTATTAACATCCTGTTTGCTGGATTGTAACATCAGCTTTCTTTTTATATTCTTTTTGTGCTCTCAGATAGTGATAGAGATGAGTTCAGGTTACTGTGCACAGATGGCACACAAGCTCCTCTCAGCCACTACAGAAACTGTAATCTGGGACGTGGTCCAGGAGGCAGCGTGGTCACCAGATTTAACTTTCGCAAGATTGCTCACAAATTTCTCATGATGGTGCAGGTACTTTTCTTTTGTTCAATCGTTTTCCCACTTTTGCCCACAAATATCACACAATTTGTTTCCATGCTACATGTCCATAGTACCAGAGTACAAGACTCTTAAAGGATTCATTTCTATTGTTGTTTAGATGCTGTTTGGCCAACAAGGAAGAAAGAGGCAGCGCTTCCATCTCTTCAACTCATCTTCTTTTGGAGAAAACGACCTTCTCTTCAAAGATGTGACAGATAAACTAGCTGCTCTGCCAGATAATATGGATATCAGTCAGGTGCTGGGGCTCGATTATGTGGCACTCCTCAAAGGTCTCGGACATGAAGGTGCTTACCCACATTGTTCATTTTTATATTTGAAACAGACTGGCTGTGATTTTATGACCTTACAGAACCTGTATGTGTTCAGGAAGTTCACTGGAGGACAGTGTTGTGCGTTGGTGTTGTATTAGCCAGGCAGAGCAGAAGAAATGTGAGCAGTGGGCTCTAAGTATAAAGTCAGACCCGCTGGTGTGTGTCAGAGCCGTCTCATTGCGCGACTGTATCGAGAAAATTAAGGTAAGTAGTATGAATCACAGGATTTGGGGATATTAAAGTTTTATCACACTTGAAAAACAACTTAATTAAAGTTGCAAACACCTGTGTACTCTCTCTACAGAGGGACGAGGTGGATGCCGTCTCGCTGGATGCAACTCATTCTTTCATCGCAGGAAAATGTGGCCTTGTCCCCGTGGTTACAGAATATTATGGTATTATTTACATTCATAAAATATATTCACTCACAGCGAAGAGGCTACTCCAAAGGTTGGTGTCTTTTCTACTGTATATTATTGACTAATGGTCTTATTCTGAAACAATTAGTTGTTTAATCTATTATGAGATTGACAGGAGTTTCATAAGGCATTTATAAAGCAAAAATTCCAACTCAATTGAATATCTGTAAGTGTTGGACTGTTGGTTGGACAAAACATGCAATTTGAAGACGTAACCATGGGCCCTGGGAAAATGAGATGGCCGTCATTTTATTTTATTTTATTCCTACTATTTTGTTACTATTTGTATTTTCTTTCATTTGAATTTGTACAAATAATAAAAATAACAATAAGGCAATGTTCAAATAACAGCCATTGTAACAAATTGGAGAAGCCTTGACTGCCCATGATGATAAAAGTTATGATAATAAATTATAACTCAAGTGCATAGAAATGAAAAGAAAAGAACAACTTAATAATAAAAAAATAAAAATCTTACAATAAACAAATGATTGATGTAAATATACAAGAACCAACTTCCCTATATTTTCTCTTACTTGTACTGTTGCAGTGTTGTGGAGAATGTTATTCTTATCATCATTAAGATATTGTAATTGAGGTAAATCTGATCATCAGTCGAAGGTATTTCAGGCCTTTCTGCCTGCAGCACTTAAATTCCAAAAAAAGGCATATGATACTACAATTAAGTGCAATATTCTCCCGAGTTTGGCGGTAGAATACATTATAGGTACATTATCATTACATTAGCTGCAGTCATAGTCTTCATTCATTTAACAAAAACTGTTCCCACTATGTTCTCTCTTTCACTCTCAGGAGGAAAATGTGTTCCTGCTGAGGGATCAACCCACTTAGAGACAGACGGTACGACAGCACAGTAAATTAACAACATGCAATATTATAGGTAGCTGATATGATTGTTGTCTTTACATTAAAATATGCTGCCGTCTCCCTCCTCAGTGTTGCCCTCAGTGGTGGGTGTGGCCGTGGCAAAGCGCTCCAACAAAAACATATTCATTGGGAACCTCGGAGGCCGGCGCTCCTGTCATGGCCACATGTACAGTCCGGCAGGCTGGCTGCTGCCATACAGACACACGTTAAGCCTGGAGCATAACAGCAGCTCCCCCTGTGATCCAAACCAAGGTACTGTATCAAATCATTCATGTGGAGCTGCATAAAAAGCTTTGTTGAACCAGACTTCAGCTTGATATGGCCGTCCATGTAATATCTCTTCTCTGTGAGCTGTGACCGCTTGACCTTTACACTCATGATGGCCAAATGAAGCTTCGTGAACCAGTGTCTTTATTTACACTGGTTCACAAAGCTTCATTTGACCATCACTACTTTCCACTTTCCACTGTTGGCATTTTACACTTATTATTGCATGAAGCCTCACACACAGTGTAGATGCAGTTATCCCACTTTGTGTTTCCTCAGTGTACAACGACGTGTTTTGGAAAGGTTGCCTACCTGGCTCTCAGGGGAATCTGTGTAAAGTGTGTCTGGGAGGCACAGGAGAGGCTGCCACCAAACGCTGCGCTGACAACCACAATGAACGTTACTATGGCAACATGGGCGCATTAAGGTACGCACAGTGGCTTAACTACCTGAACCAGACCTTTCTGTTCATCTGTGATTGCTGGTGTGGAGCATTAAAAATACACATTTTCTAACTTGTCTTTTGTATTATACAGCCATTAGGATAGTTGTTCAGATTTGCCGCCACCCCTATACAATTGATGTCAATGGAATTAAGTTTATGGTGCTCTGGTAGAAAGTTGTTCAATTTTTTCTTTTTTTTAATCTGCCTCCATCTCTATTGTATTTGAGTGGTGACTAAATGTTTGGAGACCAATATCTCAAACCTTGGGCAAACAAAATCAGAACTACAGTGGGTACGGAAAGTATTCAGACCCCTTTAAATTTTTCACTCTTTGTTTCATTGCAGCCTTTTTCCAAAAATCAAAAAAGTTCATTTTATTTCTCAGTAATGTACACTCAGCAACCCATCTTGACAGAAAAAAACAGAAATTTATTTTTGCATATTTATTAAAAACAAAAACTGAAATATCACATGGTCATAAGTATTCAGACCCTTTGTTCAGTATTTAGTAAAGCACCCTTTTGATCTAATACAGCCATGAGTCGTTTTGGGAAAGATGCAACAAGTTTCTCACATCTGGATTTGGGTATCCTCTGCCATTCCTCCTTGCAGATCCTCTCCAGTTCTGTCAGGTTGGATGGTAAACGTTGGTGGACAGTCATTTTCAGGTCTCTCCAGAGATGCTCAATTGGGTTTAAGTCAGGGCTCTGGCTGGGCCATTCAAGAACAACCACAGAGTTGTTGTGAAGCCACTCCTTCGTTATTTTAGCGGTGTGCTTAGGGTCATTGTCTTGTTGGAAGGTAAACCTTATCTGAGGTCAAGAGCACTCTGGAAAAGGTTTTCGTCCAGGATATCCCTGTACACACATTCATCTTTCCCTCGATTGCAACCAGTCGTCCTGTCCCTGCAGCTGAAAAACACCCCCACAGCATGATGCTGCCACCACCATGCTTCACTGTTGAGACTGTATTGGACAGGTGATGAGCAGTGCCTGGTTTTCTCTCCACACATACCGTTAGAATTAAGGCCAAAAAGTTCTATCTTGGTCTCATCAGACCAGAGGATTTTATTTATCACCATCTTGGAGTCCTTCAGGTGTTTTTTAGCAAACTCCATGCGGGCTTTCATGTGTCTTGCACTGAGGAGAGGCTTCCTTGAGGCCACTCTGCCATAAAGCCCCGACTGGTGGATTGCTGCAGTGATGGTTGACTTACTACAACTTTCTCCCATCTCCCGACTGCATCTCTGGAGCTTAGCCACAGTGACCATTGGGTTCTTCTTTGCCTCTCTCACCAAGGCTCTTCTCCCCCGATAACTCAGTTTGGCACGGCCAGCTCTAGAAGGGTTCTGGTCACTCCCAAACGTCTTCCATTTGAGGATTATGGAGGCCACTGTGCTCTTAGGAACCTTAAGGGCAGCAGAAATTTTTTGTAACCTTGACCAGATCTGTGCCTTGCCACAATTCTGTCTCTGAGCTCTTCAGGCAGTTCCTTTGACCTCATGATTGTCATTTGCTCTGACATGCACTGTGAGCTGTAAGGTCTTATATAGACAGGTGTGTGGCTTTCCTAATCAAGTCCAATCAGTATAATCAAACACAGCTGGACTCCAATGAAGGTGTAGAACCATCTCAAGGATGATCAGAAGAAATAGACAGCACCTGAGTTACATATGAGGGTCACGGCAAAGGGTCTGAATACTTATGACCATGTGATATTTCAGTTTTTTGTTTTTTTAATAAATATGCAAAAATTTCTAAATTTCTGTTTTTTCTGTCAAGATGGGTTGCTGAGTGTACATTACTGAGAAATAAAATGAACTTTTTTGATTTTTGGAAAAAGGCTGCAATGAAACAAAAAGAGTGAAAAAATTTAAAGTCTGAATACTTTCCTGCTGTACTTGTGTAGGTGGATGCTACTATGGCTAAGTGAAAAATATATTTATTTTTAATGTAATTTGTCTGAACTAAACCTTTAATGCTTTACTCATTATTCATAGGTGTCTGGTCGGAGATCCCAGTGGTAAAAGCTACGGTGACGTGGCCTTCCTTGAGCAACACAACCTTTTTGCCAACATCCTCAGTGAGATTATTCAAGATGAAGTTTGACACACACACACACACACACACACACACACACACACACTGATGTTAAATATACTGTTTGTTTATTATGTTACATTATACTTTTGTCATGTTGTACTTCAGGTTTGAGTTCCACCGGTTGGGCAGAAGGGTGGACATCATCAGACTATGAGCTGCTGTGCAGTGATGGTCGTCGGGCCCCGTTGTCAGAGTGGGAGAGCTGTAACCTTGGAGCAATCCCACCGAACATCATTATGACACGGCCGGTGCTCACTGCACGAGTGTATGACTTCCTCATGAAGTCACAGGTCAGCTTATGTGAAAAGATTGTTTTTTAAATAATTGCTAGTGTTTTAAATCACTTTTCCTTGTACACAGTGTGTAGAACTCTGCTGCCTCTTGAAGTTGTCAAGAATAGCGTATATTTCAATTACGCTCGCTCTGTGGCTTAGCAACACCTCCACCACTTACAGTAAACCCTGCTTAGGACAGATGATATAAAAGTCTTCATGGTGCCTTTCTCTGGTTCACCTCATGGAAAATTCAACAGTCCTTACCATGTCATTTAGGACAGGGTTATTTTATGTCACAGTTTGATGCTTTACTTTGAGAAATATAGACCCAAATAATAACAAAAAAGACGCATTTTTAGATGTGTAAGTTGTCTAAAAACAAGCAGCCTCATAAGATACTTTCCTTAGTAAAATCTAAAGTCTAAAATGAGCACAATTCTGATTTAAATCAGGAATTATCTGATCTGATCTGACCAGACATTTGACACCAGTATTTGGTTTTACTGTAGTATTGTATGGGCAGTGAAGTATTCAGATATTTTACTTAAAGACATACTATGCAGGAGTTGACCCTTACTGTTTGTAAACACAACATTCAAAGTTGGCTCCTTCTCCCCTCGCCTCAACAACGAGTTTTTATGGATCCCATAGATCCCAGCTAGATTGGTTGGGGTTATGAATTGACCTTGAGTGGTTAAAGTTAGGATAGCCGATTGGTCAGGGGATAGGACTTAAAGAAATTGGGTTACGTTACCTTGCGTAAACCTGGACGCCTTGCCAATAGTAGTGTGTGATTGCTATTGAAGGGCGGGTCTTGCCTAGAAGTTGCGTGCGTTCCATAATAACGCCACCACAATACAAGAAGCACAGGTCCCCTGACCTCTGACCGCCAGAACATGGCCCAGTGTACTACCTGCAGCAATGCATGCCAAAGTGAAAGCCAACCCCTGCTTTGCTCTCATTATGGAACAAGCTTTGTCAACTTGGTATTTTGCCTCACCATATTTGTATTTTTTCAGCACGGTGTCCACCATTTTTGTAGCTTCCTCTAGGATGCGTCCTTGTGCTTGCATGGGGGCTACACACCCAGTGCCCAAAGGCTGGTGCCTATTAGTGTAATTAGTGCCTAGTAATGTTCTTTTAAAGTATCAAAAGTAAAAGTACTTTTTGTCTGACCTTTATAGGAAACTTTGGCAGCCAACCCAAACGCAGAGTTCAAGCTCTTTGAGTCTCAGCAATATGGAGAAAGTGATCTGCTGTTCAAAGACGCAACTCAGTGTTTTGTCCACACAAGCCACATGGACTACCGCTCCATCCTTGGAGAGGAATTTTACAGTCACGCAGAAACTGCCTTCAACTGCACACGCTCTGGTATGACTGTAATCAAATACACTTGCTTTAATGTCAAACATATAATCAAATTAACCCTCACAGTTGTTAATAATGCTAATGTTTACATTATTTTCCTTGCAACAGATATCTTGGAGTTTTGTAATCAGGACGTGTGCAGCATATTCTAATGGACACATAGAAGGAAACATTACCTTTCTCTGTGCTACTCTGTGCAGTGGTTCAACACTTCATCCACTAACTTGTTTCATCCATATATGATAACTGAAAATCATCACTGGTGTCATCCTGTTAACAGCCGAGATTAAAGTAAAAAAACTTTGATACTTTTAAAAAAAAAAAATTGTATTTCTTTATTTACAGACTCAAGGTCCAGATTAAAAAACAATAAAAAACAAAAGCACATTACAAATTACAAAAGGGGTTCAGACCACACACAAACATAAATACATATAGACAAACTGATCCCCAAAAAATATCACAAAAGAAACACATATACATACAAATTTACAAATTACAATACTCAATGATTAAAACAGGTACAGGTGCGTGTTCCAGTGATTCCATAGTTTGGACGAATATCTGGTATCACTAAGTGCAGGATTGGTTATAGCATTTAAAATTGTATTATTTGACTCGGTTAATCGGCATATAAATCTGTACATAAACTTCCTCAGCACAGCATGGAAGGTGGGAACATTACATGACAGATGGCTAACACTGATCCATCTTGGACGCTTCATCAAAATTCTAAATGCATCATTGTATGCCACCTTTATCTTGTTTATCTTTGCTTTACTGTAGCTGCACCATAGATGAGCTGTATACAGTGGACTATACAGCTATCTTTTACTATTAACTAACTATACTATAATAAACATGTTAAAGGATAGAGAAAAGCCTTCAGCAACTTCCAAATGCCATTAACTTAAAACATTATGTTGCAGTATTTTTTTTAAATACCTAACATATTCCTTTTGTATTTTTAGACCTTAAAAATAATTCTGTCATTAGCACAGCAAAGTGCAAACATAAAGCCTCTCACAAAGAAGTTGAGATGACAGTCAGCATTGATACAAACAACATGAATACATTTGTAAATATATGGATCTAATATCTATAATATGGATCTATAATATATATGTGTAGGATACAAAAATGTAACCATGTGTTACATGTTTACATGCACCAAATATATCCCTGTATTTGTTATTACATATCAAAGTGAGTGTAAGACTGGGGACCATTAGATATGTGGGGATGCCATTTTAAAGCAATGCTTATTATTATTGTTTGTCAGTCTTACAGCAGCTCTGAAATGAATGGCCTCAGCCCTGGAGGATATACATGTTTACACATATTTTATCAAGAACTTTGAGATTGAAGCTCACAGGAAGTGATACAGCTGAATACAGCTAGGACTAATACATTATACTTCGTTTGTTTTTGTAACACAATGTATGTTTTGCACCAATATGTAATGCAAGGTGTGTAATGGAGATACGTTGGTGCAAAGTTTTTCAGTCATCTTTTTTCTATATTTCCTGTGTCTGTGTAAAGTAATAACTTTTAGAAATAATTTAAAGGTATCAAACATTGTGGGTACAATTTATCATCAAGAATCAAGGATTTTCATCTCATTTTATATAATGATATGTAAATACCAATACAAAATTGATCGCAAAACACAGGGATTTTATGATTTTAGTGTCTGCACAGTAATGGAAATAAAAACATTCATGGATGTTAAAAAGATATGTGTTAATTTCTTCAGAAAATGGTAAATAAAACTGAACACCATAATCCTTGACTACAACTCCCAGACTACATGGCGACTGTGTTTAGTGTTACGTAAAACTGGGTATTTCCTGTTTCTGCCACTGTGACAAATGATCCCGTCTAATACCAGCCTGTTGCAGTTTGTCATGTAACGTTATTCAACCAACACTTTGTAGCTGCTGACACTTTGTTGTGTACCTGTTATTACAGTAACGGTAAACTGCAGCCACCCTCATAACTCACGAATACGGTATAGTAGCTAACTGACCTACCTTGAATTTCGTGTGGCTTCTCAGCTAGTTATCACCTTTAACTGTCTATGGTTATCTCCTGACTGTTAGCATTCACTTGTACAAGGACTTGCCATCGCCCCTCTATGGAGGAACATGGAGCGGAGCAGGCGGTGTAAACGTGTGGTTTTATTTATAATCATCAGTTTGTCTTGCTGTAGATGAGATTGCCACGGCGGATCCTTGCAATGCACACAGCACCTGTAAGGAGGGCCTCCTCAGTCCCTGCAGGTATGGTGAGTTTTGTACCCGCCTGCAGCACCACTGATGCTCATTCCCTGGAGCTGCTGCAGGACTTTGTGTCCCGAGCCAGACGCATGTTTGTTATGAGTGGAGCTGGTCTCTCCACGGAGTCAGGAATCCCTGATTACCGCTCAGAGGGCGTCGGGCTGTATGCTCGCACTGACAGACGACCCATGCAGTATGCAGAGTTTGTCCGCAGTGCAAAGTCCCGTCAGCGCTACTGGGCCAGAAACTTTCTCGGGTGGCCACAGTTCTCCACCCATCTGCCAAACTCCGCACACAAGGCCCTGCAGCAGTGGGAAGAGAGAGGCAAGCTGCACTGGCTGGTGACACAGAATGTGGATGCTCTTCATTCAAAGGCGGGACAGAAAAGACTGACAGAGATCCACGGCTGTGCTCACAGGTGACCTCTTCATGAACCTGCTCGATTAGTTGTCAAGATTGTAGTCTTCAGAATTGTTTTCTTTTGTCCAGGATTCATGGAAAAGCTAGAACTGTTACATATTGTCATAAGTCATTAGATTTGTTGAAACAAAAATGATAGTGCCAGTAGATAATTGATCATTAGTAAACAGCTGAATATTGAAAGGTTCAGCCAAATGACCGTATCCAGCTACACAGATAGTTTGGGTCTTCTTTGCCCAGGTTTTGAGATCTGCCTTTAATGTACATTATGTTGCCACCCAAATACAATGGAGATGAATTGAATTGAATTGAATTTGTAGTGACCAAAACATTTAGACATTTTATTTAATAGTTCAGTAGCAACATCAATCAAAGAAAATGTGTCATGGTCACACTGGATTATCCACAGACTCCAGTGTCAACAGATTACATACAGTAGGTTCTATTTCTTACATACAAAGTTGCAAAGAAATCTGTTTTATGCTGTGAACACCACAAATGAAACCCCATTACCCTTTTGTAGACAGATATCTCAATGAATTATAGGATCAATAAATTATTAGTGTTGATTAATGTGTCTTCAGGGTGATGTGTCTTGGCTGCGGTGTCATCTCAGCGAGGGAGGAGCTCCAGACACGATTCGTAGCACTAAACCCAGACTGGAGAGCACAGGCGGGCGGTGTGGCTCCGGACGGTGATGTCTTCATAGAGGACGAGCAGGTCCTCAATTTTAGAGTTCCTTCCTGTGAGCAATGTGGAGGAATACTAAAGCCTGAGGTCACATTTTTTGGAGACTCTGTGAACAAAGCGACGGTACAGTTTGTGCACGACAGACTGAGAGAGTCTGATGCGGTGCTAGTCGCAGGGTCATCGTTACAGGTAGGTTTTTAGAAAATCTGTGAAGAACCTTGGTCAAAATAAGTAGTTTACAACACATTTATTCTGGACTTTTGTATTTAATTGTGCCCTTCTCTGTTATTCACCAGGTATATTCAGGATACAGGTTTTTACTGGCAGCGCGTGATCGGAAAATCTCAGTTGCCATCCTGAACATTGGGCCCACGAGGGCAGATCACCTGGCCGAGCTGAAAGTGAGCGGCCGCTGTGGTGAAGTGCTGTCAGTCATTCAACCTCTCTGACTGTCATGGACATACAGTTTGGATATTCTACATTAAGCTGGTCGAAACTACCTTGGACCTAAACAGGTAAACAACGTGATCTACTTCAGGATCACTTTCTCAGATGTTCAGTACTTTTACCGAAACCTGGTTTCTACGCAACCGGTAGGAATTGGTCCAAATTAGAACGCACATTTTCAGTTCCTCATTTCGGTTCCACTTAATGTGTCAACTGAAATATTTTACCTCTGTCACTCTGAAACGGACGTAAAAATATCACAATCTCTCTGTAGTCTACCGTTTGCTATCGTAAATGTAGGTTACTTTTAAAATGCCATATTTTCCCTCTGGGCTCTGGTTAGCATACCAAATCAACATTAATTTTTCTGTTACTTTTTTAATTAATAATAGTTATTTATTGTTAAGTTATTGTAGTGTTGTGTGTTAGGTGACTTAGGTTTATATATTTAGGTACTTTAAAACGTTAATATATTATTATATAATATTCTATTTCAAAAGAACTAAGTTTCTTTCTGATGTACTTTTTCAGTTTTTCAAGAATCGGTTGAGGAATTGGAATCGTTTTAAAAGTACTGGTTTGGCATTGAAATCATAAAAATCCATAGTAGGGCAAAAACTGACGTATCTACATTCACCTATTGTATGGAGAACATGTGGAAAAAAAGTGTGCCTTCCAAAAAAAAAATCAACTTCAATGCACACAACCAATTTATGTCAGGCGCATTGTCCCTGCCAGGGAAAACAAAAAGACTTGACTGATGCTTTTTTTTTTATGCCTCTGAGCCGAGGACAGGTGTGGTGTTATGTTTTGGGGTTGTCCGTCAGTCTCATTCTTGTGAAGGTGCTATCGCCGGAATTGCCTGGAGTGAATTTCTTCAACCTTGACATAAACATCTACTTGGATGATGACGATTAGAATTTGGTGATTTCACAAAACATGTTTTTGGCCATAACACTGAATTAATCCGCTAATTATAACAAAATTGCACTCAAGTCTAATAAGATTAAAATAAGTTGACATTTGATATCCAAAAGGTCAACTTCACTGTGACATAATGTCAGCTGTTGAAGATGTGTGTGTGTGAAGCATCCACGTTTTAGAATTTGAAATTTCTTTGCAGCACCATCTGTATTTATAGTGTTGTCTACTGCTACATTAGTCTGGACAGACATGGGTATAAACTGCAACTTGAAGCATACAACCACAAGGATGTCATTCTAGTTTATACGAAATAAGCTACAAGCAATACTGTATTGTAATGTATGTGTTAAGCTGTCTTCTTGTTTGTGGAAGTGCATGCTGTTATTGCACGAAGGTTAAAATCGTGTTGTAGGTAAGACAAAAAAAAGGTGATTTGACAATGTTTTGAAAACCTTTTCCAAAAGATAAAATAACAAAATACTGCAAGCAGCTGGTATTAAAGGGTGTGATTTGTGCTATCCTGGAGTTATTGACTTAGTTTGCTGACCTTGATAGCTGTACATTTTATATGCTTAGACAATAGATGGACCTTTTTTCCCAAATTGTTAAAGAATTAAACAAAGTACGAGGCTTGAAATTTCAAACTGTTTATCATGTTTTACCTGAAACTGATGCAAATGTCAATTAAATGTCATGACAAATACATTGTCTGTTTTATTTAAATAATACATATTTTCAAAGCAATTTTGCACTCCATACATTAAATGAAATATATTTGATCACTTTAATCATGTGTCATAATGTGGGTTGTATGTGCACGTCACTCAGAGGGGGTCTAAATACCACTGTACGTTAAGAAATAAAAACAGCTGTTTTGACATAGTTTAATGGAGCGATAAAGGAAAAACCACATAGTCTTTAACAGTTTATTTCCATGCTTGCATTACAAACAGACTGAGGGCAGAGTGACTGTGGATTGACAAACTGTAAGATCCTTTAGGACATTTTGCTGCTGAAATCTTTCTTGTAAACGAAGCTTCCAGTTTTCCAGGTTGGACTGCACTGCTTTAAGCACAACCGCTGGGACGCTGAAGGAGTAGAAACAACACCTGTGACCTGCTGTGTTTGCCTGCCATGTTGCTGAAGCTGTAGTCACCATCAGGGGAGTCATGGACAGACAGTTTTCAAAACTCTTGGTCTGATCAAACCAGTAAGCAACAGGGAAACCCAATAAAATACCAAACGCTGTGCACAGGTTCCACTCCTCTGACTTCTCACCAACATAATGAGGTTTCTCAGCCTCCTTCAGTTCAAACCCTCTCAGGAGAAGCTGTAAATCGCGTGCCATGCTCTTCAGCTCTCCTCTGAGCAGGCCAGCAATGGTGGGCTTCTCCAGTGAGTGGCAGACATCAATAACAGCCACATTGTTATCATGAATCAGCTGTTCTATATTTGATCTGACTGTAAGTGGATTAATAATAAGAGTGTTTCCATTTAAATCCAGTGTGAGAAGTGACTTAGACACAAGCTGGGAAGACTGCAAAGAGCTCAAATACTGTTGCACCTGATCTGCACCGGCACCGTTGCTATCGTACAATAAAGCCGGTTTCAAGCCCAAATCAAGAGCCAAGACCTGAACAGCCAGATCCAGACTCTGAGGGACGGAAAGAGATTTTCTACCAACAGAGAGACATTTACGAGCTGCAGCAACAAAGAGCTCCTGAGTGGACATAGCTGCAGAAATCACATCACACACGATTCAAATTTAAACATTAAATGAAAGCTATTTCAAAATCTATGGGACAAAGAACACTGATGAAGCTGATTTGGATCAACAAGATGATTTGTTTTCAAAGTAAAACTAGTCATACAAAAGTTATGTATTCATGTCCCTTCTGTCTTCTTTGTTGGTCCAAGACACCTAAAAAGAACAAAAATCACGTCAATTACAAACTTACCTCTTGCAACTTGATTTTCATGATAGATGAAGTTACTTGCTACTATAGCACACGTTAGCTTGGCCAATAGTTACGTAACACCTCCCTCTGGCTCTAATAAAGTGAAAAATGATGATTTCATGATCTCACCGTCATCCTGGTTTCGGTGGTGCGGTATTTTGACCAGGTTATGTTACGGGCTGAGGAGACATCAGATCAAAATCTGAGAGGTTTCTTGCAACCCAAACACCCGCTGCAAACAAGCCCAGGTTGACAAGGAGATTCCTGGAAATGAATGAGACATGCACTGAGCCACACATGATAGCATATTCTTACAACATTAAAAACTTTAAACAAACAGCGCAAAAAATACATCTCTAGGTCAGCTGAAAAAAAACTGGCTAAATGAACCTCCTATGGGGAAATATTACCTGCTGGGCAGACATTGTAATTTACTCGACAGTAAAGATACTGACAGAAAAGAGGGTTATAGCATGAACCTGAATTTAACAGGGGATGTTGCGGCCACATGCCTTGATTATGACAAAGTGATTTGACTAGTTCTGAAATCCGAGAGAGATTGGACGAGGCAAGGACAAATCTCCCTGACGGACGTAGTGCGTGCTAGCGAACGTTAGCTACCCGGCTAACGACCACACCGTTCAAACACAATACATATCGTGTCATCCCCATTATCTCACCTTCTGAAGTCGTTTCTGTCTGTTGCAAATCGACACGCTGAACCGATCCACTCCATCACACCGGAGGAAGGACCCCTTTTACCGTTTGCCCCGCTCATCTTGCTAACGTGCTATGCAACAACGAGGAACAAGTAGGGGCAAGGATGGGAAACTAGAAGGAAGAGTTTAGATGTAACACAAGTACGGAGTGCGATAAAGCTCATACTTTACGCGTCCTTAACCCAACTCAATTTCAGTACTTGCATTAACAATGTCAAAAGCGTTGGGATTATAAATGGAAACATTCATCCAAAAAAGGAGTAGGTATGTTAAGAAGCAGGGGAACTTAACGAAAAGAGCAAGTCACAATAAGCAGGCTGAGAATTGGACTCAGCAACGTAAACAGCATACGTAACATCACATAAAACATCCAACTGGTTTTGTGATCATAGTGAGGTAACGTTACCAGAAACTGTAGACCATGTGCTTGTTAGTTGCAGGAAATATGTTTCACAGAGAAAGGACATGTTGGAGGAAATGAAACTATTTTTAATAGCAGCAGGAGTAATACTGCAGATCGAGATGTTTGGCTACATTAACACTGTCTATGCATCAACCCCTGAACGAGAACAGGACTGATGAAAATTCGACTGACATACTGGACACTGTAGGAGTTAACCAACTCCAGAAGATGGCAGTAGTACTACATTAAGGACGCAAGCTACAGTTAAAACCAAAACCCAAAGAAGAAGTACATGTACTACGTTGTCCAAAGATGTCTGCCACCAGGTACCGTCGGTTCCTAAAGCTGTGTGAGGAATGGCCCCGGGACGAGGCCAAGAAAGCACGGGATTTGGGGACGTTTCTCCGGCAAAGAGTAGCTTCAGCCTTCCGTGAGGGTGAAAACACACAGGTAAGTTACTGTAGCTAGTTTAAGTGACACAGCACCCGGCTACATTTAAGCTAACGTTAAGCGGGTGATATCCGTGATAACAGCCGTCGACCTTGGCTGCCCTGGAAGTTGATTTACCCTCTTTATGATCAATATTAAATATGCATCTTTAGAGGGTGATGTAATGTACATCATTATGTATCAGTGTTTACCTATATAAATGATCACATCATTTCAATGAGCCAGCTAGAAATGCTGCCGTCATGTAAACAGTGTTTCATAAGTAGTGGAGTGTAAGTTACGAGTACAATGTTGAGGTGCTTGCACTAACTTATGTTTTGTACGTATGCTTGATTAACGTACACCATAGAAAGATACTGTACTTTTTACTCCACTACGTTTATTTTAACAATAACAACAATGTTTTGCAAATTCTTGCACTAAAATATACAAGAATGTCCACTCATTGGATTTTTGAAGTTAATACTGATATTGATAAGTTTTAAAACATTGAGTAATGAGTGAGATCTTATTTTTTGTCTTAATCATAAACCACATCAATAACAAAAATTACACAAAAATACAGTACTGTATTGTACTACGAGTTTATTTGTTGGCCTATTTATATATATCTGTAATAAATGAAATTGGCGGATAATATTTATGATAGTAATAATAATCCAAATAATTATAATAATAATATAATAGCATAAATTATGTATTATCGAGGGGGTAATTTACATAATATACTAAAAGTATTTCTACGTTTTATACTGATGATACTTACAGATAATACTCAGGCCCTTAACATGGAAAGGAGTTTTCTTTACATTAGTATTTGTATTTAATTCTAAAAACTTCTATCACCACTGATTTTTAAGAACCTGTGTTTGTTGTTAGTTTTCCAAATGGTCATTTATCACAAATATAAATTAATTCACCAAGCAGTACACCAACAGAGGTTTGATTAAATCTGACTTTTCATGTAACGAAGTATGTTTTATTTTCAGTTCAGTTATTTATAGAATGTGATTATTTTCAATGTCAATAAATTTGCCTAGTCAACAATGTCTTCTGTTCTATGCTCTTATAAAATATCTGAAGTTGTATTATTGAAATGATATTCCTGTAGCATTTGACATTTGTCCAATCAATACATGTTCCCCACTAGATCTCAGATCCAGAGAAGTGCGACCACATGTATGAAAGTTTGGTCCGCATTAATGACAACTTCTACAGACAACGAGTAAGTAGATTATATATTGACATAGCGCGCGTGTGCTTTGCCTGCCCTTTTCCTGTAAATGCAACAGATGAAAGAGAAATCCTTCTGTGGACAATGCATTCCCCTTTGGACAGTAACATGAAATGTATCAGCTAAGAACTACCTTCTCAGTTATGTTCAAAGACTGTAAAGAAAACCTTGTGGAAGTTATTTTTTTGCATTCTATTAGGGATGAGGGTAATAAAATACTTCATAGTTAGTACAAAGGTCTCATTAGTTTGGTGCTAGAAAAGCACTTTAAATTATTAACATCAAAAAGATTACTCCTCAGAAAGTACTTTCTCAAACCATGTATTTACTGAACTATTTAATGTTTAGGTCTGTGTGAAACTCAATGGAATGTATAAAAAAGACTTTAATATATTTAATCCAAATGTGTTTGTGTATGCTCAGTTTCCTCGCGTAAGAGACACAAGCTTTACTGGAGTTACAGTGGAAGAGTGTAAATTGCTTTTGTCAGGTATGTACCCTTAACATCACATTTATGTTCATGACTATTTAAGAAACACACTTGTATTAGAGTTGACTATTTTCTCTGTACAGGGAATGTACAACAGATGGACGAGGAAAAAAAGGGTTTGTGGAAAACATTAATGGAGAGATTCTCCAAATCACCAGAAGACGTTCCAGAGAAAGCTCCTGAAAAATAACTTTTCAATCTCCTTTATTTTCCTCATTGCATATTTTCATGTATATAAATAAAGCTATTGTTGTGATCTTTATGGACTGTTATTTTTCTGATCTATTTTATGGGTCTTTACAAATTATTTTAACCCTTTAAAACAAAGGGTAATTTGAAAAGGAATTGTCTCTGCATTTTAATATGTAAGATAACAATCTTCAATTGTATTCATTAGTGATAAATTGGATATAAATATTTGAATTGAGTTAAAGCAGTAACAATACTCAAATGAGACATTAAAAAGCTAATAAATGCAGCTTAAACTTGACAAACACCAAGAGATTATTTTATTAGTCAATATTGTCATTACAGTTGCATACAAAATCCGTCACAACATGACAAGGTGATTCTTATTCACTTCAATATAAAGTAGACTGATCAATATTAGATAAAGAGCTGTGTATTTTTGGCTAAAAAAAACGATGGACAGATGGATCACAGGCAGTAAGGCTAAGGTGTGTATTATGCTGCAGATGGCATGCAAGAAAAACAATGACACTCAATGACCATCCTTTTTTTTTTTTTTTTACGTTCACATTAGCCAACAATTGTCTAAAACTAAAAGCTAAGCAGTGACACAGTGCAGCAATTTAATGACAATAAACATGAGTTGGAAACAGCACACAAAACTGTCTCCCTACTCTTCTTTCTCCTCACTGTTGTCCCTCCATATGCAGTAGTTGAGAGAGGTGGCGAGGCACAGCCAGGACAGGTAGGGTGCCATCAGCAGTGTGGCAGAGCGGCTGATGGGATACCATGACACCATGGTGGCTGCGACGGTACCCGTGAGAAGAACAATTTCAATGAGTGCCTAAATTGGGCAGAGAAAGGTTATTAAATGGACATGTGGATGTAGGATATTGAGCTGTCGTCCATCATAATCTTCCTATTTGGTCTCAGTTAAATGAAATTATTACGTTTGTGTAAAACTTACCAATTTCAGCTTGTGTGCGCCAAAGAAGATGGGAGTCCAGGTCCAGTTTAGTGCTAGCTGCAGCCCATAAAGTCCCAATGGAACTAGTGCATCCTCAGTGAAACCTCCCAGCTCTTTCCACACCAGGTAGGAGCCATACCTGCATAACAAAATTTAAAAAATGATCATTTAGAGAAGGAGGTTGCATCACTGAGAATTAAAGACTGCAGTTGTAGATCTCACAGACTGTAGGAGCCACGATTGTCCTTACCCCATGCCCGTATACAGACAGGTCCACACGACAGGGAATGCTGCATTTGGTGGGCGCCATGATGGTTTCTTCAGGGTTGTGTACCAGGTCTTTACCTGTTTGCGTGTGATGTAACCGCCAACGAGCCCTCCAAGGTGTGGCAGGGCAGTCATCCCAAGCATAGGCAGCCACATCTTCTGCAGGACACATTAGCTCTTCAACCTCTGCTAGGACTGGGTATCAAACCTAACTACTTGACAGAGTCAAGTGATAATCCATTTTCAAGTGATAATTCATTTTCTCTGCGGATTCATCACTAATCAAGGCCCTCATTCACGTAAGTGTGTGAGCCATTATTAGAGAAATATTGATTATACCCAGCAATTACTGAGACTTTAAATGACTATAGTTTGAACGTCCAAACTCGTTTGCCTTGTTTAAGTCCTGTTTCAGACCGGTTCACCCACCCTTGTCAGATAAGAATGTCAGTTTTTATGTCACCACCTGACTCTGGCAGAGAAGGTAAAACATTGTCCCAAGTGTGATCAAACAGCATGGTAAAACGCTTTTGGCACTTACAATGTATTTTTGTACAACATTGTTTTCTTATGCATGGATCATCTGCAAGGATATCTCACGGTTGCGAATGTCCAACAAACGGCCACATACGGACAACGGGAGGTCCTTATGTGGCCGTTTGGAAGTTCAAACAATGGGCAGTCAACGTCGACGTGTTTGGTGGCTTTGGACCGTCAGATCAGACAGTTTCCCAACCAAATACAGTCAACAAATGTAGCAAAAATTAAAACTACTATTTAATTAATAATAAAATCAAATAAAACGTCAGACCAAGGCTGGGTAACGTTATATCTGCTCTAAACACTCAAATAATAACATCTGCACAATCTGCATCATAAATCCAGTATTCGTCGGGCTGGATGTGAGAGAGGTGTTTTAGGACAGTTAGAGCAACGTTTCAGTAGCGCAAAGTTACAGATAACGTTAAATATATTGTGTAACGTTAGGTCACGTTAACGTGAGTTAAGTATAGGCTAGGCTACATGTTACTCACCCCTCACTCAGTTGTTGTCCGTACAGAATGTAACGCTACAGTATAGATGTTGTTTTGTAATGCTACACATCTAACGCTACAGTGAAAACCTAAGGCATGCTGCTGTATTGTGATATAAGTTTGTTGAACGGGCAGGGCAGTCTTATCAGTGTGGTAAAGACACTCCCCGTGCGTACACACACACGCCAAACATTGACGTCGCAGCTGATTGGTAGGGAGGACTAACTCAATAGAGCAGTAGTATATAGTTTGTATTTCGGTAGTTGTTTTTTTTAAGTTAACTAGCTAAGCATTTATGTTGTATAACGCCACACCTGTCCACAAAATTCCAAAGGTCACAACAAGATCGTTCCCGTACTTCCTGCTTGGCCAGTTATATTTCCTCGTTGATTACAAAACATTTGTCGTTACACAACTGGATACGTGACCAACTGAATAGGCGTCAACAAAGATTACAAAACCGTCAAGATAGTTCCCGCTAGTATTATGGCTAGCTTTTTGTTCCTCTGCGCAGTCAGCTTACAGGTAGATAAGTAATATAATTAATTTGTGGGATCATTTTTAGGATGTTAACCCAGCAGTGATAAGCCCAGTTTAGTCCAGTTTGCTAAAGTGCTCTCAATTTTGTGTATGAGGGGAAGGAGGTTTTCTATCATGATGTTTTTTAAACCTGGGGTGATCATAATGCCCAAATACACTGCATGGAAGGTAGCCATCTAAACGGCCAACTGGTCCTTACAGATGGTGGGCACACCCCTGATAAAGGCATTGCCCTTGATTTCCCCCAATTTATCCTGTAGGCTACCCAGATACACGGGAAAAGGATTCTATCAGTGATAACATATGGGGTAGTGCTGCTTCCTGGTTTATTATCAGTACCATTATGTCATCTGTGTACAATAGTAACTTATGTTCTGTTTTCACTGCTATGTTTTAAGAAACTTTTTCATGTTAATAATGTCATTAAATGCTTTGACTTCTGGCTCAGTAACACGTGCGGAACTGTAAGGTGCATTTTTGAATAATAAAGGATACATATGTATCCAAAGGAGATAAATATGTCCTTTTGTGGGGATCAATATATGGAACTAATAATAAATAAAAAAATTAAAATATAACAATATAACTCCAACTGAATTGTGAATAGGGTTATTTTTCACCAGTCATGTAGTCATTAGTATCCGAGTTTAGCTCTGGGTTGTTTGCATTTCTTTAAACTAATCACAATTGTCTTTGGCGGCGCTAAGCTCTGGTCACAGAGACGGTGGCTCTGCAAAATGGTGTGTTGGTGTGATGGAAGTGTTTTGGTGGAACATTTGCACCCTGCTAAAGAAAACGCCACATGCAATATTGAAAAAAAGGTAACTGTTCACAGTAATGTTAGCTTACCAGTGTATCACCGTGCCTGTGTGTATTTTTACCATAGCAAATCGCCACCAATCGGTCCCAAAATGTCCCAGTTAGAGTAAATGCTGTAGACATATTCTTTGTAAATCTTAACAATCATTCCCTGAAAAAGCCAAGCAGACCTGCCTTGTTGCATGGTCCAAATTTTCAGCATGTAGCTTGCTAGCTCGTAGATAGTTTTTGTTTTCCGAAAAGAAAAGAGTTAGACAATGTCAAAACACATCCTACAAATGAACTAATATAACGTGTAAATAAAGTATTGCTCATATACAGTATATTGTGTGTCTGTATATTTCGGAAAAGAATAAAAACAAACCCTTTAAACTATTAAAGTGATTAGTCCTATAGTTATGTTTACTTTATACTTGTTTAGTTTACTTTTACTTATTTAGTTTTATTTATTTATTTAATGTTGTGAAATAGTTCTTTCTTAGAATATACATACACATACACACACACTATTATTTTGGCACACACCTGTACACCACTGATTGGCTCTTGTTTCCACCCTAATTACCTGATTGAGTTCACCTGGTCACTCCTTATTAAGACTTTCCCCCTATTCTTGTTTGCCTCCCTGGGGCCAGCTTTGAGTTTTAGGCTACTTTGCACTTATTTCTTAAAAACATGTCTGATTTTTTTTTTTAAATGACCGCTTTATTTATCTAGATATTTATGATGAACATAATATTGACTGTTCAAATTTCTTTTTGTTTCTTCCAGATTCTCCAACCCATGTGTCTGTTATGCTATCCATTATCATGTACCACACCCTTTTGTTAAATAAATCTTTGTTGAATGGACTGAACTTCTCTGACTCACTCCTGCGTTCTGACCGATGCCCGATGGCAATCAACCTCTAAAACTGAACCCTCCTCCTTAAAACAAGTAGCATGCTCATACAACTTCCAAAATCGAATTTATCCCTTATTCCCTTTATGTAAATGTAGACTATTTTTCACCCATTTCCACTTTGGACTGAGACAGGCTAGCAGTTTTTCCCCATGTTATTTCCAGTCTTTATGCTAAACTCACCATTTGTTGGCGGTTGCCTTATTTACAGAGATGAAAGTGGTATTAATCTGCTAATTCCCAGTAGGGAAGCGATTTAGCATTTTTCCAAAAACTTAATTTAAAGTGAACACAGAAGTTTGTCAAGTGAATATTGAAGTATTAAAACCTAATTTTGAGTGGAGGACTTTAGTCTTCACGGGGGGGGGGGGGGGGGGATAAGCCATGCACATTGATAGGAGCATTTCCACCATGGATCACGAATAGAGATGCTTTTTCCTCTCCGTTAATTTGGATTGTTGCCCCACCTAGTCCGTCAGCCAGACACACCTTTCCTCTCTGGTCCTCCAGCGTTTCTTACCTTCTTGTCGCTTTTCTCAGCCTCGTTGTCTGACGGTGAACTCTCACCCCAGCTGCTTGGGAAATGTCATACAGGCAGAGGCCCGTGCTGCAGTAGGGGGCGTAATAGGAGGGGGAGAAAAAAAACATTTTTTTCTGCTCTCACCGCGTCTTTTATCCACGTCTCTGCCGTGCATGTGCGACATCCCTCTACCAGCAGCAGCCGCCGCAGATAACTAATCGCAGTCTCAATGCTCATTTTGCATTAGGGCTGATATAAAAAAAAATCCGTGCCAGACATGTGAGTAGCAAACCATCGCTGTCGTCCTGACTGCTATATGTGCTCACGCTATTGTATCCTCACACCAATGAGAACAAATGATCATTGAACCGTGTCGTTGAGCATTTAGTGTCAGTGTCCTGGTTTCACGGTGGCTGAGCTCAAGTCTTTGCACATTGACGGGGCAGATGAAGCCTCGCTGTCTGCTTGTTTTGGGGGGCTCTGCGTCGGCTTGGCTAATTGAGCAAAAGGCAGTGATTTGGCTGCTGTAAATAGCCCAGATGGAGGGAAATCCCATTCAATCACTGGGTTGTATGACATTGTGTGTAATGTAGCCTAGCTCTTTTTGTCTTTCTTTTTTTTTTTTTTTTTTTTTTTTACTTTGATTTAAGGTATCTCGTCTGTGAATTGGTAGTGTGGAGTCCAGCCTGGCATCTCCAATCAGATGTGGAGGCCCAGGTTAGAGCACACATAATCCAGCGGTGTTGATCTGAAATTTGTTTGTAGGGTTGTGTAAGTGTGACAAGTTACAGGATGATCACTGGTGCAGATGTGAGCACAAGAAACAGGAGATGTTTGTTGTTTACTTTCTATAGTTCAATGGACAGATGTGTAAGATTGCTTTTTAATATTTGTTCTGTTCTGTGTTTACTTTTCACTCCTGATCTGAAGATGCAAATGCATAGTTTGGGATTTCCAGTAACTGTACTGGAAATTCACTGTACTATTTCTTTGATTTGTATATGATTTTGGCTTCTTTGTTGTATTTTGTCTTGGTTATATTTGTGATTGCACATGGATATGTGGACCACAATAATCTCAACTCAAAGGTCCACTTACTAGCTTTTAAACAATGGAATCGATGCATCCCTACTTTTGAACACATATCATGGTCCTCAACAGGTGATAAAGATATTTTCCCTTTATTTAGTCATGGGGGATACTTCATTATGTTGACAGATGTGGACAAGCTCAAAAACTCCCAATTGTCACTGTAACTTTGTCATTAAAAAGTCATAATATTAGTCATAAAATGTTAATCATGTTTTAAAATATTCTCAATCTATGGATAATTTGAAGGCTTTTCTGACATTTTGTCTTGAGATTGGATAGTAGAGATGTTGTCCCGCATTGCCAGACGTATCTCCACAGCGCTCACTAGTCCACACAACATTTCAAATCGACCCAAGTTCAGAATGCCAACACAAAGAAAGCGGAAGGTGAGGGACATCCAGCCGAAAACGAGGGACATCTGGCCAAACCACCAGTGGCACCGGAACAATCCCGAAAATGAAACATTGTCAATATAGACTTGTAGAAAGTTAGCAGAAATTTAGGGCAGAAAAAGGAAGGATGACATGGAACAGGTTCAAGCCACCGTGATGCCCTATATTTTGGATAAAATAACCAACATTTATATTTGATATTTGCTCGCAAGGGGAATTTATAAATTTAACACAAATGTTCTATGTCTAAACCTGAATGTTGTTTTGGTTTCAGGGGGGAGAACATGATGTTTCTCTTGAAGATGTCAGTCCAACAAACTAAATGGCTTGTGACGACGATGCCCAGTCGAAGATCCTGGGATTGATACGTGAATCCCTTTACACCGATGGCCTGGACTGAGTAAGAAGTTTGTGTGTGGCTGTTCCCTGAAGTTGGATGTTCAGTGTTGTGTTGTCTGAGTTATATAACTGTCATTGAATTGAGGATATTGTATCAGTGGGTGATGATGTTCCCTTCCATGAAAGGTTTCAGCTGGCCTGCTGAAGCTATGGGGAGCTGTTGGAGCTGTCTGTACAGAGACCCCGTCCGAGACAACCATCTTACTAAATTTAAGGTAAATATTCCCACATTTACTTCAAATTCAATGCATTAGATGTTTTGAATTGAGATGTGTGGGATGTAAATCACCTGTATAACACCACTAGCCTACTTATACAGTTTATGTGCCATTAATCTGTAATAAACTAATGTATTTTACAGTGTAGGCTATTGTAATAATCTGCATTTACAATTCCTTATATCATGTTATATTTCTTCTCCCTGTCCTAGGTCACCAATGTGGACGATGAAGGCAACGAGCTGGGCTCTGGGATCATGGAGCTCACCCAGACCGAGCTCATTCTTCACACACGCAAGAGAGACGCCATCCGGTGGCCGTACCTCTGCCTGCGCCGCTACGGCTACGACTCCAACCTGTTTTCTTTTGAGAGCGGTCGTCGCTGTCAGACTGGGCAGGGTAAGAAACTGTTTTTCTTTTTCAGTATCACAGCTATAGAGTCATAATGATAATCATGTTTTATATTTACAATTTTAACCATTTGTGGTGCGTACTAGGCTTTTCATTAAAGATATTTCAACATGTCACAGTTAGAAAATCACAGGTGTGAATATTAAATTGAATTGGCTCAAACTTATTTAGCTGCTTCAGTTTCAGGGTCCTCATAATGTGCATGCTGGATAACTGTCATGTCTTACCGGGACAATTTAATAGAATGGAGCACTTATTAATGTTATTAGTAACACTTGTGCTTTTTGTAGTCCAAATAACCGCTGTGAAAAAGGCTTGTGTCGTTTTCAGACTACACAATATCAGCCTAATAATGGCCAGATCTGACTGGAGTGTCTGGAACAAAAATGAGCGCTTGATGCAACAGCTTTTTGTTTTATCCCATGTAGTCTTTGATAGTGAAAGACAACCAACACAATAGCTGGGATGCCTGACAACATCTCAACAAAAAGCCTGTCTGAATCTTTACACTGAAAGTGAATCGGGTGTGAATGATGGAAAGCTACAGAAATGGTGGGACACCCCAAACCAGTTGCGGTGTCGGAAAGGCGCGGAGGGCCGTTTCCAAGGGTATCGGACCATCCGATAAGCAGTTCTAATCTATTATACTGGCGCCTCAAACAGGGAGACGCAAAAGACGAATGATGATTCATTTTATTTAAGTGAACTTAAAACCATTTGACAATACCACGCTCGGTTCAGGAGCATAATACCAAATTAATCACACCTGTGGGTTTAACACACGGAGTATGTAAACTGTGCACCCACACACTCAGCAAAGCATTGGTTCCAGGTTCACTTTCTTTTATAAAACTAGTCTGTCATGTCTCTTGCCAAGTCACACAGCACAACCCTATGACTCTTTTCATCTTCTGATCTGACACTGATCTAAAATGACACACATCCTGTTGTCTGATTTCAGCATATGTTTAACACATAGCTTGTGTTCACCCATGTAGGGTTACTGGACAGGAGGCATCCCATGTATGCTTGTTAAAACCTTGTAACTTTACCAGTACGAGATGTTAAGATGTTAAATTCTGTAGCAACAGGAACCTTTTTTCGGCGGTAAAAGCACAAAATATAGCTTTTTTAACATAAAACAAAAGTTGAAACAGGAGTTGTCTATTTATTAATATGGTGTGTTATCAGCACTATTTCTATGTCTGTGTTATCAGCATTATTTCTATAACTATGATATAACATCTATCCTTCAGCCATGGATTCTGTGTCTTTTTCATTGTTACTGGTGACTAACAATGTTTAAATTTTCCCGTTTGATTAGGAATCTTTGCATTCAAGTGTTCCCGGGCAGAAGAGATCTTCAATCTGCTTCAGGAGCTGATGCAATGTAACAGCATCAACGTGGTGGAAGAGTCAATGATGATGAGTCGCAGTGGTCACACACCAGAGATGGAAATGTCTCGCACACCCCAGACACCCAACAGTGAGTCTCACTGCCACACACAAAACACACGCACACACTCTCAGAAACACACACACACACGCACACACTCTCACACACACACATTATACACTTGCACAATCTCAAACTCTCTTTGATAAATAAAAGAATAACTCAATGAGCCTCAGTTGTCATCTGGCCAGAGAAGCTCTTTTGAATACTTAAATGGCTATTGTAAAAATATTTCTAGTCCCTCATGGAGAATTTTAAACTTTAAAGGAATCAAATGATATATTGCACTCTTAAGCAATTTTGTGGCATAAGAAACTAAATAGTCTTGTGATTTAACTTGCGTTGTTGTACCTTGATATATCGACCTCATATCATCTTTCTAAATAGTTCTTGTGTCTCTCAAGCAGACTGTTACAGCAGTCTGTGTCACTGTTAGAGCCGAGTTTGAGAGCTGGCTCGTGTCCATGTTGGCAGGCAGCACTTTATTCTTAGATCTGCTGTTGACCTACTGGTCAAACTCACTGAATCAGGGCTCTTGCTTTGCATTTTTTTATCTGTGTCTTTATATTTTCATATAAATGTGTTTGCAGCTCCAGCATTCCCTGTCCAGTCTTTTCCCAATGGATACCCCGGTTATCCAATTCGAGGTGATTCCTCCCAACCCTCTCTTGCTGATGATCAAGGACATAGCCTCATGGGTTTGGAAGACCAGGTAAGACCTATTCTTGCTCCTTAAAGTTCGCTGTATTTGTGCTAATTCACAATGTGACCCTGTTTTTAATTTCCTTAATAGACCCACACCTATGTAAATACTGTTAGTATGGAGGGGGATCTCTCTATGCGTCACTGTGTGCACTCCCTGCCTGAGGTGCGGCCCAGCTCTTTCCCTGAAACAACACGGGGAGCCATGGGTGTCGGGGGCCAAGGAAATCCGCAGTCCAACTTGCGGTGCTGTCCCTTGGAGGAGCATAACGATCCTCAGGTGTTCTTAAAGCCGTCCTCACAGGAGGTCAAATTCATGCTGGGCCCCACACCGGCACAACGCCATCTGCTGGAGAGAGAGAGGGAAAGAGAGAGGGAGAGGCATGGGCACAATACTCACAACCTTCAGCCAGTAGAGGGTGCAACAGGCTCAGAGACGGAGGGAGACGAGCCCTCCATGCACCTGTGCAACTCTCACTCCTATCACCATTTCCATCACCACACGCACCGGCATCCAGGCCTCGAGCACCCGGACAGCTGCCAGAGTGGTGAACTCACCTATGAGAACATCAATGGGCTAAGAAGCGGCCGGAAGCAGCGGCTGAGCCCCAGCAGTGTGTCACAGTCTGTGGGTTCAAGCAGCAGCAGCAGCACTGGGGACAGTCACACCCACTCCCTCATGCACCCACACGCCCTTGGCCCGTCGTCTCTACCCCTGCAGGGCTACGCCTGCGAGAGGGGCATGGGTGGAGGTCATCGTCGGACAGCTCTGCTAAACTACGAGAACCTGCCCTCTCTGCCGCCGGTGTGGGAGTACAGAGCCCTGCAGCGGGATGACGAACAGGATGAGGAAGACGATGAGCAGGATGAGGAGGAATATGAGGAAGAAGAGGAAGACTTTGATGAGTATGAGTTCTCAGAAGGCCCTGGGACACCCAATGGGTACCACCAGGATGGTCGGGGCATCCACAGAGATGCCTTGCAGAACTATGTCAACACAGAGCAGGTCCAGCCGCCCCGGCTCCGACATGCCTGCCCTCCTCATCCACGGCCGTGTCAGCCAGACAGAGGGGGGCGAATATTTAGCTTTGATTTCCGCAGACGATCAAGGTCAGGGGTTGGAGGCTGTGAGCACGGCCACATGCCTCCATCGCGGCAGCTGAATTACATCCAGGTGGACCTAGAGGGAGAACCTCCCTGCCAAGCCATCAGCAGCGGGGGTGCCCAGACCCAGCCACAGCACCAGCGCCTACCACCCAAAAAATGTGGCCCACAGGCATCCCGGCGCAGTGAATGCTACGCAGTTATTGACCTAAAGAAGACCGCTGCCATGTCCAACCTACAGAAAGCTCTGCCCAGAGATGATGGGACTTCCAGAAAGACTCGCCACAACAGCACAGACCTGCCTCTGTAAACGGTGTTCAAACTGAAGAGGAACAATGAAGACAGATGAAGGCTTATCCTCATCTGAGCACACTGGACCCTTCACTGTCATCCATCCATTCAACTGTCGGGCTGACTAATACAGTACAGGTACCTACATAGAAACGTACTGAAACCTATCTGTGCATATAAAAGGAAAGGAGAAACATCTGAGGAGAAATTGCCATTTTATTCTGTGTTATTTATTAGATATGTGGTGTGAAGCTCTCTCAAGAAATTGGCAGTTTTTGCTGCAAATACTGTTTTGCTGGATATATGGATATTTATATATAAGCATAAAATCATATAGATATATATGACTTTATGCTTAGTTATATAGAGCAGAGACCTCCACATTCAGTGGAATCAGTCATTGCCATACGGTATTAGCAAATTTTAACTCATAAACCCATCTTCACTTAGACATTTTTTTATAGTTTCTATTATTTAGTTAATCTACATCCATGTGTTGTTTTTACTTAAAAAATTAGAGCCTTGTTACAGAAGAAGTAGAGCAGATGTTGGCATGAAGGAAGGTTAATGGTTCCTCCAAGATACTGGCCAATATTCATACCTCACCATAAGCATCTTAGTGTAATATTGTGGCTAGTAGAATAGATCATTATGTGTTCCTATATGCCTATAGAGCATTTTGCACACAATCCTATGGAATTGTATTTTATCATATTTTAGGGATTTGTTTGTCTAGTCCAAGAAAAATGGAATTAAATGAACAGAAAAGATGGTGATATTTGTAGCACTATACTAAACTGGATGATGGTAAAAGTAGCACACCTGGATTAAACGAGCTTTGGCTCCCTCCTATTCACATGCAGCAAATAAAAAAGTAGCATATCATTTCCGATCACACCTCCTACACATTGTCCCAGACCTGCAGGAGGTCCATGCGGTTTACGCTTGTCACGTTGCACTTTTGACTTTTCGGGCCACTTAAATGCTCCTCGTCCCTACTCCCACTCCACTGGAGCCACAGGTTTGACTGTGTCCTTTTTACCAAAAGCATGGGGCCAAATATTTGATTGAGATTTTTAGTGAGCATTGTAGATAGGATTTACTTACATGTTTTGATGGAGACATCAACAACCTCAAATAGTGGCATTAAGCTATAACCTCACATAAAAAGTACTGAATCTTTAATTTGTCAGTTATCCGGTGTGAATGGTCTGTTTTTAAAGGGTCGCAAAGTGAAGATTTTTGTACGGCTATTTATCAACCATAGTCAGATATTTATTTATTTATTTATTCTTTTATTTTTAATTGTAATTATTTTGTTTTCCGTGTGATGACCAGCTTTTTGTAATCCAGTTGGTAATATGGAGACGAAAGTTTCACATCAAATTATAACTGGACTCTGGTGTATTACTGTTATAACTGTGCTTAATTATGTTTAAGAAAAAAAAGAAAGACTGTATTTATATTTTAAGTGCCAAGACTTATTTGCAAACAGTATGATGAATAAAATCAAACGTGCCATCAGGATTTGTAGAAAACAATATGACATAAAGGCATTAGGTAATAATGGTTGGTAGACAAAAAAAAAAAAGGTAATTAACTTTTAAAGGATAAATTAAAACAACAAAAACTGCACATTCCACCTCATTCACATCGACAGCCATTTTGTAGTGAGATCTAAGAAAGGTAGTCTTGTAGTCTGATAATCACAGGGTGGTTTTATGCTGCTACATGTAAATACTAAGGTACTTGTCAAAATGAAAACGTATGTGTTTGAACCTATGCGATGTCAGATATTTTACCATATTGTTAATTGCTCTAGAAGTACCATTGTTGTGTTCTTCTGAAAATATTTCTGAGCAGTAAAATATATATTGTAAGAGAATGTTTCATTTGGCCAATATTTAATTTCATCCATTGTTTTTTCGACAAACTGTCCGTCTGGTAGGAGAGGTAATGAAAGCACAGGCCTATGGATGCTATCATCTTTTTTTTTTTTTTTTTAAGCACTCATATCAATGTAATATTTTCAGCTGATGGAGGCCAAATGTTTTAGATTTACAGATTGTGGTTTTTAGTGGTAGTTTTTTTTTTTTTTTTAACAGAGCATTCAATGTGGAGATCAATATAGGACACAAATACAAATTCTCAACTTCTGCTAGGACGGAGGTTTTTTTTGGCTTCTGTGTGACATGAGATGCAAATGAAAGATGATTTCTTAAAAAAAACAGCTTAAATTTTGTGATGGTTGATCCTTTTGGGTGCTATATAGATATTTATTTTTCATTACATATATTTTATTTACATATTTTCTTTAGAATGATATAAAACTGTGAAACACTGTCAGAGGAAACCTTCAAGTTCCCAAACTTGCAAAAATCTGCTACTATTACTATAAGTTTGTTATTTTCAAGGTATGATATATTTTCATTTTATGATATTTCATTTGTTTTTCATGAAACCAAAACTGTTTAGTCAATAAAATGTCAGAAAGTGCACACCAGTTTCCTACAGCCCATGAGGCCCAGGCCGTTTTGTCTAAACTTCAAAGATATTACATTTCCAGTTTTGCTTTAAAAAGTTACTTTTACAAGCAACCATTTATCAAAATGTAGATTAATCTATGGTCCCAGACTCAAATAATCAATTTATAATGTGTTATTTTTAGATATGTAATAAGTTATTTGCAATTCACTAATTTTATTCACATTTGTAGGACAGCATCTAATGATTATTGTTTGGTCTATAGAAAGCATTGCAAATGCAAGTGAGTTACTCCAAAATAAATGAATAATTTCAGTGCTACTGGTTTAATGGTAACAATAATCTAAAAGTTTTTGTTTCCCAACACAGAAGCTTTAAACAACTCAAAAATCAAAAGTTAATAGTTTGTATTTTTGTTTGATCATCATACTTTAATATGACATTTAAAAAGAGAAAGTCTCTTTTATAACAAAAAGGCCAACTTTTAGCAGACATTTTTGACTGTATTTGCAAATATATTGTCATGATACAATGGAAGGATGTTTACATTTTTGCAATAATAGGTGAATTATTGTTTTGTCTACCTAAATCAGACTAATGTGTGAAGTGTGAAATTTAAATAGTAGTCTATAGAGCTGTGCGCTTAATGTATTTAATCGCCTGTTCTGTGAATCAGCAGTCTTATTTTTAATTCAGGTACAACGTTTACTTTTCAATCGTCATAGTACAATTTCAGCTATGAAAGTACAAAATAAATATGCCTGTTTTCTTGATTGTCAGACACTGTGTTTTCTAAAACTCACTTTAAAGGTGCCATATAGTGGGTGACCATTGCCAGTACTTAAATTAAATTTTTTTTATTTTAATTTTCAAACTTGTGGTGATGCTTCATACAGGAATCAGAAAGAGTTTCATCTAATTTCTCAAAATATAGTACAAAATCCATGTTGAAATGTCATCAATCTTTGTTATAACGCAGTAACCTCATCACCACCAGTAGCAGTTAACAGTGATTATGGCATCATTACCACATACTCTTGTGTTTACGGATTAATAATCAAAATACATAGATGTGGTAATTGTTTTTCAAAAATGCTCATGTCATCTCATTGCACTTCAGTTAAAATAAGGGTCCCTCTCATACCATAAATCATTGTGATTGGCTCGGAGGGATGCTGTCTCAAACATTCACCTTCAGTGTTTATACTCAAGGCGTAATACACACAGGGGTATGTCAAATTAATAAGCACTGCTGATGGGTATGATTGGTTTTGCAGGGAAAGGAGCAACAACACAAGGACATATCCTGTCATTAAGTTCCCCAAACTGAATTTATTGAACGGGTTAACAAAAGGGCTTGCTCTGTGTTTACTGTACAAACATTAGATAGCGATAGATAACGCCATTTAGTCATTTAAAGAAATTTCTCACAGTGCCTTTCATATTCAAGCTGGAGAAACATTTTCATTGCAGTTTATAAGGGTGGCCTGAAAAAATAAAAAAATAAAACGCCGCCTGTTGAAAGTTTTAAGACTGACCAAGTTGAAATGTGCTTTAGTCAAAGTGGTTTCATACTTCAAGTTGTGTTTGAAAAAACTTGCCAACTGCTGATTGTTGTACACCATACTGTATTTTTAAGTTATGTCTGTTTAAAGGAATGTTTTGAAATTTTGGGAGACAAGTATATCTGCTTTCTTGCTGAGTTGGATAAGAAGATTGATGAAGTGAGCTTGGGAGGAGAGGGGGATGGCACATGATTCATTTTAATGTGATAGATATGAGAGTGGTATCAATCATCTCATTGAATCTTGGCAAGAAAGCAAATATCCAAACTTATCTTCAAGAATTTTGGGTTGTTGACATTAAAATTGAATAAGTCATCATTTTTTAAGATTACATGGTCCATGATCGTGCTTTAGATGCAGTGAGAATAGCAAAACTCAGAGTGAATGAAAAGGTGTTCAATCATGAACACTATGTTCTGTGACATATAATGTTAAGTATGAGTTTAGATTATAGTGTGTTTGTCAGTATAATGGCATGTGGCTACGGTGCACTCCATGATTCCTCATCAGCTGCCATTTCTTCTCATAGTGTTGAAGAATGTGAAAATAAAATTCATTTCAGAGATTTCATTTTTTTTATATACTTTCCTAATTTCTTAAACTACTCAAAATGTGTAACGTAAGTCAGTTTACAAGAATATAGTAAGGACAGAAAGAAAGGCCAGCAACACGGTTAGTGCCATAGTGTTTTTTTCCATCATATTATCCTTGATTCTGTATCATCTTCACAAAATACAGAACCTTATAAATGACTTATTATTAAACCTTGACTTCCTGTCTATGCTATGAGATGGATTTCTGTCCAAATACTGAAAGTATCAGATAACTGTAATATCTCTTTTTTATTATTATTATGTTTGTTTTTTTATCTGGTTTGTTTTTTTCTGGTATGAGGGTGCGATCACTACCACAGATGTACATGTACAAGTCTGAGCTGTACATTTTTGTGTATTTGCATACAGGTTGCTTTGGCCTAACTTTGTGATTGTTGTAATCAATTTAAGAATCGATTGAGTGCCAAATATGCTTTAGCATGACACAATCTGGGACCCACGAGAAACTGCAGGTACTTTCTCTGACTCATCGAGTGAGACTCGAGTGACTTGCTGCTGTTGTAGACTCTACTTGCGATACAAATGCACAGCTGAAGGTTTGACCATGCTAAATATTTTACTGAAAGGGGAAAATGTTTTTATGCTTTTGTCTTAGTTTGACAAAAGTTTCTTCAAATATTTGTTGTATGTTTCTGTGTTTCCCTCCATGGCTTTTAAATGAGTATGCAGTGATGGTCTTATGCTGCCATTAGAGGTGAATATAATAAGCAAATTTTCTTTATTTGTCAAAAAGGAATATTTAGGTCATTTTCATTATAGAATCATTCCTGAATCCTTCCACACACAGATGTATGTTATCTGACCTCTTCATCCCATCCTGTCCCAAAACAAAGTGAGCCTGACATTTGGTGAATTTCACCCTGAATTTTATCAATTATAGTGTGGATTTGTCCAAAACTGTTAAAGTAAATGTAATTCTAATATTAAAATGAAGCTATGAAAATATCTTATTATGCGCTAAACAGTGTCTATTTTCTTCTTTAAGTCAAACCTTTAATGTCTCAAAGAATCAATAAATGTATTTGGGTAAAACAAAACAGTTTCCCTCCAGGATCATGTGCCTCTTCAGTTCATAACATGTACAATTTTTAACATTGCATTTACAAGATATTTTTTAAGGTATTCCTAGAATATTTTTATAAAATATACCTGAACAGACTGCTCAACAATCAAAACAGTACAAGACTTTAAAAAATATATCTTTTTTTAAGAAAGAAAGAAACAAGTCAGGTCAACACAGATAATGTGAACACCGAACCTTTTTGGGCTGATCAAACCTAATCACTTTTGGAGGTGAAATGCTTTGTTTGCTCTGGTCTATTTATTATCTGCTGAAGAAACATTGAAGACAGACGTGAAACGGGCCTGTTTAAATGTGTTTAGTACACACTCAAGCTGTGTGAGTAATCATTCATCCTCCAGTCCAGCAGCTGAGAATAACTGCACTATGAGGGATGTCATTACCCTGATGACAGAAATAACTGTGTGAACACCATTCAAAGTAGATTGCATTTTTGTTCAGAATATGTACAGCTGTCTGTAGCTCAACAGAATATATTACTTAATATCCAAGTGGACATAATCATGTTTCCCATTTTTGCTCAAACCAGAAACTAAATCGAGATTTTACTCAACAATGTTTTGCAGCTAAATTTTAACTTCCTTTGAGCATGTAATTAGTATCTGCCAGTGTGTTAACAATTTTAATAATTTGATGTACAGAGAGCATGGTCCATGTTAGCTCTAGAGATTTACAGCAAACTGTAAATATATGCCTTAAATAGTAGCTGTCTTGTCTTGTGTTTGTATCTGTCTTGTTTTATGGTCATTGATTTATTGTATCAAAAGAGGAACCTCACAAATAAAGCAGAGCTTTTATTGTTTCTATTGTTTCCACTCTACTTTGCATCACTAATGTTAAGTCTGCAGGGTTCTATCTTAACTAAAGCGCTGAATAATTAATTTTGTTCTAACAGAACACTGGTAGAAAGACTATGCCTGCACGTGCTGACATGAAACTCCCGCTACAGCTTGACATTTGAGTGATGGATTTCTGTCTCACCACCAAATGTGCCTGAAATATGGTCATCGAAAATCTCAAGTTCACTTCAGCCGCTTCATTGTGTAACAACAAACAGTAGTTTTTATGTGTACAGATGTGTGACAGTTGAGGCAGGGCTGTACATTTAAAGAAAAAGAGAGTTAAAGCTTTAGTGCGTAACATTTTGATATTAATGAACGGCCGTAACATTCAAGCCATTCCCAAATAAGTTGCTACAAAGCTAATTAAGACTATCAGCTCCAAACAACTCTCTGTATTTCTCTGTATGGCTATGTTCAGAAGATTGTATCATTCGGTGACTTCCCTTGCAGAAACTCGAGTGAAGATAATTACCTCTTCTGAAGAGTCCATGATGTCCTCCTTGGTTACAAGCAACTGCGTGGAGGAGGGGTGGTGCGCGGTCACGAAAGGCTTGTAACATGTGGATGCACTGACAGTGTTGTTATTACTTGGAATTCATCATGGGGGAGACAGATATTACAGACTATAGCTTTAAGAAGCAACAATTTTTTGGTTGCATTTGAGCTGTAGATAAACCATCTTAAACCTAGATTGCAGTAATTAGTCGTCATATTTAATAACTCTACTTATGTGTTTGTAGTACTGTATTTCCTCAAAGCATCAAGATATTTGCATTCTGATTTTTCATACATGTAGATGATAGTCAATATATAAATGAAATGTATCACGTTTAATTTTGTTTAAAGGCATCAAATTAAAGTCAACCATTGAAAAGGTGTATACACATTTCATTCAGATGTTATTTATAACACTGAGATAAGATAAACTTTGTTGATGCCACGGTGGTAAGTGTCCCAGTAGCAGGAGCCTGTTCTGGTATAAAGTACAGCAGTTAATGACAATAAAAACTAGAAGAAGGAAGTCACTGAAATATAAAAAGCTAAAAATAAGTTTTTTTTCTGAACAGTGGGATTAAGATAAAAGTATAGTTAATCAGAGATCATAAAAATATAAAGTAATAATGAATGAAAAAGTTGAAGGTGTACTGTACATGTTGGAGCTATGCTTACATGTAACTAAGTAATAACATGCAATGCAGTATGAACATGTACAGAAGAAGATTATTGCCACGTGAAAAAATGTATTTAGTTTTGAGTCAGAATTCTGGGAAAAAAGATTTTGACCTCATTCACTGATATCTTACTCTTTTTTTTTGATGAATTCTAAGTAATGGCAACAAAACTGGCGGCACCTCCACATGATACCAGCCTTTAGGGATGCAAACTCGTGTTCCCCATGGAGGACAACAGCGTAAACAACAGTGGAAGTTTAACATCACTCCCCACTTTAACTTTATACAAACCGTTTTAAAAAAGCTGTTGTGTAGCAGGTTAATCAAGACTTTCACACTGATATATAAGGCTCATAAGATACGTGAATATTCTCAGTTAGTGTGGTAAATAATGCTGGTGACAGTTTACTGATGGATAGCTAACATTACTAGTTTAAGAGGGAAGCTGCCAACAGTTATAGCAGGATCAGACTGTCGTCTCCAACTAAATCTCAGCTATAGATCAAACAGTTGGTCATTAATAACAGGTTGATTGATTACAGATGACATTTAGCCTAACAATAGGGATTTAATCAGAAATGTATTTCCACACAAGCAGTATGGTTCATTGATCCACTGATTCAAACCTTTTTTAACCAGGTTCATTGATCCACTGTCCTGGGGGCAGGGGGAAGACTGAGGGAACGTGACAGCGATCATCCTTAATTTATTAAGGTATTGTGAAAACTTAGGTTCAGGCAAGGTCACAACATAAACATCCATTAACATTTGTCTAAATTATGATCCTAACATGTCAAATTGCATTGACTTCAAATTGTCTGTTTACTAGGCCTATCCCCCAAAAGGGGGCGCGGCCTTGACATTTAGCAAAATACCCGTATATGCCGGCCTAACGTAAGAATCCTGACTTTAAACTCTGAACTCAAATACATTTTTCACATGGGGCCCTAATCCTCTTCCGTTGATATTTGAGTGAATTATGCCCCAAAGCTACAAATTCCCAATTGACAGATAACTGCAGGCTGTGTGCAGCCTTTGACACAAAAGAGGCAGCTCAGCTGGTTTGGCTACTGGAGCAACTGTGCTAATCTCAATGACTCAAACTGCCACTGCCTCAGTGGAAAAATACTGAACGGCAGGAAAGTGAAATACCTTGGAAATTTGTCAGAGCCAACTTTTTAAAGTGCAATGGCATGGTGTGTAGACGTCATAGAGGAGCCAAAAAAAACATGTTTCTCACTCTAGGTCTCCTAATGTTACAGAGATCCTGTGTTGAACCCAGCTGAGAGGAATACTGATCAGTTTGCTGTTGCTGTAAGCTCTCATGAGGGAGGGAGCTTTCTGATGGAGGGGTAAGTACCTCACTGTGTTTTTGTTTTACACTGGGCTGCTAAATGCATCACTTTAATTCTTAAATGTGCTCCAATAAGTGCAGTATTCTGATAAACACTTGCTGGTGAAAACTTTCCATTCCTGATAATCCTGTAAGCTTAAATTCTTTCAAATAAACAAAGCTTATGAGCATTGCCAAACAATCAGCTGAGTAGTTTTGTCTCACAGTTCTTGGTGTATAAATGTGAAGGACGCAAAAGGACATTTCAATTCTGACTTCTTTGTGTTAATAACTAATCTGCCTTAACATGTCAAGAGAGTTCCTTAAAAGAAACAGCCTTGACATGCCCAGTCAGGAAAACAGTCTGGGGAAGAAGACTCAGCTGTTGGATCGAGGCCAATGGGCAAACAAGGTGGAGTTTCTGCTGGCTGTAGCTGGAACCCTGGTTGGACTGGGAAACCTCTGGAGGTTCCCCTATTTATGCTACAAAAATGGGGGAGGTAAGCAGGATTCCTACACTTAATCAAGTACACTGTCAATAAATGTAGAATAAACACTGTGATGTTTGCATGCAAAAGACAAAAACTATATTATTGATTGTGTTTACAGCCCTTTTCACTAGATTTCAAATACTTGAGCTTAAAAACAAACATGAATAATGTGATGTGGCTCTTTATTAGATTTACAGAGGAAACAATATTTTGATATGTTGATATGTTTGATATGTCATGTTTCTCTCAGGTGCATTTCTGGTTCCGTACGTCTTGTTTCTACTCTCTTGTGGTATCCCGATGTTTCTTTTGGAGACGGCCATGGGACAGTTCACATCTCAAGGATGTATCACCTGCTGGAGGCACTTCTGCCCCTTGTTTGAAGGTCAGTGTGTTACACTGATTTGCATCACTAGTGCACCAGTAGCACCTAGTGTGTAGAGATACCCCTTTGTTCTTACAAAATTACATATGTGTATTATACATTAAAAAAACAAATTATAAAAGCTAAACTTTTCCTTCCCTTTTTCTCCAGTGTGTACATGCAAATGCTGAACCACATGTACAATACATAACATCTGATGTAATTTACAGATGGATATATCTTAACTTTAAAGATACATAAAAGTAGTTATTAATTTAACAAATTTAAATCATTTGTGACACAAACATAAATATGTAAATATGTATAAGTATGATCATTTATTTCTTTTTCAGTATGAAACTTATAGTTTTCTAAAAACTTGGAATAAAGAACCCACATTTCATAATTTAAAGGTAAAACATAGCAGTGTAAATGGAGCCTGAGTGTCTTCAGGAGAGACACATGTATTAAACTGATTCAACAGAAGAAATACAACTTTATGCCTCAAACCCTAGAACATAGGCATAGCTCAGTACATATGTATATAAAGTATACCATTTAAAAAAAACTTTATTGCCAACATAAACCCATACACACACAAACACTCTTTTAAGGAGAGGTCAAAACAACAAACAAAATAAAAAATAATAAAAGGGTCACCTTGTGGTTGAGCTTCATTCAACACATACGTATATTGACTACAGAGAAGCAGGTTAAATAGACACATGAGAGAACACACACATATTGTGACCTTATCAAAATAAATTAAATGTCGCCCACAGCAACGGTGTGGCTCATTGATGTGTTTTTAATAGTTTTTGGGCGACAATGGAGGTTTATGGCACAGAAGAATAAGATCAAGCCTCACTTGTTAGTAGTTTTCAATTCATTGTTTTGATCTTTTAATGGAATTTGTTGACAACAAGAAAAATATAAAATATCACCAGACTTATCATTTAACATGCGGATATCAAAAACAAATCGATAAAAACAAATCGATCTTGATGAATGAAGACAGATTGGCGTCATTTGCCTCTGCGATACAGCTCTCACTCTGTTATTTTTCTGGAAGTCTCTTTGCCATCGAAATAACAAGATCAGAGACAGACAGGCCACTGGTCATGTCACTCTGATTGTTGCAGTTCTGCCGGCCTGCAGAGTGGGAAGAAATTCATCACCTCCAATCAGCTTACGATCCATGCCATGAGCAGGACATGGTCCAACAATATTGTGAATTGATTGGTCACATTACCAACCAACATACCCAGACAGACTAGACCAACTCAAATAACAATACTTTTTTTTAGGAATAGAGATTATATATATATGTTAGATTATGATGTATTATTTGACCATCACCATCTGTCTCCTCAGGGATTGGTTACGCTACCCAGGTTGTGATTGCATATGCTGCCGTGTCGTACATTGTCATCCAGGCATGGGCCTTCTTCTACCTCTTCTCGTCCTTCAGCGCTGAGGTCCCATGGGCCAGCTGCAGGAACTCCTGGAACACAGGTAGTGATGCAGATACAGACATGAATTACGTGCATGACAGACATCTGTGTCTAGGCATCACATTTTTTTTACCTCTATCTTCATAACAGCAACTATAGAAAAACACCCACAAGCTTGGATTTGAATGTAAATAGAAATACCAGAATTTATAAAAAAAAATTGCATGCATTCTTGATTGATTGATTAATTGACTGATTGATCAAGTTATTGTTTTCACAGCAGCCTTGTATAAAGGTATATGGTGCAAAATGTGAGAGTGCTTTTATGCGATGTGTGCGCTTGTAGAATATAATTTGAGAGCTTGTAAAAAAAAAAACAATCTGTACTCGTATTTTTTTTTCACTTCAGTCACTTTTCCAGTACAACCACAACTCAGTGATTACAACCTCTCGAATCTGTCACTGCAGTGTGCTCTCTCACATCACACTTGCGAGTCTGCACCCTCGACTTCTGCAACACTTCTTGCGATACATTTGGTGCAAAACTTTTTCCACCAACACTGGCGGGGGTTGTGCCGTTGCTACCGGGTCTAGAGCTCTCCGTGTCCCGCTGGAGCTCCGATCACATCAGGTCAAGGTTGGCAGCAAAGCTTTCTAGCAATGTTTCCACGCTGGCCAATTTTTTTTTACAAGCTCTCTAATCGTATTTACAAGTGCTCACATCACATCTACGCGCTCTCACATTTTGCACCATATTTACCTTCATACCTTAGCTCAGTTAGATCAGAATCAGAGTCACCTTTATTGGCCAAATGTACACACAAAAGAAATTTGACCGAGAAAAGTCTGAGGTTGATTCATGACATGTCCTTAAACCGCAGAATTGTTTACACCTGTGTTCTTATAATGATTAATCCGTTTCATAGATTCATAAATCTAAAGCGCATCCAGTTGATCCTATGTGTAAACGCCCTGCCAATCTACATACTAGGGCATGATCCTCCAGGGCCGTGTGCACACACAGAAATTGAAAAAAAGGTTGAGAGAATTAAGTCAGGAATGCTCAAACAAGCCTAAAGAGGGTAGAGCAAAGGACTCCAAAAAAACGTCAATAGTTCTGAAGTGGAGGAACTTGTGCGGGAAGTGAATGCCAAACGAGCTGTCAGATTTAGTAGTGTTTCACTCTCATGCAAATACATCTACAAGATCCTGGAATATGCGTTCCCTCATCAGGGCAAAATCATCATCATCTTGCAGCAGTGGTATATATGCCATTGTGCGATTAGGCCTCGGGTGCAGAAATAGGCCAAATTTGGAGCTATAAATAGCGTGATCAATCACTTATTATTGGATGACATGGTTCACAATTAACTTAATTGATGTGAATTGAAGTGTTAGCGTAATGTTTACATATCTTAAAAGACCATAATGCTTTGTTTAATAATGAAAATAGTTATTAAGAAATATTAAGGAAATGTAAGAAATCTCAACTAAGAAGACAATAGTGAATGTGAATCTTCATGAAAACTGTGCATGCGGGTTTTAAGACATTTCTTCTTGCCACAGCAGAGGGTCCTTTACAACACAAATAACTAAAAAATGGTCAAGGATGATTTTTTATTTGTTGAGTTTAAACTGTATCTGTTATTTTGTTTGTTTTCAAATATTTATCTAGACTATGACAGATTAAAACATCTCCTTCTGTTTTTTTCTCAGAGTCTTGTGTTGAATTTGATAAAACAAATGCGTCATCCAATTGGACAGCAAACGCAACAACACCTGCAACAGAATTCTGGGAGTAAGCGTAATTCACACCTGCCTTCCTTTATAGGGGATGTCACATTTTTAGGAGGCTAAACACTAGTTGTTCATTGGCACCTTGTCGTGTTTGTGTGTTTGTCTTTGTTGTTCCTCTTTCTGTAAAAAGGGTCTATAGCAGCCATCATTATTTCTCAGCAGGCTACCTGTTCACACATTAAAAACAATCCCTTTAGTGCTGCCATAAGGCAAAATGTCAACCCAATTAAAACTGTAACTCAATTTTGTAGACATGCATGGTTAGCAGGAGATAAATGTTAGGCTTTTCTTTTGAAAAAATCTACTTCTTCTTGAACAGAGTTCCAAATTTCCAAACTTCACTATATTATATGAAGCACCTGATACAGTCATCATTTTGAATATACACAGAATTTGTCAGTTACATACAAATAAATTTGGCAGCAAATACTTAAAAACAGGGTGTGTCTCACATTGCTTTTGCTAAATCATGGTCAACCTTTCTCAATAGATAACATGTAGAACATTCAGTACACTGTGAATGTAGGGTTAGGCGATAAAAACAACTGTCATTTGACAGTAAATGTTAAGACTACACCACAGGGACAGCTTTTTGAGTTCATACAGGAGGAGCAAACCAAACCATTTGGCCATGACAAATGAGGTTGACTTTAATTAAGTACTGTTTAAGAAACAGACCGAGACTACACTTGCTGGCCAGCTACACAGAGACAAAAAAACAAACACTCATCCATCTTTCTTCCATGTCACACCTGAACATGAATTCATACACAAGCCAGATACAAATATAATACAACATTAAACACATTTTTATGTGGTTGTACAGGGCTGATACATGTATGTGTGCTGGGCTTCACTAATGTTAATTAATTAGTTTTGATTCCCTTGTTTGGGAATATCCTGTATTGATTGATCTTATTTATTCTTCTTTTAGTCCATAAAGCACATTGTTGTCTTGTTATATTGTTAAGTACATACTGTTTGTTAATGCCTGGTTTACGTGTGTGTGTGCAGCTGTTGCCAGCACGTCTCTTTGCCCAAGACAAATTTCCTTCGAGACAATAAAGTTTTATGTTATCTTATCTTATCTTATCTTAAGTTGCATTATTGTTTTCAAGTGTTGCCAGCAATATCTTTAATATTACTAATTTCCACCTGGAAATGAAATTCTACTTCTGCAAGGCCAAAGGTATTTGCTCATTTTCAACATGAATCTGGTGGAATGTAGTAATAACACTGTGTGATCAGTCACATTTGATCATTCTTCACCATTATAATAACCTTTTTTATTATTTTATGAACATTATTAGTGGTCTTGAACACAGTTCTCAGTGTTTTTGTCTCCAAAACGGTTTTACAGCCCCTGTTTTGACAATATTATGTGTTTCTTTTCAGGAGACGAGTGCTGGGTATATCTCAAGGAATTGAAGAGATTGGTAGCCTGAGGTGGGAGTTGGTCTTGTGTCTCTTACTGGCCTGGATCCTGTGCTACTTCTGTGTTTGGAAAGGAGTAAGATCCACAGGAAAGGTACAAGTCTGTCTTCAGAAGATTAAATTGGGTGCAAACCCCCAGAACTGCCCAGACTGCATTGGATGAGCAAACTATTAATGCCATTAGCACTGTCTTAGCCTGCTGTTCGGCTTATTTTTTTCTAACCATAGTAGCATTAAGGCAGGGTGGAATGGTGGGAATGAGCAAGCTAGCTAGCTTACTAACTAAATTGCCACTAAATTAGTGATATATTATAAACTTAATCCTCCATCCGCACACTATTATCTAACTTGTCACAGGGTAGAATAGCACATTGCTATCGCCAAATGAGGGATAACTTTGTTCAGCTCATTTTCTGTAACCAGCGTAGGATGGCGGAATTTTCGGCTAAAATAAATTCCATTTGAGATGAGTCTGGAGCTCTGCAGCCAGACCATGAATGTATAACACAGACTGTATATAAAGAGATGTAAAATAAGAGATAAACCCTTCTTGACTGGTTGGCGGTTGTATACAACTGTGAGGCAGTAATTCTAATTTCGGAGGTTTTATTACAGTTCAATTTTAAGTTAGGTCATGAATTTTCTAAATACAAAAAATAAAAAAAATGGTGAATGTCACATATTTTCTTAAATCATTTGTATGCGCCATGACAAATGACTATATCCCACCGCAACTCTGCTACGCACCTTGTGCCACAAGTGTACGGCGCAGTGGATGGGACCCATATCCCGATCCTGCCCCATCCAATGGATATGTTTGAGTTACATGTCGTTTGAGTTACGTGTTCGCTACGTCACAATGTATTCAGCAAAGCTGTTTCCATCTCCCATTTTGCGCAATAAAGCGCCCATATTATGCTCATTTTCAAGTTCATAATTGTAGGTTGTACCAGAATAGGTTTATGTGGTTTCATTTTCAAAAAACACCATATTTTTGTTGTACTGCACACTGCTGCAGATCCTGTTTTCACCCAGTGTGTTTGGGTTTCTGTTATAGCTACAGAGCGAGACATTTCACTTCTATCTTTGTTGGGAGTTGCATATGTATCACAAAATACACAAAATAATACCCCAAATCCCAGAAAAAGTGATTTTTTTCCCAATATGGCACTTTCGAAAAAAGCAAGAACAACAACAAGCAAGAGTAAAAACCTTTTGTGAATTTGAGGACTTTTTTGAATTTGATGGAAACCTACTCACAGCTGTCCATAAAGGCGTTTACCTCCATTTTTATAGCATGACAAAACTAATACAATTTACGGCCTATACTGCAACCAGCTGAGATGTTTTGGCTTCACTTATACAGTCTATGAGTCCACCATGGATGTACAATAAGAACTGGCTACCGCATACATCCATGCTTTTGAGGTGGAGCCCTGTTCATTCCACTTAGAGTGGCGGGTGGCACACAAAGCCATCATGGAGCCAAAAATTACCTGGATAATCGGCACAGCTTCCGGACTGTGTGGCCCATAGAGCAGTCGACCTATCCGCGGGCTTAGTTGGCTACTTCTGGTTTAGCACTTACTTGAATGGGGATCAAATGATTTAATGGGTTGGCTCTTGTAGACTTTCCAGATGTTTTTGGACCAATTGAATCAAATTCTGATAGTGAAACATGTATCCACTGATTTCCAGTGTCTTTTATGGTAAAAAGTATTTTTGGCCCAGAGGGCATAATTGCAATTCCGCTGTTTGTTCGGTATGTTCTATTTGCTTTAAAGCCCGGTGCACAGTGGTGTAGAGTCATTACAGTATAACTTAAGTAATCCTGGTAATGTTCTCTCATTCACGCTGGACAACAATCACAACAAAAATTTGCTCCATGTTGTCTTCACCATCTATAACCGTAACCTCGCAACAAACGCTACCAGCACCAAACATGTATCAGAAAACATAAAGCAGACCAATCAGAACCAACAAAACTGCATAGGGTTACAAATGAAAAGAAAAACCTCAATATTAGCAAACTGTACAGACTTATAACATAGTTGGTTTATGTATCAGTACAAGTCCAGGATTGCTGTTGGTTTGATGTCCTCCTTTGAACAGACAGTGAAAGTATAACAGACATTTTATTTTATTTTAGGCATATGTCATATTGTGTGAGCTGCACATTTTTTATGTATAGCTGTTCTGTTGCAGCTTCTTGTCAAATTCCAGTAATTAATTGCAATTTAAAACAACATTAAAAGCTGAAACCTGCCTTTGTCTGTTGTTGTCGCAGGTAGTTTACTTTACAGCCACTTTCCCCTATTTGATGCTGGTGGTTCTGTTGGCTCGAGGACTCACTTTACCAGGAGCTATTGATGGCATATCTTTCTACCTGTATCCTGACCCAACAAGGTTGGTGGACCCTCAAGTAAGTAATAAAGTTGAGCATTTAACATAAGACAATTGCCTCCCATCGGAAGTCCAAATAGCCTACTGTGAAATACTTCCATTTCACGATACACTCTTACCGTAGTTCAATCGGTGAAAGTGTAATGGTATGTTTTTACATTTGGTTAGGTTTGGATGGATGCTGGTGCACAAGTTCTTTTCTCTTTTGGGATATGTCAGGGGAGTTTGACAGCTCTGGGCAGTTACAATCAGTTTAACAATGACTGCTACAAGTAAGTGCTCTCTGCTTTTCTGCTTTTTTATTTAAATGCATTACTACAACATATGTAGTCTAAGATTATTTTTCTTTAGTTTTCTCAAACATACTATTATGACTTAATTAGAGCTTCAACTAATGATTAATATCATAATCAATTGATTTGCTGATTTTATCTTAAATCTTTGTTTTTCTGTAAAACAAAAATTGTGGAAGGTGATGAATATGAGAATACATTTTCTAACATTGAAACATGTTGAAACTGCTTGTTTTGTCCAACAACACTTCAAAACCCAAAGATATTCATTTTATTATCGTATGACAAAGATAAACAGAACAGTCTCACATTTCAGAAGCTTGAAACAGAGAATTTTTGAGTGAAAAATTATGGACACACACATTAACACATATCCATGTCTGTAAGAGACAAATAGGTGGTGAATAGCCTTAGTTTGGATGTAGTTTGTGATTGAAATGGGCTCTTTAAGACACTCTGATAAAGAACATCAAAGACTGTTGTTTTTTTCCTCAGGGACACGTTTGTTCTGTGTTTGGTGAATGGCGGGTCAAGCTTTGTGGCAGGGTTTGCTATCTTTTCAGTTTTGGGCTTTATGTCCTACGAACAAGGACTGCCAATATCTGAAGTGGCTGCTTCTGGTAAGACCATCACTAAACCACTTCTGTTACAGTACATACTGTATATTTAATGATCATGTCACTGTTTATGTAAAGTGCTCAAATAAAACAAATTATACAGATAGGGTTGAGAGTTTAGCACTAATTACAGCCTGCTGGCTGCAAAATGTGGTAGTGGGGTTTAACTATATGTGTAGCCATTTTTAATTGGAAACTTCTAGCAAAATAATGTACTGCAGGGCACATTGGTCATAACATATCAAGCTATTACACAAATCACATTTAATCTTGAAATGCAAAAAATGATTTTCATTAGTTCATCTTTAATGTAAAAAGAAATCTGACATGTTTGGAAAATGTGTTTGTTAATTTAAAATAATGCCCTGGATTTTTTTTATACAGGATATGGGAAATGGTTAGAATGTTACTGATCATCGTGTTAATCGTACATTTAAGACCAATTAACACGCTTCTCAATTTAACACTTTGCTCAACCACTTACATAAAACTGCAGCTTTATTGACTTTATTGTAAAGACAAAAAAGATCATTTGTGGTAGCTGGAATACAAACTAAGTGTATGTTATCTTTTGTTAACTGATTACACAATAAGATGGATATATTGTCCCTTAAAAGTAATCTAAATTATATTATGAAATAAAAACTTCATCTGCATGTTCTCAAATATTTGTATTTGAATTGTATTTTATATGATTTCAAGTGACAAATTGATTGATGATTGATTGATTGATTGATTGATTGACTGATTGATGATTGATTGATTGATTGATTGAAATACAGGACCTGGCCTGGCATTTATTGCCTATCCACGTGCAGTAGCCATGATGCCTTTCCCTCAGTTATGGGCTATATGTTTCTTCATCATGGTCATCTTGTTGGGTGCAGATACACAGGTGAGATAAAAACACATTTGCAGTAAGCAGTTACAAATCCTCAATTTAACCTTTGTTGATTGAAGACAAAAGCGGTTTGTCTTAAAGTATTTCAACAGATCTGTTTCTCTGGCAGTTTGTGAGTTTGGAGTGCCTGATGACGTCTGTGACGGACATGTTCCCCACCGTGTTTCGAAAAGCTTATCGTCGAGAGTTGCTGCTGCTTGCTCTCTGCTCTCTTTGCTTCCTTCTTGGCCTTCTTCTTGTCACAGAGGTGAGAGTCCATGTTTGTGTTGTGTTCACACAGCAAAAATAAAAATGAGCCGGTGTACCCTTCAAAAGGCAAATACAATCTCCCCTGGACCTGTAGCACGCTGAACTGCTTTACTCATCTCATTTTTAAGCAGAAAAAACTGTTAAGTATTGCAACGTTTAGCAAAATGGTTGTGTTATTTTTGTGTTTGATGTGTGGTAACAATCAACCCTCTGTCTGCCTGCAGGGAGGCTTATATTTCCTTCAACTTTTTGACCATTACGTTTGTAGTGGCAACAATCTTCTCCTCCTTTCAGTGTGTCAATCGATAGCAATCGGATGGATATATGGTGAGTCATTATGGCTATCCTGCATTAATCAAAGAAAGTAATTGATACGCTTTTTGTTTTTATGCCTATTGAAAAGACCTTTGACCAAATTATAAGAATTTTTAAAGGTCTGTGTTTTTGTCAGCAGACGTTTTGCTAAAGATCCGTTTCAGGTCATTTACAACAGCCATCATTGTCGTCGTTTCCTCAATACACATTGTGTCCACCAGAGAGCACGGACAACTTGTACAATGTTGCATTTAGTTCTGTTCAGTTTATTCTTTGTCCCAGAAGGGCAATTTGTATGCAGCAGAAAAGACATCACATGAGAATATACAACACAAACCACACACACATTTACACAATAAAAACAGCATATGAGCAACAGAGGTTTGTTTTTATTATACGTCTCTGAGCAGTATAAACAATGTCAATGAAACTGTAAGTAGCTCTTAGTATCTCCACAGACTAGCTTCAGCTGTTCTAGCTATAGCTAGATTGAGTTGAGTTATCTGCCAAGGAAATCACGACACACATGATTACGTTTATGTTACAGGGTAGACAATCTTTTTTTATCATTGACGCAAGGAAAAGTATTATAGACATTGATCTAGCTTCACTGTATTGTCAGGAGAAGCACACAGATAGTTTTTATAGTTTTCAGGAATTTTTTTTATATTGAAATCTTAGAACATTTAAAATAGAACTGGGCAGCAACCCACGCGTGTTGGCACAAACTGCCTTCCAATACATTCAGGATTTGAAGTCGGTGCACAGGAGTTATCAGCATCACCCATAAATTCACATCACATTATGTATTTGTTTGTGTTGTAACTATAGTTTCATGTGACTATTTAACTGACTTTAAAACAGGCTATTTATTTTTCTTTTGATTACCAGGTGCAGATCGTCTCTATGACAACATTGAAGACATGGTGGGTTATCGTCCATGGCCAATGATGAAGTATTGTTGGCTTTATATAACCCCCACTGTTTGTGTGGTGAGTTAAATGTTTTCTTTCATTCATGTCAACAGAATAAAGATGTGGTTTGGTGTATTGTGCATAATATAGATGGCAAAGTGAGTCTTTTATGAACGCCAATGAACAAATTGAAAATTGAAGCAGTTTTGGTTAACTTCTTTGGCTAGCAACAGTAATTTCATTACTCCATTGTACATAATAAGTGTCTGCTTTCTCTCTGTCTCTCTCTGTCTCTCTCTCTCTCTCTCTCTCTCTCTTTCCCTCTTGGGGTCCTTCTGTAAGTAATTTTGGGGTGTAATTTGGTTTTGAAGAATTCTACAAGCAGCAATACTACAGGCCAAGCAATTGGTCTGTTTAAAACAGGCACATTTTCAACGGGCACTGTACTAAAGTATAAATGAAAAGACACCACAGAGACCTGTAAATTATATTATATTTGTGTTATGTTTATGGAGAGCACTTCCATGTTTTAGTAGTAAACATAACATTCTTCAAGGAGAAAATGTTTGATAAATGTTTAAACACTGAGACCTGAATAGACATCACTGGACTGGAGGTAAAAGTTGTTGATCTGACCTGGTTTTACTGAAATTAAATGTGTTTTTTTTTTGTCAGAGTACCTTTGTCTTTTCAGTGATGAAATACAAGCCTCTCAAGTACAACAATACCTACGTCTACCCAAGCTGGGCTTATGCTTTGGGTTGGTGCCTTGGACTGTTCTGTGTTCTCCTGGTTCCTCTGTGGATCATCTTTAAAGTTACTCAGATGAAAGGGACGATAGGGCAGGTATGTAAAGAAAGATAAATATTCCAAAAACACAAATATGTGTTCTTGTGTGATCTCTGAAGTTTAACAAAGAGTTGATTGGCAGAAAATTAATCACCAACTATTTTTATAATTGATTCATCATTTAAATTGTCCAAACACAAAAGATCCGCTACCCGATTTTCCAGTGCTTAATAAACTGAATATCTTTAGATTTTTTGCACAAAAGAATTGGTTGTATTTTTAAACCAAAATGGCACAAAAATACAAATGTAATTTAAATTTTGGCACATTGGTATGTCAATTTGAGCTCTGGGAAATAAGGGGTATTTTTGTCATAGAACCAACAATTAATCATGAAAGAAAACAGCACATGATCAATGATGAAAATAATCGTTAGTTGCCGCCCTAAACCCAACCTTTTTCAGTTGTGAGTGGAGGGCGGAGACATTGCTAGTTTTTAATGGTTTGCACTTTCAACTTTGTGTGCTATTTCTAATAATAATAATAATAAGGACTTCTTTTTTATTTTCATTTAAGTAATGATTTACAAATCTATTTTATTAAATATCTTGCTTATTGTAATTACATAGACTGTGTATAGGGACTAAAGTCCCTTACAATAAACTGCACCTGTTGACCAGTTTAGGAAACCTGCACTGCACATCAACGTTTTGTCTAATGTGAAGTGACTGATTGTTTCTACAGAACCTCAGGCAGCTTTGCTGCCCTGAAAACAAGATGCACAGCACCGCAAAGCAACCTGAGCAATGCCCTTTAAATCCAGACGACACTCTTACTACTGTTGCCAATGAAAACAAAGGAAGTGGTGGAGCTGAGATGGAGTTGCAAATGTGAAAAACTAAACATTTTTGATTAAGTTTAAATGTGATATTATGATTTTAAACCCCTAAGCAAGCTAAGAATCTTATAGAAATTATGGTGAACAATAAATTCTGACTTCTAGTTCTGCTGGGTATATAGCAGTCTGCAACGTTTATTTTGTGTACAAAATGTGTCAGCTGTAGACCAAACAGTATTAGACTTTAAAAGCTATTTTCAGTAAAAGCAAACATTTAATTTGTCTGATAATGTCATAATTTTCATGTTCCAGTATGCCGTTGAGCAGTGGTTCTTAACCTGGGGGTTGCAAAATAATTTCCAGGGGTTGCCACATGGGTGTGGACATTCTTTTTTAAATAACATAGACCATGGGGTTTTTATATTACATTACCTGTATCAGTGATATCATTTACCTTCTAATAGATTTTATTGAGTGTGTTGTTTTTTATGTATTTTTATTGAAAACCAGAGATGCAGCAATATAAATTAACAGAAAATATACAGGTTCCACTTTTTGTTTTGTTGTTTGTATTCCCCCAGCTGTTTTCTGGTGTGGTTAAACATAGAACATAACACCACCTTGCAACAGCCACAAACCCCAGAGAGTAAATAAAACAATACATATTCCAAGAAGAAAAATAATAACTTAAATGTGATAACAATCAGATTGGGTCGAGAGAGGTAAGAGGGTTGAAATGACAGGCTGCCGTCTTGTGTGGAATTGGGCAGATGATCCTCTCAGGTTATATTTTACCTTTTCTAATTACAGAAAAGACATTAAATCAGACAGGATTTGGCAGGGGGAGGTTTGGGGCTTTTCAAAAACAAAATACTTCTACAGGCAATGAGTGAAGCAAAAACAATAACATCCAAGTGTTTATCGGAGAGACTGACCGGTGCAGGAGGTAGCCCAAAGCTGTCAAAGGGATGTAGTCAAGTGTGATGTTTAGGGCTTTACTTAATATGCTGAAAAAAGAGGACCGGAACTCTACCAATTTTGTATGTACAAAATGTATGTATATGATTGGCTGGCGATAAGCTGCATCGGCCACAGTTTTTATCAGTAACTGGAAATAAATGGCTTAGCCTAGCTTTTGTAAAATTAATGTTATGTAGGTCCTTAAATGAGTAAAGCTTAGACGTGCACATGAAGATGAGGAGTTGATTCTAATAAGGGCCCTTTCCCACCATTTGTCCGTCAAATTAAACTTAAGCTCCCCTTCCAACTTGCCCCTGATCTTCATAAGAGAGACCGGACTCCCTGATGATAAAGATTCACATGAAGCTGAGATCGAACCACGTTTCTTAGTCAACGAGAGCACAACGTCAACCCAAGAATCCATCGGGAGAAGGGGAAAGGAACCAAAGTATTTGCTTGCTAGAGATTGGCATGGGGAACTTTCCATAATATCATCTCTCAATGCAAATCAAACCAGCTATTGCTAACTGAAATAAAACCATGGATCCATGAAATAACCGGCCTTTAAAAATAAAAATGTGCCTGCCTCTTTAATTTAACATAGGGGTGTGTATATGCCCCTGTATTTTAAGGAGGAAAATGTATTCATTCACAATACATTATTCATTCACAAAGAAAATTGGTGTCATTAAAAGGTTGGATTTTCCTAATATTTTTGAATTAAGGCAATATCAATTTTCAAAAGATGTTTTTTTTATTCCTCTTTTTAATCAACTTTAGCATGGGCGTGTAAATATATATATATATATATATATATATATATATAAAAAATTATTATAAAAACACTTTAGACCCAACTTTATATTTATATAATAAAATACTTTCTGGGGCAATATGATGTTAATTTTCATATGTTAGTAGAGTGAACTGAAAAGTACGATTTTTTTTACTCAAACTGTTCTTACGTTACACTTTTGTGTCCAAGTATTTAACGATCAAAGGTTTTGACATTTATAACAGCTGCCCTCCAGAATTATATAACTCTTCATTACGCTTTATTTTCTTTATCGATTAATGGGCAGATTCTTTTCTTTCCTTGATAATCATTTGGTCTATTAAAAACATGTAGTAGGTTCTCCAGCCAGTGCCCTTGATCAAGGCACTGGCTCAGATCTGGAGTTGGACCCCGGTCGCTGTAAATGGCTGTCCACTGCTACCTTGAGGGATGAGGTAAATACAGAGAATGAATTTCGATATGTGTATGTGACAATAAAGTACCTTCACCTTTATAAAACATTCGAAATCTCCCAGCATAAATCACCAAATTTCAAATGTATCATCCTGAAGCTATCACATTTTTGCTTTAAAAAGTGGTAAACAATTGATTAATCAAAAAAGATGCTGATTTATTTTCTGTCAATGAATCGGCTAATCATTGCAGCTGTCCTTTACAGTTATATGTAGCTGGGTTTCAATTCTGTCAGTTCCTTAACCTTTCAGTTGGTACTAGTGCAATTTTGTTTTTTGTTTTTGTGAACTTCCATAGCATTATCAAATTAAAAAAAGATGACATTGGAACATTTAAACATTTATTTAAAAAAAAAAACTCAGTGTAAAAAAATAATCCCTATTTGTTTAATTGGCTACATTAGTTCTGATGATTTTGATATCATCAACTGGACGATCTTGACCGTTTGTCTCCACCATCCCAATCCGGTTCAGCACTCCCATCCCCTGGCTTACTCTTCCAAAAATACTGTGCTTTCCATCTAACCACTGAGTGGGTCCGAGAGTGAAGAAGAACTGGCTTCCGTTTGTGTCAGGTCCTGCGTTGGCCATTGCCAGAATACCAGCACCTATCAGATACACAAATGTAAAGAGAGAATTACAATTTTGGGACTTTTTGCTGTTAAAAAGTCCCTTGAGTGTCACATAAATATTAGAAATCTGTAACACTTAATTGGTCCATTTTAATCAGATTTGAAATCAAGAAATTCTTGAGTCAAAACCACAACTTTTAACATTTAGTATACATCGACTTTGAAAATCCACAGAGTTGCAAGTATATAGGTATACCACGCTAAAAACGAATGTACTTAAATACAACAGCACTGCAACAAATCCTAACTTAATTTTAGTAAAAAAAAAAACAAACAAAAAAAACATTAAGGACTCAGTACTTACAGGTAAATTATTTGTAAAGTGTGCAGGAGCTTTTTCTTTATTTACCAACCTATATTTGTCTCCTCCACATCTACCAACTTGTATTCAACTGGGATTGTGATTACCTGTGAATTTCAGTTCTGGGTTCAGCTCATCTTCAAACTGTTTACCAAATATGGAGGCACCACCACGACCTGTAAGAAGACCAAAGACCAGTAAACTACAGATGTACCATCCTCAAGTGAGGTAACTAAAGGAAAGTAAAGTGAATGTAATGGATAGGATGACAAACAAATGTATGAGCATGAGTTACTACATGTGGTGTAAGACATTGTATGAAATATATGTCAATTAGAAAAACAAAATGTTTAAAAAGGTCACATATTAAGAAAACTTTTTTATTAAATGCTCATAAATAAGAAGTGTGGTGGCGTGATCCTCACTACACAGGCTGCACTGCTAAGTGTTTTGGTTGGGTGAAATTTATTGATTAATTCAAGAATGCAGAAAGTAAATCCCGCTACACTACTAATTTGAAGCATAAATTAAAACACAAGACCCACTCTGTGGCTCTGTGCAGGCCAGTCTAGTTCTTACACACTTGTAACATAAGTTTCATTTCCAAACATGGACCCAGAAAATGTTCTAAAATATCATCAAGTGCTGTAGCATAAGATTCCCCAGCAATGCTTTATTTCATAGGGCTCATTATTTCCTAAGAAATGTCTTGAAAGCTTCCTTGTAAGAACTATGTAATTTGGTACAAATTATAGGAAATAGAGTCAAAGTTCTGAGACAGTTTGAGTTTAGTTTAAAAAGTAGTTGTTGCTTTCCGAAAAAACATTTGAGAATTGCTCCATTTATACCAAATAAATATTTTTCTAAAAGTAGAATGCCCCATAAATGATGCATTTTATGTTAGCCTGTAGACAAATTCCACAATACCAATTGAACACGTCTGAATGTGTAGTGTATGTATGTGATGAACCCACCTGTTCCTGTAGGGTCTCCTCCCTGCACCATGAAGTCTTTGATTATTCGGTGAAACTTTGTGTTGGTGTAGTAGCCTCTTCTGGCCAGCTCTGCAAAGTTCTTGCAGGTCTTTGGTGCATGTTTCCAGTACAGCTCCACCACAACCGTCCCCATCCTGCAATGCATGTTCAGTATTAATATGTGTAGCGTCCTTGGATAGCACAGACAAGACTATGACGGTGTGTAACAGATTATCCAAAGTCATAGAATACATTTTAGTATCGCCGAAGTTAACTTAGCAGGCGCAACGCGTAGTTCACGTTACCAAACCGCTAGCTAACATCACGTTACTGAGAGCTATTTTAACCGAGTTAGCATCATCAGTTTAACTAAAACTTACGTCGTGTCCAGAACCACTGTTGGCGGCTGCCATGTATCTGGAGGTATCCCTGACATTATCACTCCAAAATATACTTTTGGTAGGCTTCAAACAAACCAGTTTAAATAAAAGTAAGTGTTTATTCCCTTCAGCCTAGCACATTCGTTCAATTCATTTCAGGGGGAGTTTTTTCTTCTGTGGTTGCCGCTCGTTTCCTCTGCATGTGGGAGGAAGCCGGCAGCAGTTGACTGCCCTCTACTGAACAAAATACGGTACTTGGCATAACGGTGTATTATTATTTCCTTCTGGATATTATAATTATGATAATATTAATGTATAATTCATCAATGTCTTTTTTAAGGCGTGTAAGTAGCCCAGTAGCTCTCATAAAATAAAGTAGCAATTTCCTGCATCTACAGTCTCTACAGTGTTATATTTGAACTTTTTCTTCTTCTGTTTTCTATGTAATAAAAAGTAGTAAGTAAGTAAGTAAGTAAGTACGTAAATAAGTATGTAAGTTAGTAAGTACGTAGCCTTTAATATAATACATTTTAGTAAGTATGTAATAGAAGACATTTTAGGAACTAAGTCAAGAAATATGTATTGTCTGCTTATTAAAACACAAGTTACAAAGTGTTTCCCGATAAAAGAATTAAGAACAAAACACGATGATCTCAGCAATCTAAGCTAAAGTACACCCGTCTTTCGGTCTACGTTTCACCCATAGACTGTTAATATGAATAATATACAGTCTATGATTTCACCGTGTTGTAGTTCACATTGTAAACTACGGGGCAGCAGCAACACAACGCATACAAGGCACGCAAGCGTGTCGGAAATGTGTACGGAGAAGAAGAAACGCTTCGCTTACTCATCTTCACTTGGGCTAGTACACATTTCTTAACCGAGTTGTCTCAACTTGTCTGCAGTTGACAGCAAGGTAGGGATATTTCATTTGTACGTTTTGGTCGTAGTCTGTCAACACGCTCTTCTCTTCTTTACGTGTAGCTTTTAAGTCAGTTAGCTAACGTTAGCTAATGTCCGACCGCAACCGAATCAGTAATGGTAGCCGATGCGTTTGGGGTTTGGATACAAATTGGGCAAGTTCATACCCCGCTTAAAGTTTTCATGACGTATTATTTTATTTTGTTAGGCAGTGTACCTAGTGTTAATTTTAGCCAAATCAACAGTATTTTGTTCAGATATTTTGTTCAGTATTTTGTCCACTTTTTCTTCACTAGTAAATTGACCTTGAGTTAATTGTTGTGCTATTTCCAAGGTCAAGAATTACTTAACTAAGATGAAGGGATATTTTCCATAATGAAAGTGATCCATATTGACTGCTAACCGCTATGGAAAGTTAATTAATAATGCATGTGTTACAACAATTTGCAGATAAAATACTGAGACTTAAATAAACACATTTATTCTACTTTTTCACTTTAAAATATATATAAAAAGGTTCAAGTTTAGCCACACACCTCCATGTTTTCATACAATGACAACAATTGCTACAGCCAGGATCATACCTATAGCCTATTTAATAATGCATTTGGTTTTTATAATATGTTCAGTTGTTTTGCTCGCTTGAGACTGGATGAGCTGTTGCTGAAAATAACTTACCACAACAATTCTTACAACAGACATTCCATATTTTATTCAAGTCTAGCTTGTTTCACATGGCTTGGTAATTTTGTATCAGGAATAGCTAGCAGTGACAGTTAGCGTGAATGAATCATAAGTTATCTCATGTTTTAACTTGTCTTTAAACATCTTCATCTTTTCCCCCTAGTCTCTTTTTGTTATCAAAATTAAGATGGTCCTCACTGATTTCTTGTCTCAAGTCCCATGACACTACTGTCCAAATATGACTGTTGACTTGGGACTTCATAGCCAAGATTGGCAGAGGTGCTTTGTTATGGCATACATTCTTTTAAATCAAGTTAGCATAATGAATCCATGCTAGAAATTAAATTCATATACACTTTACTGCACCCAGCAACACAGGATAGCAGGCTTAACCTAGTGTTGGCAGGCAATTTCTACTTCCCTACTGCCATGTGATTAATCAGATGAGAAGGTCCAATCCAATTAGGATGGTAGCATGCCTGTGTGCACTCCTAAGCTTGCAGCTAGGTCAGGATATTTTTGTGATTGAGCCCTAAGGACTAAAGAGAGTAAAAGAGGTGCGCCTGTAGTATCAGAAAACTAGATTTTTAGATTTAGATTTTATTTTCATGTATTCTTCTGTCTCAAACCAGAGTTGTTACAGGCTGCACACAGATTGTTCAGATGATTGTTAGATAGTAACAAATTCAACTTCTCTGTCTCATCTCAAGGTCCTACACCATGTCTATACTCAAGATCCACGCCAGAGAGATCTTTGATTCTCGTGGAAACCCCACCGTGGAGGTTGACCTTTACACTGACAAAGGTAGGCAAAAAAATGACTAAAATAATCTATAAACATGTTGCCCATGTGCCTCACTACCGAAATGAATATAATCATCTTTAGTGATTGTCATGTCACCCATATTATGTCCTCTCTCTGCTCCCATATACACTTCACAGGCTTGTTTAGGGCAGCTGTTCCAAGCGGTGCATCTACTGGAATCTACGAAGCCTTGGAGCTTAGGGACAATGACAAGTCACGCTACCTTGGAAAAGGTCTGTCCAGCATTTAGTGTTTTCTATTTAATGGGATAGATTAAGTTAAATGTCAGGTGTGGATTTTCTATTCACTATCAAATATTAACTACCTTTATGGCCAGTTTAAAGCACAATACAATTTCAATGAAAAGGTACTATATTTTATACTTTTAATTTTCTCTATCTTTCTGGGTGTTGTCTTTACTCTCTATTCTCTCTTTTCCTCTTTTCCAGATGTGAAAGGATTAGTGAGTTTCCATTGTCTGTCCCTTTTGATTAAAAACTAAGATTTGTCCATTTGACATAACAATTAATTACACGGCCATTTAATTACATGACAAAATGACAAATCATAGAATGCTTTTGACAATCAACCAGATGTGATGTGCATGGTGAATTGTCAGTAAAGCATGCTCACGCTTCAGTATTGATGTTTAGCCTGTGGATTGATGGACTGTAACATAAAATTGCATGCATTTCTGTATGTGTATTTGAGAAATAAAAGTTGCATGTGTTCAAAATCTATGTTTTTAATCATTGGTTTTACAAGATTTGCCCATGACATTGTAAAGAAAAATCACACTAATCTCTCTGTCACAGGAGTCTCCCAGGCTGTAGGACACATCAATTCAACTATTGCACCTGTACTTGTTGGCCAAGTAAGAAAATAATTCTCACTATGTGTGTTTTATTTTCCCAAATGTTATGGACTGTTATTGTTGTTGTGCTGATGTGAATCATTCCCAACATGCTCTATCCATCTTGTCAGGATGTATCTGTGGTTGAGCAAGAGACAATTGACCAGATGATGATTGACTTGGATGGCACAGAGAACAAATGTAAGTGAGAATAACTGTACTGTTGTGACATCTGAAACCACTATAAACATTGCAGTACAGTCTTCACAACTATCTGGACTACAGCAAATTTCTGCTGAAGCAGCCATTTTCACTTCTTGCTTGTTTATACCTCCAGTCTTTTGCTTAACAAGCAGAACACCTGAGGCCTGTACTACGAAGCAAGATCAAGTGCCCTGGATTTATTTCCGTTACTCGGCTTCACCTAACTTAACTTCGGTCCCGCAAAAGGTGTGACACAACAGTGGTTATCAAGTTGTTCCCAATCTAGCAACGAGCGCGTTCACACAAAAGGGGCGGTGCTTGCACCGTATAATGTAGATAATCCTATAGAAATATGAACAACACAGTCACGTACAATACAGGCAAAAAGCAATACAGTCGCTGCTGCTAAGCCCAGGAAGGAAAGCTGGCAAAACATTGCCGACGCTGTAAATGTGTAAGTTCAGGCTTATCAGTGTCATTGCCCCATCTTTCAGGCACAACCAGATCTGACCATGATTACATTGTGCATTCCATAAACGTTCGTTGCTGTAGCCCATTCTTTCAGTTCTAACCCTGGAAGTGGTAAGCCATGGCCAAAAAAAATTAAAACATAATTCAAACCGATGTTTCGCATACGCAATGTACGACTCAAGAAGCTGACATAGATAGGTAAAAACCCCTTTGCTGAAAATCAATATTTTTCATAAAAAATACCCATCAGGGAATGTCAACAAGTTTTGTCGGCCTCTAAAGGTTAGCTTTTCTGAGCGCACCTCTCACTATCTGCACACCGAGTTCCACTTCTAAGAACGGTGAAGCTATTATCAATTGAGTATTGATTGGTCAGTAGGCGGTGCATTTACACCGGTTGATCTCTAATTTAGAATATAACCTGCTCCCTAGCAGGTTAGATGTTCAACTTAAGTTACCATGGAGATGTAACACGGTAACAAGTTACCCACCATTGTGATACACAAAACCCTGTGTTGAACCTGAAGTTACCTTGGTAACCCAAAATCTTGCTTTGTAGTGTAGGCCTCTGCTCAGTTGAATTGAGGTCAGATGACCAGTAAAGTACTTTTTACTGTTTGGCTCTGTGCTTAAGATCATTGTCCTGTTGCAATATGAACCTTCCCTCCATTGTAATCTGATGCATATGTTTAGATCTGAGATGTTTCATAAATAATGTCACTGCTGTAGTGGCAGTAGTAGGACAGAAAGTTCTGTGAAATGATGGTGAATATTTATATTTTGCTTTTCTTCCAAACAGCCAAATTTGGCGCAAACGCCATCCTGGGTGTTTCTTTAGCTGTTTGCAAGGCTGGTGCAGCAGAGAAAGGTGTCCCTCTATATCGTCATATTGCTGACCTTGCAGGAAACCCCGAGGTCATCTTGCCTGTGCCGGTGAGGATCTGTGTGCCAAATTACAATTTTCTTCCTCATTATTCAGTTTAGCTTCCAGTTCACTGTGAAGTCACAGATGTTGTTTCTCTCCCTTCTGCCTCCACCAGGCCTTTAATGTGATCAATGGTGGCTCTCATGCAGGCAACAAGCTGGCCATGCAGGAGTTTATGATCCTGCCCATTGGCGCAAGCAACTTCAAAGAAGCCATGCGCATTGGAGCTGAGGTCTATCACAATCTGAAAAATGTTATCAAGAAGAAATATGGTCAGGATGCCACCAATGTGGGTGATGAAGGTGGCTTTGCTCCAAACATCCTGGAGAACCAGGAAGGTATGGAGGAGGAATGATTTCAATTGAAATTCTCTTACAACTGCAAGATCAGCACAGATTACAGGTTCCTGGGAGAGAGAACTCTCCCAGTGTGAAGTTAAACTGCTATTATCCCACTAAAGAAAATGACTGTTGTAAACCAAATGTGCAGCCTGTAAACCGTTTCCAAAAGACAAAACAATCTGCGCAATGTTCTGCTCATTTATTGTTTTCTATGGTGCTCCATGCAAGTTTATTAGCATAAATCATGATAAATAATGCTCATCAATTTATTTTTTCATATTGACTGTTTAACTCTGCAGCTCTGGAGCTGGTAAAGGAGGCCATCGCTAAAGCTGGATACACAGATCAGGTTGTGATTGGCATGGATGTGGCAGCATCTGAATTCTACAGGGAGGGAAAATACGATCTGGACTTCAAGTCTCCTGACGACCCGAGCCGTTACATCACTCCAGACGAGCTGGCTGATCTCTACAAGAGCTTTGTGAAGGATTATCCAGGTAACTGCCAGACATTTTTTTATCTTTTTACACATTATTTAGCAGGCGTTAGAGTCACACAACATATGTAGTAGTAATGTCAGCACCAATGTAATCTCCTGAAGGGGAGATCGGATCTGCTTTTTTTAAACGTATGATACATTTTTTTGTTGATTTTATAAATTAAAAAAAAAAAAAAACAGAACAGACCAACATTTTACACATCATACCTGTGTATTTTAATTACAAATCTTTTTTTCAATATACTGTTGTTTGGCATCGGTTTAAGAGTTGCCGCCATGGACTATAATTGGGAGACCAGACCTCTGGTACCCACACTTTAATATATACAATATAAGGTATGCAACAGCCGTTCTTTCCCACAGGGGATTCCATAAGCACATAAAAGGAAAATGAAGAGGCCGGTATATTATACTGCTGCTGTATTTCCTGGAAAGTATGTAGACTATCGGCAATTGTATTCATCACTCGTTCAGACCAATGAGGAAATGAAAAAGTAGTAAATCATAATTATAATGGAAAGTGCTGATGAAAGTGATCTGGAATATAGATTAACTTCCTTAGCTTTAATCTATTCATCATCTAAAAGAGCCACACAAATTGATTTTGTGCTATAATTTTCAGCACTGGTTTACAACATCAAACACCTGTTTCATCATTGCAAAGCCTTCAAGAACAGCATTATTCCTAGTTCATCTTTTTCAAATTCATTTTTTGGATCTTCAAATAGATAACTGAAAGCACTTGGCATTTTGATCTGCAGTCAAGTTTTAAACAGATATGAAACAGAAAAGGAAAAATAAAAGGTTGGAAGTCATCTCATTTTTAAGAGAGTAAAACCAAATCAAAGGCACTTGCCAAAATGTAAATGAAATAGATTTGTGCTTTCAACTCAGTGACAGCCCTCGCAAAAACAGTTGTGAATTCCAAAAGGAGCTTAAATTCAAATGACTTTGTCACAACAACATCTTTGTTTGTACTAAAAGAAAAAAAACTGTAAAAAGACCTAAGTGTCATGTCAACAATGTTATTTTGTTTACTTATTTTTCACATACTGTTGTGCACTATCGTTCTGATTATTATTAACGTAGTGGCATAGTCACACAGGTATTTTTATACTGGTGAATATTGATATTATTACAAATTTCCCTTTTTATAGCATGGATGTGCTTTGAAAATATGATTACAAATATAAGTACACCTACAATGTGATGTTCAAATGTCTCCATGATCCTTTTAGAATGGAACTGTATTTTGGTTTTGCTGTAACTTATAGGTCTTTTTTTCATGTTTGGCTATTATTCTTATTAGTGATAATTACATTTTGCAAACCAGGTTAACTGCCGAGAGTCTGATGGGGAAGGAACATGAGCATGGTGATCATACAGCCAGAAATTTGGCAAACTTATTTGGAAAGCTACAACTATTACCCAATCTGTTTGTTGTAAATGTCCATCACAGTTCATAGATTGATTCTTGGTTCAACGTTGACATATAGTGCTTGGTATTATTGTACATGCCCAGTTTTCCTGTGCAATAAGGGACCTTTTTACCTTGAAATAACATTGGTTACTGTATATATTCTGTCAAATTGTTGGATTGTCTCATTGTTTGCGTTTATTGCCCTGTTGGACCAAAAGTATGTTTGGTCTATGAAGGCTTTTTTGATGGAACAATAGCGAAACATGATCACAAATATTTCAGTTTGAGCCATACTGATCATCTGTGTCAGTATTCAATGAGGAATGTCTGCATTTTTTTCTCTCACAGTGGTTTCCATTGAAGATCCCTTTGACCAGGACGACTGGGCGGCCTGGACCAACTTCACTGGAAGCACAGACCTTCAGGTTGTTGGAGATGATCTGACGGTGACAAACCCTAATCGCATCAGCAAGGCTGTGGAGGAGAAAGCCTGCAACTGCCTGCTGCTTAAAGTCAACCAGATTGGCACGGTTACTGAGTCCATGCAAGCGTGAGTCAACAGTTTAAATTTAAAATAAGTCTGGGATGTGGCTATAGATTAATTGAATATTAGACTATATACCTTACAATGTCCTGTTATGTCTAGAAGTTAATGGTCTCCCATTGGTCCTCCTGTCAGGTGTAAGATGGCTCAGGAGAGTGGCTGGGGTGTGATGGTCAGCCATCGCTCCGGTGAAACTGAGGACACCTTCATAGCAGATCTGGTGGTGGGCTTGTGCACTGGGCAGGTAAATTCAGATGATAAAAATGTTTATTGAGTTTTTTGGGAACAGTAAATTGGACATGTGTGACAAACAATATGGATTTATCTCCTCTGTCCATTTTCACATTAGGAAATTATAAATTTATTTTTTTCCAACTACTTTGATACATTTCTGAATAAACACCCCATTAGTCAAAATGCAATATCAAATGTTGTGAGACAGGAATCACAATGGTATGACTTGGACAAAGATTAATAGAGACATTGAATCCCTTTGATTGAATCATTGTACACATTTTGTCATGCACTTTCAGATTAAGACTGGGGCACCCTGTCGCTCTGAGCGTTTAGCCAAATACAACCAGATTCTAAGGTAAGTGAGTCTTCTACCAATAATAGGAAGTTTATTCCAATTGTGCCATTTTTTAAAAGTATAAAATGCAACCGTGCATGTGGTGTTCTTATTTGTGAAATAAAATACCGCCAATGCCTTTCTGCTAAACTACAACAATGTACTTGCATTAATCTCAGTTTGTATCATTTCGGTGTATGCACAGTGCCTTGCGAAAGTATTCGGCCCCCTTGAAGTTTTCAACCTGTGTGGTGTGTTCCTTGGTCTTCATGATGCTCTCTGCGCTTTCAACAGAACCCTGAGACTATCACAGAGCAGATGCATTTATACAAAGACTTGATCACACACAGGTGGATTCTATTTTAAACCATCAGTCATTTAGGACAACATTGGATCATTCAAATTATCCTCGCTTTACTTCTGGAGTGAGTTTGCTGCACTGAAAGTAAAGGGGCCCAATAATTTTGTCCTAAATTTTCAGTTTTTATTTGTTAAATAAAGTTTAAAATATCCAATAGATTTCTGTTCCACTTCACAATTGTGTCCCACTTGTTGGTGATTCTTCACAAAAATAAAAAGGCAGGTTATATCTTTATGTTTGAAGCCTGAAATGTGTCAAAAGGTTGAAAACTTCAAGGGGGCCGAATACTATCGCAAGGCACTGTACTTGGCACATATCTTTGATTGATTTTTTTTAAACTAAACCGGTAATGTTATTAAAATACAGGGGAAAGGATCTACTTGTTGTAAAAATAAATTTACATTTCATTTTTGATATATTTTTTTTACTTTACTGCAGAATTGAAGAGGAGCTGGGTGACAAGGCTCGTTTTGCTGGAAAAAAATTCAGAAACCCATTGACAGAGTAAATCGATTTACTTAACATACAAATGGATTCATACACAATCTATAACAACACATCAGATAATGGAAAACACATCAAAGTGATAATGGTTACTGTAGAGCCACTGTAGAATATAATAATCATTGAAAATAAATGGACAGAACTTACTGTAGTTACTGAAATTGTTACCCTTGACAAAGTCTTAATACGTTACTGTATAATTATTATTGTCCTGTGCTAATGTGGAGTAAAATAAGACAAGATTATAACTTGAGTAATATTTATTTTCAACACTGGAAAACTGTAATTACAAAAGCTGCTCTTGGAGACAGTTAATAAAAGTTTTCTTAGTGACAGAATGTATTGTGATTATTTGTCCCATGTTTCTGTTTATTTTGCTGTGGTGGTGGTAGATGTATTTGTTGGGTTAAAGGAGATAGACTTCTTACATATTAATTATTTCAGCTATTTAAATACATACGGAGAACAAGTATTTGATACACTGGCGATTTTGCTGGTTTTCCTACTTTCAAAGCATGTATAGTAGGTCTGAACAAAAATCCAGAGAATAACATTGTATGATTTTTAAATAATTAATTTGCATTTTATTGCATGACATAAGTATTTGATCACCTACCAACCAGTAAAAATCCCGGCTCTCACAGACCTGTTTTTCTTTAAGACGCCCTCCTGTTCTCCACTCATTACCTGTATTAACTGCTACTGTTTGAACTTGTTACCTGTATGAAAGACCTGTCCACACACTCAATCAAGCAGACTCCAACCTCTTCACAATGGCCAAGACCGGATGGGCTTAATAGAAATAGGCAACCAGCTTGATGAGAAGGCAATAACTATTAGCGCAATTATTAGAAAATGGAAGAAATTCATGATGACGGTCAGTCTCCCTCGGTCTGGGGCTCCATGCAAGATCTCACCTCCTGGGGCATCAATGATCATGAGGAAGGTAAGGGATCAGCCTAGAACTACAAGCCAGCGCATGTCCAGGCCGGTCTCAAGTTTGCCAATGACCATCTGGATGATTCGGGGAGAAATGGGAGAAGGTCTTGTGGTCTAATGAGACAAAAAAATAGAGCTTTTTGGTCTAAACTCCACTTGCTGTGTTTGGAGGAAGAAGAAGGATGAGTACAACCCCAAGAACACCATCCCAACCATGAAGCATGGAGGTGGAAACCTCATTCTTTGGAGATGTTTTTCTGCAAAGGGACAGGACGGCTGCACCGTATTAAGGGGAGGATGGATGGGGCCATGTATCGCAAGATCTTGGCCAACAACCCCCTTCCCTCAGTATGAGGATTGAAGATGGGTCGGTCTTCCAGCATGACAAAGACCCAAAACACACAGCCAGGGCAACTAAGGAGTGGCTCCTTAAGAAACATCTCAAGGTCCTGGAGTGGCCTAGCCAGTCTCCAGACCTGAACCCAATAGAAAATCTTCCGAGGTAGATGAAAGTCCGTATTGTCCAGCGACAGCCCCGAAACCTGAAGGATCTGGAGAAGGTCTGTAGGGAGGAGTGGGCCAACATCCCTGCTGCAGTGTGCAAACCTGGTGAAGAACTACAGGAAATATATGATCTCTGTCATTTCAACAACAAAGGTTTCTGTACCAAATATTAAGTTCTGCTTTTCTGATGTATCAGATACTTATGTCATGCAATGAAATTCAAATGAATTATTTAAAAATCAATACAATGATTGATACAATGTTTATATATATATATATATATATATATATATATATATATATATATATATATATGTATGTATATATGTGTGTGTGTGTATATATATACAGTGGTGCTCATAAGTTTACATGCCCATGCTTAAGTTGACTAAAGAAATAAAAAATAATGTTTTGGAAATGATCTTAATGCCTTAATTAATTTATGTAAAATCCAACCTTTAAGGACACCAATTTTTCTTTGTGAATGAATAATGTATTGTAAATAAATAAATGTTCTTCCTTAAAATACAGCATAAGTATACACACCCTATATTAAATTCCCATAGAGCCAGGCACATTTTTATTTTTAATGGCCAGTTATTTCATGGAACAGGATACTATGCATCCTGATAAAATTCCCTTGGCCTTTGGAATTAAAATAGCCCCATATCATCATATACACTTCACCATACCTAGAGATTGGCATGGTTTTATTTCAGTTAGACTAATAGTCGGTTTGATTTGCATTGAGAGATGATTTTATGGAAAGTATCCCATGCCAAACTCTATGTATGGCAAAGGGTATGTGATGATGTGGGGGGGCTATTTTATTTCCAAAGGCCAAGAGACCTTTATCAGGATGCATAGTAATCCATGAAATAACTGGCCATATGGGAATTTAATATAATATATGCCCTCTGTATTTTAAGGAAGAACATTTATTTATTTACAATACATTATTCATTCACAAAGAAAATTGGTGTCCTTAAAGGTTGATTTTACATAATTTATTAATTAAGGCATTAAGATCAATTTCCAAAACATTATTTTTTATTCCTCTTTTTAGTCAACTTAAGCATGGGCATGTAAACTTATGAGCACCACTGTATATATGTATGTATTTATATGTTTATGTATAGATATGTGTATGTATATACACTACCAGTCAAAAGTTTGGGGTCACTTATACATTTCCATACCACTCCATTATAGACAGAATACCTGCTAATTTGGGTGGGGGGGCTGATCTTTAATGCAATATCTACATTGCCCATTATCAGCAACCATTCATCCAATGTTCCAAAGGCACATTCTGTGTACTAATCTATCATTTAAAAATAAAAAACTAGAAAAACATTGGAGAACCATTTTACTATTATGTAAGCACATAATGTAATCTGAAAACGGCTGCCCTTGTTAAAAAAACAATGCAACTGATCTCAGCTGGCATTCTGTCTACAATGGAGTGCAATGGGAATTTCTATGTGACCCCAAACTTTTGACCAGTAGTGTATATACAGTGAGGAAAATAAGTATTTGAACACCCTGCTATTTTGCAAGTTCTCCCACTTAGAAATCATGGAGGGCCAAAATCCCTTCTGCAGTGTGAGCAAACCTGGTGAAAAACTACAGGAAACGTTTGACCTCTGTAATTGCAAACAAAGGCTACTGTACCAAATATGAACATTGATTTTCTCAGGTGTTCAAATACTTATTTGCAGCTGTATCATACAAATAAATAGTTAAAAAATCATACATTGTGATTTCTGGATATTTTTTTTTTTTTTAGATTGTCTCACAGTGGACATGCACCTACGATGACAATTTCAGACCCCTCCATGATTTCTAAGTGGGAGAACTTGCAAAATAGCAGGGTGTTCAAATACTTATTTTCCTCACTGTACTTATGTCATGCAATGAAATTCAAATTAATTATTTAAAAATCAATACAATGATTGATACAATGTTTATATATATATACTGTGTATATATATATATATATATATATATATATATATATATATATATATATATATATATATATATGTATATATATATATATATATATGTATGTGTGTATGTATGTATATATGTATGTATATATATATATGTGTGTGTATATATTTGTATGTGTGTGTGTGTGAAGATATATTTGTGATGTTTACTTTTTGTATTGAATAACCTCAAAACCAGATAGCTGCAAACTTGACAAAACTGACAGTATATTCAATTATTAATCAGTGGTTTTCTACACGCCACAGCCTTCCGTTAACAGAACTGTTTCTGCGGCTGGGAGGTTAATGTCTTACATAATGTTTAATAACCACAGCAGTTCACGCAGTATGCTACGATGTTTGATTCATGGAGGCCTGTGCAGCAGCTGGTGAGTAGCCCCAGTGGCTCCTGCTGCCGATCCGCGGCACATGCTCAGTTATGTACACCGAGACAACTTTGAAGGCTAGCTAATAGCTGTGGCTGCTGAGGTCATTGCACTGGGAAAGAAAATAGACCGACTCCCTCCCCTCCACTATACCGCCTCCATTTTGAATAGCCATGTAATGGGGGATTCGCATAGTTTTTGTGTGTATCGCCCACTGTGCTGCGTAGTGTCAACAAGCCACATCCAAACATCCTTCGACATGGACGACCTGTTCAGTCCGCGGAGGTAACTTGATTAACTTACCATTTGCATTTATATTTTAGTTGTTATGTATTAAATATGTCTCGGTGTTGTGTAGCATTACTTTAAGAGCCGTTTGTATGAAATAGTCGGAGTGTCAGTGGTCACGAAGTTCGTATCTGGCTAACAAGCTAACCAAAAAACAGCGTAATGTTACTGTCTCGTTAGCAGCTAGCAGGTCCTGCTGGAAAATGGTTTTTGATTGCTTTGATATAGCTAACAGTTATTTCTGCAGCTATTGTTTTAAATAATGCCACTAATGCAGATTAACCATATACGTCGTTAAATAAATCAGCTGTTATTTCCTTTGGGTTTGGCGTGTATTGACATGGGTCGTTGTCGCTATACGTAGCTAACGTTATGTATGTCAATGGCATGTTGTGCATGCTAACATTTATATTCATTATTGAATCCATACTTTAGCTTACAGTTAACCAGGAGACGGAGGCAGACAGCTACTGTCAACCTCTTAGGATCTCCAAAGTAGCACACACTGTTCTTGTAATGGTGACCGTAAAAATTAGCAGCTCTTGTATGACTGATTGACAGTCTTCTACGGTTCTAGCGTCGGATTTCATTCATATGATATAAGGAAACGTCGCAGGTCACAGCTGAGATTGGTTCACAGGGATGGAGGGGCGGGATGGTATTCTGCTGCTGAAATCACTGTGTGCAGTAGGGGGGAAGCTGCTCTGACAGCCAAGTTAAAGCCGGACATATTGATCATACGTCTGTGTACATAACTAACTGTAACGTTACAGCGTTAGCGACCCGCTAATCAACAGGTCATAGCAGACTGAATTAATTGCAACACAATTACATGTACTCTTCCTTTATTCTTAACACTTTGCCAATGTCAAGGCTGTAGGTTAAAAATTAATATTAATGCACATGATGAACATTTTTGTTTCAGGAGCCTGAACAGCACACAGGGCGAGATAAGAGTGGGGCCAAGTCATCAGGTACACCCTATTGCAATATTATTTGATATTTGGCATTTGAATTAAATTTAAGTTTTGAAATTATTAATACACTTCTATATCCAAAAGTTAAAATAATGTATTACTTGTTGGGGGGAGGTAAAGAAATAGTTTGATAATCAACATTTGTAAGATGACAATATTAGAGTATGTGTACCTGCAGAGTGTAACGTTAGGTCCTATTATTATTATTATTATTATTATTATTAAAAAAAACTAGTCAGACTTGTCTGTTCTGTCCTTTCCTTGAATACATGAATAAATATCTTATGTGAAACTGATTCTAGCAGGTACCAAACCCCAGCAAAAGTCTATTTGATTATAACAAAATCATTTTCCTATTAAATACTTGAATTACACATGGTAATAATACACATTTTTGACATTTGAATTACTCTTAAAATGTAAATGTATGTTTTCTAAAGTGCTTGAATTTGTGCCCTGTAATTCTCCCTTCAAAAACATTAATTTTGGCAGGACATTCAGTTGCTGTTCTTAAAGTGGTCTAATGAGTGTTGGTTGCTGTTTTTGTCCATTCTGTGGTTTCACTACAGGCCAAACTACCAGAGTTGCAGCTGCGGTCAGCTCCTGGTTTACAGACTCAGACAGAGAGTGAGGAACTGATGTGGATGCCTGGGGTCAATGACTGTGACCTTCTCATGTACCTCAGAGCTGCCAGGTCAGCATCTGCACTATACTGCTTAAAACATCACTGGTACTTAGGTGAACCTGGTCAGTTGTGAGTTTTGTACAAAGGCTGTCACCTTTACAAAAGGGGGCAAAAACGATAATTAACCTGCAGCCATGTCCTTACTGAACAACAAGATGCAGATGCTATTTAATGCTTTACTGAATAGCCCTTACTATGTATATGTACTATGTTACATATCTATAAACAAATACTACTTCACTATATCTCAAACCAGTACTAATAGTAGATAAATGGGGCATTATTGCAATAAAAAAATTAAAACAAAAAAATAACCAGTATTATTTATAAGCTTTTTGACAACGGTAATCATAAAAGTGTCACAAATGGGGAAGTACTTGCAAAACAAAACCGGTTATTTGAAGCCTTGCAACTAACACATAGATTTAGTTGGGGGAAGGGATTAAGAGAAACACTGTTCACCTGTACTCTTAAACATTTCAGAATCATTCCTTGGAGTCCTGCTAAATATTAAACTAGGAAAGTGTAAAAATGCACCCTCAATATCTTTTTCACCTCTTTATTTTTCAAGGAGCATGGCAGCATTTGCCGGGATGTGTGATGGTGGATCCACAGAGGATGGATGTTTAGCAGCCTCCCGTGATGATACCACACTCAACGCACTCAACATGGTGTGGAAAACAACTTGAATTATATTTATCAGTATCTAGTAAATTCAAAGACCCAAAATTTTGCATTGCAGATTTACAAACATCTATGTTTTCATCAATCCTAGCTACATGCAAGTCATTATGATGCAGCAAAAGCTCTGCAGCGTCTGGTTAAGAAGCCTCTGCCAAAGCTTATTGAGAAATGCTGGTCGGAGGATGACGTGGTAAGACACCTTTAGCTAGTAGTGGTGATGAAAATGATGTAAACTGTTTATACTTAGCATGTCTAACAATGCATTAAGTGTAATATAAAAGTTCTCTTTTCAGAAATTGGCAGTTTATTTCACTTTTTTTTAATTCAGCCAGCAGTAAAATTGTTTTTTTTTTAACCGCTATCTTAGTTTTGAATGGAAAATCAGTCTATTACTTTGTTATAAATAACTATGTCGACATATATGTTTATTAAATTTATATTCATACACTCATTTATATATTACAAGATTAACATTACCTATACAGGAGCCTTTTGCTTCGCAGCTGTATATCATTTAGTTTTATCTACCACCACCCTTCCCTCTTTTTCACCAACAGAAACGCTTCATCAAAGGTCTGAGACAGTATGGAAAGAATTTCTTCCGCATCCGGAAAGACTTTCTGCCCACCAAAAAGACTGTAATTGAACACTATGTTTTTGCTTACAGAACAATTTGTCATGCATGCCGTGATTTCAGTGTAGCTATATATTTTTTTTTTTAAGGAACATAACTTAGATTGCTCCTAAACGTCCTGTTTTCTTCTCATCAGGGGGAGCTGATCACTTTCTATTACCACTGGAAGAAAACTCCTGAAGCTGCAGGAACCAGAGCTTATCGACAGCAACGACGACAGCCGTCCTCTCGCAAAGCAAAGACTCGCTCTGCCACAGTTCCTGTAACCCCATCGCGGAATTATTCAGGTGAACACTTAGTGTTCCATTTTTTTGTTTCCCCTATTCATGTCGATCTTCACAGCTGTGCCGTCACTAAGTGTGCAGTCATATGAACAGGACGTCTTCATTGAAGGTGATCTTCTCCTTTGCAGTGGATGCAAGTTCTGCCAGTGAGGATGATCTTGATAGTGAAGATAGTGAACAGGAAGTAAAGAGCTGCAGCCACTGTGGTACAACAAGTGAGTACATGTCTTTATTTGTGATTAATCAAACTCTCCTCACTATTTTTAATACATACTTGATAATGCTGTAAACATTTTGTGAAACGATTGCCTAAAGCATTTTATCCCAAAACAGGTTCTAAGGATTGGCACCAGGGGCGTAGAGACAACCCGTTGCTATGCACGACTTGTCGCACATATGAAAACAAACATGGATGTTTGCCGCCAGCTCCAAAATCTGCAGGCGCTCCATTCATGTTTAAACCTGTTAAAGAGGAAGAAGAGGTGAACAGCAAACATGGCATGAGGACACGGCGAAGCAGAGCACCTGTAAGGCTGAGGCTAGCATATCAATTACATCATCTTTACTACTAGTAATGAACATTCAAAAGAAATTGTAGTTAAAATGTATATATATATAAAACAGATTTCACAACCTATTGAATACGTCCAATGGTTTTACTTACTGTGAAACCTGTCTTTCCTGCATGTGTTTTACCAAAATAAACTTCTGATTATTTTTTTTTTTTTAAAGCAGCTGACAACTTTAAGAAGTGGCCACAGGAGGCTCACAGGATCCCCCACCAGTGAGGATCAGCAGTCCAGTAGCCAGCCCTCTCCATGTGGAGCAACTTCTAATTCTCTGAGATCGTCATCTACAGATAATAAGAATGAATCCAGCAAGAAGACAAACAAGGTAAACATAATCTACACACGTTCATATGCTGGACCTGTATGACATTATCTTATCAGACCAGCTGGATTGTTTGCATATTATTCTAACGAGGAACTCGTAAGTTAGTCCCGACTTACATGTAATGGAAATAATACATGCACATTAAATGTAAGTGATTTAAACAATGTGGCCCTTGAGAATACATGTAATACTGCTGCAGCCATAGATGTTTGTTAAATATTGCCCGTTGAGGTTTTGTGTCAGTCAGCATCATCGTTTTCTGTCAGTAATTAACACCACTGTGTAAATCATGTTGTGTCCACAGAAGGTAAAAGAGGAGGTAACAGCACAAAAAATGACAAAACGTGTACGGGAGAGTCCTGCTCAGGAGCATGACGAGCCTGAAAAAGTTACACCTAAAAGGCCGAAGACACAGGTGAGATGGAACACTTTGTCAAATATCATTTGGGTAAACACTTCTCCAAAGGGGCCATTTTGTGCTGCAGGAGCAGTAAACGTCATACGTAGAAAATTCTGCAATGAGTTCCAAAGTGTGACGATCAATTGTGATTTAACAATTCTATTGTCTTTTTCTGTTCAATTTATGCCATGCAGCAGTGCTGTTGTGTTTGGCTTTGCAACTAGACCTAAATCGATGTTGACAATTATTTTTATTATTTATTTTTATTATTTGTCACATCCAATCATACAGTACAAGGTAGTGAAACAAAATCTCTCCATTAATCCATCCTGAACATTAGGAGCAGTGGATGCTACATACAGCGTCTTGGGAGCAACTTGCACCCCAAGTGTCTTGCTTATGGACACTTTGACACATGCCGGAGGGTCATGGGATCAAACCCCCAATCTTTGTGGTTGAGGGCTGACCCCCCACTACCCAGGCTGACCTAATGTAATGAAAAGGTGGTTCAAGACAGTTAGTTAATGTAGAAGGAGGCTTCATTTTATTTTTAAAAGTGAATATACAACAGAGAAACACAAAGTCGGTATTAACCATTCTGCTTCAGCTTCTAGACTGAGGTGGGAAGCATGGCTAACCAGCTTCACTTTACCAAGCAGTTGGGAAGCAAGACACGGGAACTTAACTTGGTCTTGAGGATATACAAAATGTATTAATAGACAAACTGAAACATAAATTGTACATTTGTTACCACTTTGACAACTTTACTGTTAATTTATTCTCTGGTCTTATTACCAACTTCTCTCTCTCTCTCTCAAATAGTAATCATTTATTGCTCGGTGTAATTTGGGTACATCATTTGTTTGATTGTTCCTCCAGGATCCAAGGGGCTTGCGGTCAGAGGGAGAGGCCGAGGTAGAGGAGGAAAGCTCTTCAGAAAGCCGCAGTGCTCAGGACGACGGCAGCAGTGACACCAAAGACATCGATCAGGACAACCGCAGCTCCTCTCCCAGCATTCCCAGCCCTCAGCAGGGCAACGAGAGCGACTCCGACTCATCTGCCCAGCCAAACGGTGGCCCATCAGAGCCTGTTGCTGCTGTGCTGGCTGACGCACCAGTCCCACAGGCCCTCCCATCTCAGGGCCATCCCATCACACTTCAGCCAATGCAAAGCACCCACCCAGTTGATCCTGCTCAGAGCCCCCCTCCTCCTTTTCAGGACTCATCTCAGCCAGCTCCTGGTCAGTCAGCTGCCACAGAAGGCCCAAACAGCCGACCACAGCCCGCCTCTCACTCTCATTCTGGTCTACCACCTCTTCCTTCAGCACTGGCTCAGGATTCTCCTCTTTCTTCAGCATTTCAAGTCCCACCTGCTCTCAACTCTGCACAGTCTCTGCAGCCTCATGGCCCGTCACCTAAGGCCCCCCAGCGACCCCCTCCTTTCTTTAGGGAGTCTCAGCTCCCCCAACCTCCTCTGTCTGGCACACAGATCAAGCCTCCTCCCACCACTCCAATTCCACCTTCACACAAACAGATACCACACCAGTCTGCTACACCTTTCCCTCAGATGCCCTCCAATCTCCCCCCTCCTCCTGCTCTAAAGCCACTCAATTCTCTGCCCAACCAGCATCCTCCAGGTGCCCCCCCTCCTCCTCTTCAGCTCATGCCACAGCCTTTGCCAATGCAGTCGCTTCCTACCCAGCTTCCAGTGATCTCTCAGGTGCAGACCCACCCTGGAAAAAGCATGGCTTCCTCTCACCCACCAACCTCACACCCTCTCAACTCTGTAACATCTTCTGCTATTGGCCCTGTCCCGAGCCTCCAGCCTTCATTCCCACCTCTTCCTCCGAGACCCTCACAGAGCACTGCAGCAGGAGGATCACACATTCAGATTAAAGAAGAGCCATTTGATGAGATAGAAGAGGCTGAAAGCCCACCTTCTCCACCTCGGAGCCCCTCGCCAGAGCCCACCATTGTCAACATGGCAAGCCATGCCAGCCAGTCTGCACGGTATGTTGGAAACATTCTTTTTTAGGAAATTCACAAAAAATAAGTGTTTGGCTCATGGTTTTCAGATTCCTATGCATTGTTGTGAAAAACGCTATACCACAGTGTTTAAATAATGATGCCTTTTTGTTTTATTTCCAAAACTACCTTTTAAATGAATGATGTTGCGATTATGTGTGAAGGTTTATTAGTCATACTCAAAAGAAAATGTACATCTGTTATATTTTTCAGGTTTATCAAACACTTGGATCGTGGTTACAACTCCTGTGCCAGAACAGACCTGTTCTTTACTCCACTTTACTCCACTTTCTGCCTCCAAGCTGGCCAAGAAAAGGGAAGACGCTGTGGAAAAGTCCAGGAGAGAGGCTGAGCTCAGTGCTCGACAAGAACGTGAAAGGGAAAAAGACAGAGAGAGAGAAAGGGAGGCAGACCGAAATGCTGTGAGTGCAACAGTCCATTCATTCCTTTCTTTTTTAATATCTTCTTTGTGACAAAACATGTATTGAGTTGTAACCTGACTTATGTCACGCACTCTTTGCTTACAGAGAGCCTCCAGTTCGTCCCATGACAGTCGCATGAGTGATGTTCAGATGACGGTTCAGGGCCACGGCCGCCCCTCCTTTGAGCAGCCGCCCACCACTGTAGCCACTGTGCCCCCATACATTGGCCCTGATACACCTGCTCTGCGCACCCTGAGTGAATATGCCCGACCTCATGTCATGTCGCCCAACAACCGCAACCACCCTTTCTATGTGTCACTGAGCCCTGGCGACCCCTTGCTGGCCTACCACATGTCTGGCCTGTACAACGCTGAACCCAGCCTCAGAGAGCGCGAGCTCCGAAACCTCCGAGAGAGGGAGCTCCGCGAGAGGATGAAGCCTGGCTTTGAGGTCAAGCCCCAAGACATGGAAACTTTACACCAATCAGCCAACCCCATGGAGCACTTTGCCAGACACGGGGCAATCGGTCTTCCCCACATACCCGGGCCTCCCCACCACTTTGCACCCTTTCATCCTGGGCTGCACCACCTGGAGCGGGAGAGGATGGCGCTGGCAGGACCTCAACTGCGGCCGGAGCTGAGTTACGCAGAGCGACTCACTGCAGAGCGGCTTCACGCAGAGAGGATGGCATCTGTTGGGGCCGACCCTGCTGCCAGGCTGCAGATGCTCAATGTGACGCCACATCATCACCAGCACTCACATATTCACTCCCACCTCCACCTGCACCAACAGGATCTGCTCAGTCAAGGTGAGTTTAGACTTATTGACTTATGAGTTTTGCTAAGTAAATTAGTTAATTCATTTTAACGTCCGGTTGGGTGAAGTTAACCTTCATTTACGGTATTATTTTATTTCTTCATCCAGGTTCAGGCCCTCATCCCCTAGACCCCCTGGGAACAGGACCACGTTTTGCTAGGTTCCCCTTCCCTGGCGGCCCGATTCCCAATGCTTTACTCAGCGATCTTCCTCAGGATCATGAGATGCTGCGTCACCCACTGTTTGGTTTGTAATCTCAACCCACAGCCTACCACTTGAATCTTTTCTGAGTCCATCTCTTCCAATTTGGTCTTTTTATGTGTCTTCCATAGGAGCTGCATATCAACGAGAGCTGCAGGGCCATATTCCCCAGTCTGCTGCTCATCAGCTCCAGGCCATGCATGCTCAGTCTGCAGAGCTGCAGAGGATGGCTATGGAGCAGCAGTGGCTGCATGGGCATCACATGCATGGAGGACCTCTCCCGAGTCAGGAAGATTATTACAGGTGAGGCTTTTCAATGTCCTATCTTACACTAAAAAGAAAAGAAAATAGGATCTTTCAGTGATTAAAAAGCATCATATTATTATCACCGCAAAAGTGTTTACCTTTGTTTCTTTGTTTCTGTTTTCTAAAAGCCGTCTGAAGAAAGAAGGTGACAAGCCATCTTGAGTGCCAGGTGGTGCATGCCCTGAAATCCTATACTCACACCCAATAGAATACTGTACTTTTAAGATAAAATATGTCTGTCCATTTTTTTTTTTATTAATATATTTTAGAAAAATCTTTGTGGCTCTTTATGTGCATTCCTGTCAGCTCTTAATGGGACTGTCAAAGTCCTTTAGACTTTATACTGGTTTTGTTATCAACATAATGAACAATCTCATCCATTCATGTGTGATTTAAAGAGACAGATTTTCTCTAACAAACTGTAAAACTGTTTCATATGCAGTGATAAGAATTTGCTAAAATATAGCTCTTATAAAAGATATGAAAACAGACTGACTTTGGTGTTAAGTTTAAATACCCGTCTATGATTTCTAAATGATTTCCTTGTACAGAATGACATTTAAATTTGTGTTTGAATGATTGTAACGACCTAGCATGACTCAGCTTTACTTTTTCACAAAACTAGAATAGAAAGTTGCATTGTGGTGTTTAGACTTTGAAAGCATATTAGAGGTTGGTTTCACTCTTAAATCTGCTAAATATTGTCTAAATCCTAAAGTTTTATATATCAAAATATCTTTTCACAGTATAACCGAAGCTTTTATTCGCTCATTTTTGAGATTGTAAATATTACATGTTTACAATGTTCTATATGAATAAGTACTATTGATATAGCAGTAGATGTGAACACTTGACCCTCGATTCAGCACGATAGCAGTAAATCATAAGCTAAAACAGTATATGGTATTATAAGGAGAGATTATTATTAATTGGACCATGATCTGTCGCTACAGACAGACAGTTTTATTATAATGATGTATTTACAACATTTTGATCAGAGTAACTAAATTGGAGAGAAATTAAATCTTAAGCATTTCGATGGAATTTTTAAAAGAACTGCCTCTAAATTCAATATTTATGTGACATAATATGAAAGTGTATCCATTGCATATTTATTTCAATAAATAATTCTGCAATGACATTCTCTTTGCACATGGGAGTTCCTCTGTACCAACAGCCTGTGGTATACTGACGGTGCTGTTATTTTGTCTACCCTGTTATATATCAAAAAGGGCTAAGTACCAGGTAAACCTCTCTGCATAATGCAATGTATTAGACTGCATAAGTGTGATCCTAGGTGTAGCAAATAAACTGGCAACAGTGGGTTTATACTGTGAAAATAACAGTATACTTCCTGTTAGTGCTGTTTTTCTTGCACACATCAACTTGGACAGAGAGGAGTGTATTTATGGTTTTATTGCATTAAATCTCTTTATTGCACAAAATTCTGATATTTATGTAAAATCATATGTACCCAGTCTTGTTTGACAAGAGATATGAAGTGTTGCTTGTAGATTTTTACACAAAATGTGACAGTGGCAACAGCAGAATATTTAGGGATAATTCATACAAGCATCTGGTCAATTATATTTTGCATATGTATATTGTAGGTAAATACATAACAATGAGCTATTTTTAGAGCTTAAATGTTATTCCAACACAGGATGTGATGGATCTTAGCAGATAGCCTGGCCTTTTCACTACAAAGTATTTTAGATCAGTGGTTTCCATCCTGGGGGTTTGGAATTGATCTAAGGCATTGTGAGTTGATTACCAAAGTAGGAATTAAAAAAAAAAAAAAACTAAAACTACTACACAGTTACAATAGATTCTCTGTGTAGTTTAAGGCTGTATAGTTTTACCTCTATTTGTATTTGTCTACATGTATGGAGTTATTCAAATGAAATGGTCTAAAAGTAGAAAATCCTTTAGAGCTCCCCACAACTTGTGCAGCGTGATGAAAGGTAACAAGTACATGTAACTTTGTTTTAAAGCTGAACAAAGCCAAAACGTTTGTAAACCGCTGTTTTAGACTATGCTTACCTATCATGCACAGCTCATGCAGTCACGTACTGAACCTTTTCTTCCAACAAAAAGTATGAGCTTCTGTGTTTACATAATGGTCCACATACCAACCTCAGTTTACCCAGAACTGAACGGACCGGATGAGTGGGGAAAACTGTGTGTGTGTGTGTCCGCTTGCGCGTGCGGGCTTGCCCCCCCCCCCCAAAGTATCCGGCTGCGCTGTGGTCCCTGTATGTGATTACCTGCCTGGCTTGACACATACGCTCGCGTCTTGCGCAAGAATTAAAGGAGACGCCGAAACTAAGGCTGTTTTATACTTCTGCGTAAAATCTACGTCGTTGCTGCGTGCATAAGTACGTGAAGACAAAAACCTAGGCTGGACCCTACGCCGTAGCCTGATGTGCAAACTAACTAAAGGCCGTTTTATGCTTCTGGTCGAACCCCTGCAGACCTCTCTGTGTCTATGCCATAGCCTGACGTGCACCTCAAGAAACATGTAACTACACATTGCTTGGTTGTGTCTCTTGGCTGTGGCTTGGTAGTGTTGCATTATACTCAAATATACTGACGAAAATGAATAAATAAAAATCAAAAAAGCTAAATAATTTTCTCAATGAAAATTAGGCACTAGTTTTTAGCAAATGTAACCATAATATCTGTCTTAGTGTATCTTTTTTATTATGTAGTCCAATAATTTTTTTTCTCTATTTTTATTGGCTTTTAGCACATCCTCTAGTCTAAAGAGTAGCCTATACCACCCCCACATTTCACTGCACATATTGAAAATATGATGTATGGGACCAACAAATCTTTGAATCTTGATCTTAAGTCTTGCATTTTTTGTGAACTGTATTCAGCACCCTAATTGCTAGTCATGTCAATATTAATTGTAATGTAAGATGTTTTTGGACAACGATGGAGGTCTCTGTCAGAGAGGAATAAGCTATTTCAGGCTTTAGACACAGACATACGTATTAGGATCAATTAATTGTTGGCTTTCATGGAATTGTAAGAAACGTAGAATATCACCAGACTAACTTCCTTTCACTAAAAATGTACAACTAGCTTCAGACTGAAAAGAACTTAAAACATCAGTTTGCCAACGCCTACCTTTACATGCTGTATTAGAACCCAAAGCATTTTATGGATGGACCCAAATGAAAAAGTTTGGAAATGACTCTTCTCTTCTCTCTTGTGTGTAGGCCTACACATATCAGGGATCATCTTAAGATGGATTCTTCTTCTTCACATACTGCCGCAGGTACTGGATAGCCGACAGTGCACTCACATTTGCTAGCAGAGCTGAACAGGATTTCAATAAAGGTTACTTTGAAGAATTGGATGTCAAGTCACCAAGTTATACAGTACTTTTCATGTTCAATGAACTTTAAGCCCCTGGAAATGTGGTTTCAAATATATATTTCCCATTAACACTTAATTTCCATAGTTATGATTTATTAAGTGTTCAACACTCAAAAAACTCAGCTCAGAAAACACTATTTTTAATACAGTATTGCTATACTCTGATTGGTGCACAGAAATACGTGACATCACCTTTCAGGAAGAAGCTGATGGAGAGAATTTGTTTTCAGGGCATTTAATGTTTGTATTTTAGGTTTAAACTAGTAGATTAATGACTGTAAAAGCAGAATATAAAAGTTTCATACCTGCTTTCCAGGCATCAGCAGTTTCTGGATCAGAGGATTTTAACACCCAGGAGGCAAAAGCAATGCAGACCAAACACATATCTGACTGCTTCAGTGTGGAGAAGATGCCCTCTCGTCCTGTCACACACATAAACACAGTAAATTTCGTTTAATTGTAGTTTTGCTTTGGGTGTGTGTGATGTTTTTTTACATTCAGTCCACTGTATGAGAGAGCTCAGACTTACTTGTTGACCGTATAGCTTCCAGAACCCTTTGCTGCACTGCTAGCTCTCTAAACAACTGAGAAGGTGTTGAAGTGACTCTCCTCTCAGTGAGCACTGTTATTGTTGGATTGGCACTCTTCATGGTGATCTTCTCAGCCTCAACTGGGAACACCAAGGCACCAGATCTTCTGCACCAGATGCTACCTTTGTCGGGAAAGTGAATCTTCCTTATCAAACTTTTCCCGCTATAAAATCCATGTGTGGCAGCTGCGCCACAATGACTGCCCTGGATGAAAGAGCGAAACACAACTCTGATTGGAGAGATGTCATCTTCCTCCTCGCAGTCTGCACTCAAGAAAACATAGTTCTGATGTGGGAATGTGAGTTCTCTGGCAGTGGGATGAGGACAGGAGAAAATGGGTATGGGTCTCTCATCGCTGCGCTGGTAATCATGAAGGGAAAAGAACGACATTTCGTCCCTGAATGTACAAAGATTGTAGTCAAACACAGGAGCCACTGAGATGTCTTCTGGATCATAGAAGGTGACACACTGCAAGTCCCTCTTTGTTTTATTATCTCTGAGTAAGTATTCAAACACTTCAGGGAAGGATACTTGATAATGTTCATCCAGAAAAGGTGCAGGTATCAGTGTTCCAACACTGTCGCTCGCGTTTAAAACCACATTTTCCTCCAGAGATGGACAGCTGCTGAGAAACAGACAGCTCTCATCATTCCCAAATAGCAACTGCAAAGATGAATCCTCTGTGTTGAGAGCTTGTACGTTGTGCATGCTTTTGCTTTTTGTTATCTGTCTCGGCCATGCAAGTTTGCTTGAAATGAAAGCATTTGAGTCCGGATCCTTAAAACAGTCACTTGCTAAGTCCTTTAAAGGCACAGGTGTCTCCTTTCCTTCAGAGCCTGTAGAGTCCTCTTCCTCATTTACTAAGAAAGGAGAGTCACTTGTGCTTTGTTGTTTTTTGCTTTGAGGGTCAGGACTGGGGTTCCTACTGGTGCCTAGAAACGGCCAGTACTCTTCTTCAAAATCGGAGGTGGAAAATTCACAGCTGGAGCAATCTGGCTTGGATTCATCCGGCTGTGTGAAATAGTCTGAGTCAGCAGTGTCAGATGTATCCATCAGCCCACCATCAAGCAAATTATACTCCGCAGTGTTAATCAAAGAGCTGTGATCATCTACGCTTGGTGTCACTGTTTCTTGTTTTTCCCTGGGAGGGGTGCTTCTACCCATCCTGAGCTGCAAAATGTCATGTATCGTCAATTTTTCCATTTCATCCCAAAAAGCAGAAATGGCGTACACAGGTCGAGTGTGGCCCGCAGCTTCGGCATATGTTTCGGGGCTGTCTGCCACAGAGCAGAGTGTTACAGTTAAATCAGGAACGGGGAGAAGCTGATCTCCTGAAGAGCAATCAGATGCTGAAAGATTGACTTCATGTTTTTGGAGACCAGGTGTATTCGGGGGCAGCGTGCTGTGTGTGTTGTTATCACATGTGGAGTTGTCATCTGGCATTTTATCAGCACTTTGGCCAGCAGATGGAAATGTCAGGGTAGGCTGAACATCAGCGCTTTCATGACCTTTAGCGTTGGTAGCTATTACATTGCATGAGAGAGTGCTAGCACAAGAATGCACTTCTCTGTCCTGCGTGTTGTCTGCTTTGGTATTCTCAGTCAGATTGAATAGATAGCTGTTTTCTGTCAGAGATGATGAGCTATGCAGTTGTTGGTGTTCCACAAGAAGATGTTGAAATTCGTCCACAGATTCAGTAGCTGACAGATAGCTTTCAGAATCAAAACTGTGAGTGGAGAAGAACTTGACGTCATCTTCAAGCTCATCAGACTCTACACTGTCAAACCGTAACAGGTCTTTGTGGGGTGTGGATGCTGAGGTGCTTATATTTTGCGATGTTCTGTCTATTGTTGGCTCAATGTTATTGTCTTTGGTGGGATGAGACATCACCAGTTCTTTTGACAAATTGTCTTCTTCACCAGACGTTACCAGCAATAAATCTGAAATGACTCCAATCTGAAAGTTCTCAGGATCTTCTTCAGCACTGAGATACCCTCCTGATTTTTGTAGCAAGTTTTGGTTTGCTTGTGTGACATGCTCTGTGTATGTTCCACCCTCAGATTCATTTTTATCTTTCATTATCTTGAACTTTAGGCTGCTTTTAAGTGATTTCTCTTGCCCTGGTCTCCACATGTGATCGTCCTTACGAGTTTTTTTTTGTCTCCGTTTTCTTTTCACAGAGGCGGCACACACTTGCTGTCGTGCAGGACCGTTCACTGTCACGAACCAGCGCTCTTTTTCTGCTCTTAAAGCTCCTCCACTCACATCCTCACTCACAGTCATGTCTGTAGTGTGCGGGTCATTCACATTTAGCTCTGTTTGGCCGCAAGGAAGTGGGTCAGATTCCTGTGTGGGTTTGAGCTCACAAATGTCACTCTTCATTTGCACATCTCCATCTGAAGACTGAACATTTAGTTGCTCAGTTTGCATTTTGTCTGAGATGTTGTCATTTGTCTTCTCTGTGTTGTGCTCTGCTGTGGGGATGGTGGTTACTTCAGGATGATTAAGGCATAGTTTAGCTTTTGTTGTAAGATCATCTTGTCCTTCTCCTGAACCACTCTGAATACACTGCACTGATATATACTTTACATAACCTGTGCAGTTTTCTTCCTCCATGCAACATCCTGCAGCGCTGCTTTCAGCATCATCCCAGTTTGCAGCAGAGCTTGGCTGTGGCTCCTGTTGGCTTGTGCTGAAGACTGAACTTTCTGAATCCTCTGATTCACTTAGGCTTGAGCTATCGTGGTAGGCGAGCGAAGGCTGCAGCACACAACACTCCTCACAGTCCTCATAGAAGCTTGTCCAATCATATTCTGCAATGTGCATGCTGTGATCTAAATAATCCATTTTGATAGCTCACATGCTCTTCAATCTAAAGAAAAAAGAGGAAATGTGAAGATCGGTGTTAGGAGATGGCAGATTTAGGTATTTTGCATGCAAAATGACTTTTATCTGCTGGTTTCAAAGCGTCACAGTTAAAGACAGAAACAGACTGAAGAAAATAGTCAAACCTGTTCTAAAATGGTTGATGTGAAACAAATAGATTTTAATTATCTTTGTAATCAACAAATCTTGCGTAAAGCAACAAGCATTTTGTCTGCTTAAGATCATGTTCTTCAGAGTGAATTTTCTCTGTTGCCATCAAGATGCCGATATACACTCACCGGCCACTTTATTAGGTACACCTGTCCAACTGCTTGTTAACACTTAATTTCTAAGCAGCCAATCACATGGCGGCAACTCAGTGCATTTAGGCATGTAGACATGGTCAAGACAATCTCCTGCAGTTCAAACCGAGCATCAGTATGTGGAAGAAAGGTGATTTGAGTGACTTTGAACGTGGCATGATTGTTGGTGCCAGAAGGGCTGGTCTGAGTATTTCAGAAACTGCTAATCTACTGGGATTTTCACGCACAACCATCTCTAGGGTTTACAGAGAATGGTCCGAAAAAGAAAAAACATCCAGTGAGCGGCAGTTCTGTGGGCGGAAATGCCTTGTTGATGCCAGAGGTCAGAGGAGAATGGCCAGACTGGTTCGAGCTGATAGAAGGGCAACAGTGACTCAAATTACCACCCGTTACAACCAAGGTGGGCAGAAGAGCATCTCTGAACGCACAGTACGTCGAACTTTGAGGCAGATGGGCTACAGCAGCAGAAGACCACACCGGTGCCACTCCTTTCAGCTAAGAACAGGAAACTGAGGCTACAATTTGCACAAGCTCATCGAAATTGGACAATAGAAGATTGGAAAACGTTGCCTGGTCTGATGAGTCTCGATTTCTGCTGCGACATTCGGATGGTAGGGTCAGAATTTGGCGTCTACAACATGAAAGCATGGATCCATCCTGCCTTGTATCAACGGTTCAGGCTGGTGGTGGTGGTGTCATGGTGTGGGGAATATTTTCTTGGCACTCTTTGGGCCCCTTGGTACCAATTGACCATCGTTGCAACGCCACAGCCTACCTGAGTATTGTTGCTGACCATGTCCATCCCTTTATGACCACAATGTACCCAACTTCTGATGGCTACTTTCAGCAGGATAATGCGCCATGTCATAAAGCTGGAATCATCTCAGACTGGTTTCTTGAACATGACAATGAGTTTGCTGTACTCAAATGGCCTCCACAGTCACCAGATCTCAATCCAATAGAGCATCTTTGGGATGTGGTGGAACGGGAGATTCGCATCATGGATGTGCAGCCGACAAATCTGCGGCAACTGTGTGATGCCATCATGTCAATATGGACCAAACTCCCTGAGGAATGCTTCCAGCACCTTGTTGAATCTATGCCACGAAGAATTGAGGCAGTTCTGAAGGCAAAAGGGGGTCCAACCCGTTACTAGCATGGGGTACCTAATAAAGTGGCCGGTGAGTGTATTTTACCTTGTAAATGGATAAAATCTATATTTTTATTTTTGTTTATTTATCTACTTTCTAGGGTATAGGCCTATATGTAGGCTTGTGTGTGTTGTTTGTAGCTGCTCTTAACTAAATGCCACTTGTGGGATTAGTCAAGTTGTTGAATTAAAATAATGAAATGCAAGGAGTAGCATTCTTGCATACCTCCTACATCCTTGACGTCCTCACTAAGTTATAGTTGTAGTTCCATCAACAGATTTGAGTTAATATAGAGTATGCATTTGTCTGGAGCTGAACATTGCTTGTAATCAGCTGTCATTAAGAAACTGCTGTGCAGAAGGAAAAAGCTTCTGGTAAAAAGCTTTAGAGGTTTTAAAGCAACACCAGAATACTGTGGTCACAAGCTCTATAACACAGCCCAAAATACTCTGGTCATATGACCTGATATTTTAAATTCAGCTGTCCAATGTCAGGACAGAACATACAGTATTAGCTTAACAATCATCGTTGGTGAGGTTATTGATGCATTGTAATATAAGTAAACAAAAATGAAATATTCTCTTACATGAAATAACGCCAACTCAAATAACTTATATTTTGTATTTCATCAACACAGTTCTTAAAGTAATATTTTTGCCACTGCTCTACATCAAAGTCAATGAAGGTCTTGTCTATTACATTATTTATACAATATTATTATTATTATTATTACAATATTATTATTAATCCTCTGGCTATTGTACATTCATGTTAATGTGTTTCTGTCGTAAAAAGAGACCTACCTGTTGCAGAAGGACAACGGTCCAGTTTGAAGGTGTCTGTACTTTCTGTCTGCTGGGACATTTCAGTTCTGACGTCCGTCTGTCCTTGCTTATGTCAGACTGTGGCCTTGCACTCAGCGGTTATAAATAGAGTAGTATGTCCAGTCACATGTAGCTGCAAACATCCGTCCCTCTATTACCAGAGGTATGACATTTCAGTACCCTAAAATACAAGGTCCTTCACTGTTATTAGAGGTGAGATCAATAATAAATTCCATTGTTAACATGATATAAGTTCAATGACACAACACTTTTTTTAAAGAGAATTTTTTCGGCCTTTTATGGCCTTTAATTGATTGGATAGTTTAAAGACCAGAAACGGAAGAGAAGGGGGACAACATGCAGCAAAGGACCGCGGGTCACATTTGAACTCTGGCCATTAAGAACTCAGCTTACATGGGGCATACACTCTACTAGATGAGCTACAGGTCACCCTGACACATGCCAGATTTTGAATGGGTAATGGATATTTTATGTACAGTATATAGTGCATTTAAAATGACATCTGAAAGGCGCCCCGGATAGCTCAGTTGGTAGAGTAGGCGCCCATGTATAGAGGTTTACTCCTCGACGCAGCGGGCCCAGGTTCAACTCCGACCTGATTCCCTCATCTCCCCTTTCATGTCTTCTAGTGTCCTATCAAATTAAAGGCTGAAAATGCCCAAAAGATTATCTTTAAAAAAAAAGACATCTGAACAAATTCAGTCAATTCTTTTCTACAAAGGCATGCATATCATTTTTCCTTTTTCAATTTACATTAATAGGATTTTTTTCTCAAAGTATTTGGTTCATCACAACACTTTGCTGGTCATTAAAATTCCAGAGTATTTAACGTCAAGCCATGGTCTCAAGTCTTACACAGAAAACAACCTTGAATACCATTTGAAATCAAATTTGGGGGGGTGGGGGGCTTAATTCTCTGGGCGGGCAAAGCAGAGAAAGGGAGGTAACCTTGCCCCTTATGACCTCATAATGGGGGAATGCATATTAATGTTAAAAAAACAAAGTGACATTTTCATGCCATGGGACCTTTAACATATAGTTTGGATAAACATTACCACAAGTGAAAATAAAGATGCTGTAACATTAACAATCAAGATAAATTAAGTACTTTCATTCCTAATTATATGGAATAACAGCTAATCAATAAACCAATGAGGAAATTGAAAAGTAATCAACAAAATAATAATAAAGAAATTCTTGTCTGGAACACAGTGAGGCACTGTGTTTATTAGCAGCAGGAACCACAAAAGAAACATTAACATTGTTCAAATTTTGCCTTGAACAATAACAGCTAACTAGTGTCACACAAAAAATAGCACAGTGAGAGTTCATACGGAGGAAAGTTATGGAAAGGTGCTTTATTTCTCCAAACATTACATACATCTTTAGAACATTCTTCATGGCATTGAAACTAAAATATGTACTGTACATCATTACAGAAACAATACATAATTTTGTATAAAACATGTATATGCCAGCTTATGGTTGTCTGTACAATGGCAAAACAAGGAATCTTCATGGAATGGTTGCTGCCTTTTTATCATGGTTTACTTGATGTTGCTCCACATATACTGATGACGGACATGATTTTCAAAACCTTATTGTCAATATATAAAACTTTATGTATTTAAATAGCAAATAAAACTTGGATATCTAGCCTTGTGAATTGTGTACAGTAAAGGCCACTGGATATATAATTCCAATTATTCATCACATCATGCCTATATGTTTCCTGGCTGCAGTTAAAGCTCATAATGGCACAGTAAACACAGTTATGGCACACAGTTTTGTCAATTTTCTTCAGACAACATTTGGCAAAAAGGTAATAGTAGTCATGTAAATCCAACAATGCAACAATATTGTTGCCATCTATACAAAAAAATAATCTCATTCATACTGTCCAACATTAGCAGATGACCTCAGACATATAAAGTGCAATAGGATTAACTGTATGTTTTGAGAGATAAATCTATTGGAATTTGAATCCACTTCATGAAAACTGGTATTTTAAAATGATTTGTAGGATCACATATGAAAAAATAGGATTCTGTTCACATCTTTCATGTTCGACCGGGTCTGTTGTCTGAATGTAATTCATGATGCATGATTTGTGGTACACGCGTAATACATTCCCCTTGGTTAAGCTCACAGAAAGTAATAAATACAAATGCAATAATAAAAAACACAAAAAAAACAATCATCCAGTCAGCGCCTACAGTAACTCTCCCTAAAATGTCCCAGTCCACCAGAAGAACTCTACTGCTATTACACGCATTCTTCAATCATTAAGCATTTATTCCGTTGGTCTGAATGTAATCAGTAAAACTCAGTGCACAGCAAGAAAATGTAAATAAATATACACATGTAAACAACAGCCTAATTAAAAAACATCACTGGGCTATGATTTTGTCCCAAATAAAAAAAACACTGTCGCTCAACTTGGTCACTGGCTCGATAAATCTTTGCTTTAATAGAATAGTTTGACATTTTGGAAAATACGCTCATTATCTTTCTGGCAGCGAGGTAGATAAGAAGATTGATACCACTCTTGGATCAATTGAAAATTTGGTTGTAGCCAGCAGCCACCTAGCTTAGCATAAAGACTGGAAACGGGGAAATAGCTAGCCAGGCTTTGTCCAAAGGCAACACAATCCACCTACCAGCACTTTTATTGCTCAATAATCACAACGTTATATGGTGTTGGTTTAATACAAAAACCAAAGTGGAAAAACCTTAATTCATCGGATAAGTCCGGCCTGCACGATAGGGGATTGTGGTTTATTCCACTTTGCTTTTTTTTGTAAAGATTAAAAGACGTATAACGTGTTAATTAGAGAGCTTTCAAGCTTTTCCCTCTCAATGTCAAACTATTCAACGTGTCATCATGACTTTGCGTAACCATACACGCCGACTTTCTTAAGCCAAGTGGCGTGTTAGCTGTACTCATTTTGAGCTATTTGTGTATGTTTAAGCTGTATACAGCAGGCTTAAACATACACGCCACTTGTCAGTGTTATCGTCACTTGACGTGTTATCGTGAGAAGAAAGCGGCGGTTGAGGTTAGGAAAAGTGACACGCAGGTTGGGTTTAGTATAAAAAGAAACCGACGGTTGAGTTTAGGAAACATGACACGAGGGACATGATCCCCCGGTCTCCTAGGCGAAAGTCCTGTGTTCTACCCATCCACCACCACAACACACCTCCCTACACGGATTTTAGCCCTTTTATACTACTCGCTACAGCATTAATTCACACGCTATCGCAAGGTAATTTAAGTCAATCAAGGCCAAGCAGTGTAGATAAACATGTTAAAAGTATGCGTCTTGATAACACGCCAATAATGGCATAGGAATAGGCGTGTCATACATTATTTCATGAGATCAGTCTGAACTATTCATTTTACAGACAGGTCTTGTATTTATGAAATCCATCAAGTCAAGCGAACATTCACCGTCAAACAGCAGATCAAATTGGTTTAATAACAGTATTCAGACTTAAAATAAAAGGAGTGATCCTTAACTGCTGTTGGTGGGTGAAAAAAAAAATACAAACCGACCAAATTTACAGATAAATTCTGAAATGTTTTTTCAGAGGATTAAGTTTTCCTGTGAAAAAAACATATGTAATATAAGAGACTGTGTCAAAAAGATTGACAGTTTAGTTACTGGATTCTTTTTCAAGTTCACACTTAAATTATTGTTAAATAGCGATAAAGTAAGAGCCCTTGTGACAAGAATGCAGCAGAAGCAGCTACAGTTAAATATGGCCACCTTTGTACAAGTCAACTCAAGGTCTTTCTTTACACTGCTGGACCTCACATGATAACATCGTTCCTGAGCGTTCTCTCTCTCCTACCTGCCCTGGCACTCCCACCCCTCCACCTTTTCCTCCTACACATTATAGACCTGGGTGGTGGATGTGGTGGGTACGGTGTCATTATTCAGTGTTGATGTTGCAGAGGGCCGCTCCTTTCTCACATATCTCTGCTTCCTCACTTCAAAAGAAACACAAAACAAAAGAGAACATACAAATCACCTGTGAGGAAAAACAAGAGGAGACATGCACTGGAATCAGAGGATCTTTGCGCTATTTTGCATGATTGTGCTTTTAAGAACCACGTTTATGCCAAAGATCCCCTTTTTCTGTGAATACAAGTAGGCGTGCACAATCTCAATTTACCCTGTTCACGATTTCATTTTTAAATAACTTTTTTAAAATTTTATTTTATTGACTTTGATTCTCGTTTAATTTTACGAGCCAACTGCATCACAAACGCTACTACTTTCTTCTGTGATTTTTAAACATAGACTGTATAAAACAGGTTTTAAAGTGCTCCCAAGCGTTGCAATGCTCTCCCTTCTCTTCATTGAAGCCTCTATGTTTACAGGCTTGAGGTGATGCGCAATGTGCTATAGGTGCCAAAACAAATCTATGTTTGGTACTGCCAATTTGTTTTGTTTGGTCACGGTTCATGTGTGCAACCAACGTTACACATCATGAGAAAAAAATCGTGGCAGAGAATCGTGCTATCAATTCTAAACTAAAAATATTGTGATTCATATTTTTGTCCAAATTGTGCAGGCCTAAATACAAGCCTGTCTTCGCTACAACAGTCCTCAAGTACAGAATGGTTCTCACTAATGTTGCCAATTACTTGTGTGTAAACGCTCCTACCCAAACATGTTTTGTACTCCAGTGTAAGGTTTTGACTGCTTTGTATTACTCAGTAGCTTCACATAGTTTTGCAACCTGTTTAGCAAAGTCAACGAGTTTCAACACAGGTAGTTGATAGAGATAGTGAAGTCGTCTTACCTGTTGAGGAGGGGATCATGACAGCCTAGAAGGCGTGAAATAATGAAATTATAACCATCCCTTTGAGACATTTTTAGAAGAGAACATTGCCGAGACAATAAATACATTCTGTCTTTACACAAGGCTCCACTGTAGTGTGTGCTAGGAACAAACAATAAAATTGACTTACTGTCTCACTTGGTTGGAATATGAAGGCTGTAAAAGTACACAAAACAATGTTACATTTGAGTTTAACAGAGTCAACATCAATTATTAGAACTAAAGCATAGCAATAGCATTGTGTTGGATTTACTTGGCGGTGAGTCAACAAAACCCTCCCTGTATAATTACAGTGTATCATGGCTGTGCTGTTTTTACCCTTGTTGCGGCGGTAGAAGATGCCCGGGAGTCGGTTGGAGCGTTTGAGGTAGAAAAAGGAGGCCACAGAGAGGATCAGGAACAGGCTGATCAACAGTGTTCCCAGAAGAAGCGAGGCTGCCACACCTGGCCCTCCTGCTCAGAAACATCACAGAACCGGAAAGGGCTGATGAGAAACATGGTGAATATCTTACCAGCTGTTGCAGACATTTACATTTTATACCCTCATACACAGCTACATAACTTTGGATTATATTTATTTTTTATTTTATTATCAAACTTAAATTTCAAACTCATTTTTAATAAATAATAACTATTTTACCCCTTAAAATTGATTTACTTTAACAAGGTTTTTTTTCTAATAAATTGAAACACATTTACAGTATTTCGGCTAATAATTTAAACTTATTGAAACATGACAGTAAAGAAATAAATATTATTGCCTACATAGTAAATGAGTCCATTATGACTGAGGATATGATATCTTACCAATTTTAGGAATGACAGTAGTTACGGTTGTGTGATTTTTCCTCTCCACCGTATAGTCTATTGAGCACACAAAGAGGGCACATTAAAAAAAATATATACATACAAAAAAAATACATACAAAACAAAACACTTAGATTTGTCTAATAGTTTAAAAGTAGACAGTTCCCAGTCCTCCTTACTGTAAGTGCAGACTGTTATGTTCTCCAAATCCACAGCTGCGGAGTCACAGAATATGCAAACAGTGTTGCTGTTGTCAAGGACACGCAAGAAGCATCCTGAAGAATTAAAAACAAGAACATATTTCACATTTCTTTGCCCTTGGATACCTTTGCAATAATACCATTTTAATTTCCCCCTACAATTTAACAGTCACAAGATAGAGGTGACCATGAAAAAATTATATCATTTTCACATTTTTAAGAGACAGGTGCTGAAACAAAGTTTTTCAGACAGAGGATGAATACAGGAACATGCAGCAGCCATGAGCAGTATGAGACAAATAAAAGTTTTTTTTAAACATTAAAAGCATTTAAACATGTTCTAGTATTAACACAAAAATGAGCATAATTTGGAACCTTTAAAATATCTCCTCACTATTGATTAATTAATCATTATAAGTATTTATGTGAGATATCGCTAGAATGCCAATGGCCAGAGCATCAATTCACTGTGGCTAATCGAACTGATTATGATAACATAATACTGATGTACAAAGGTCAAAACTCTTAGTAACATCCTTGTGTGCCAACTTGAATCAGACCTGTTTGAAAACATCCATATTACCTGGTTCACAGTGGGTGTCATTTGAACATGAATTGTTCACTCTCTGCTTCTCGCCACAGCACTCAAGGGAGTTCTGATGTAAAGCCTACAGACAGGACATTATTCACAGATGAATAAATCAGTGTTACCGTAACTGATCAAAGAACAATATGGCCCTTTGGCTGAGTAACAGTCTTCGTCTACCTTAGTTACAGGTGTCTCGGGTCTGATAAGAATCACAGTTGCAGCCAAGACCAAAAGGAATGACAGAGCCATACTCAAACCCTTAAAGATCAAACAAACTTGAATTAGATACACATCCAGGACTTTGACGAGGCACACTGAAGGACAGATACCTGTTTAGTTTTAGTCCAACAGGAGAGGAGAATGATCAAACAACACACTATTTGACTGATTGGATGTTTAATTAATAAATGTGTCGGATACTTAATTATCAGGATAACCGGAATACTTCTAATAACTTGGTAATGTTCCGTCTTGTAAAATTTGCTGTTTATTGACTAAACGAAATTGTATGAATACCAAGGGCTGGGTATAACGTTTCCATACCTCATGGAAACAGTTGCCTTGTCACATTTTAAGTTTTGTTGTTTTGTTGTCTTACACAGCCGACAATTATCTTATTCTTTCTTACCGCATACTTTTTAATCACAGCAACACAGAGGCGTAGCACAAAATTCTGGGCCCTGTGGAAAGGCATTTTCTATGGGCCCCTCCCTGCATCCACAGCTATACATTCTAGCATCTTTTTGGGCCCTGGGTACTCGGGTACCCAGGGCCCCCCAGTCCCTGCAGCAAAACAACAGTGGAATCTTGCTATCCCTACAAGGAGTGTATTAGTTTTAGTCAGTTTAAAACTTATGTCATGATAATGCCTCTATGAATGTATTCACACTGGTCTGTCCTCCAAGTATTTACTAATATTAGGTGGAATTATCTTTTTTATATTGTTACATGTGCATTATATACACACCCAGGGACAACAGATGGAAGTTAGGATTGTGCTATATCTGGTGCAGTATTGCACGCTGTCCCTGTTGACAAAATTTATTTTTTCTTAGGCTTCTTGTGGTAAATGAAAAAAAGAGGTATTGTAGAAAGGACATTTAATGTCTCAATGTAAGGCAGCAGTTTTATGGGTATACCAAAACGTGAGCATATATCTTGCAGATTCTGCACCTGATAATTTAAACAACCCCCAGCCCTTTTAATAACTTTTGAGGTTTCTTGCAAGGCTGATATTATGTTTATTTGAGTCAACGTTAATTTATAAGTTTTGCTCCCCGCCATATGTCAAAAAACAGTGTTCCACATCAGGATATTTGGGTGCATGTCTAATATTGTCTCTTATAAACAAAGCGTATTGTAACTGCCTAAACTTGCCTGATATTATCATTTGACAAGTTTCCTTTCTGGCTATAATATATATACAAATATACACACAGCTTAGCTACTTTGCTACTTATCTTTACACCTACGTTTTTAAATGCGAAATAATTCATCAACATGTTTAATGTTTAAAAAATGGCATGACATGTTAACGTCAGTTGAGTTGCAGCATACAACCTACAACCAAGGTGTTTAGCTAACGTTAGCTAGCACCTGTCACTGGGATGAAGTAACTGTGCTAGCAGTCAGAGCTAAAATAATGATGTCGGCCTAAGACATAGCTACAGACAATCTAACTAACAATATTTAAATATGTATTATGTGGTATGTACAATCACATACTGAGCAGCTGTACATAACAAAAGTTAACTCACCAGCCAAAGACTAGGCTTTGGCCTGAGAAAACCGGACCAAACTCCTAGGTGTGGTTTATTGACCGTCAAGCCAGGTCCGCCGCAGAGGTATTGTCAGAAAGTCAGTTTTGGTTTTGGCAGATCTGTCATCAACACACCTCCGCAGTTCAACCACAGATAGTCAGTGCGCAGCTCATAGCTACTGGCTTGCTTTCATTTAGCACGGACACTTCCGGGTAGGGTTTTCAAAATAAAACTCTGACTGTGTGTTTTTTCATGTCTGCGTAGAAAACATAAATAAATAAATGTGAAATATACTGCTATACTACTACTACTACTACTACTACTAATACTACTACTACTACTACTACGAATAATAATAATAATAATAATAATAATAATAATAAGAAGAAGAAGAAGAAGAAGAAGAAGAAGAAGAAGAAGAAAAAGAAGAAGAAGAATAGGCCCATAATAACACATATATGATAACCGGAGTGCTTATTTAATTTCAGGATTTTTTGTTGTAACAATAACATCTCATGGTGTATTATAATTCTGGTGCGTCATAAAAAGGCCCATTGAGGACAAAATATCGTCCAATAAAGCACATACAATACTTTAAAGTTAAATGGAAAAAATTGTACGTAACTGCAATATGAATGAAATTTAATATTATTGAAATGAAAGGTTTCTGAATTTTTTCTTTTTCTTTAATTCACTTTTTTGTTGGCTTGGCTGAAGAAGACAATACATTGAATATATACACTGGATAAATACATGTGATAGAGCCAATACATCGTAGTACGTATTTAGATGTAAATTGTAAGTTAAGTTAAGTTTAGTTGTTTTGGTTTCCGTCAAGTTGTATTTTGGACTTTTTCGACGGTCATTGAATGCAGCTTAGCCTCGCTCTGTCTGGAAGATTCACTTGGCGGGAGACTTAAACCCTCGCGAGCTTGCTTACTGCCCGTTTCCGAAATCCCTTCTTCATTACGGTGTACTGTAAGTCTAGTTAAACATATTTTAGGGTTTAGTATTACACCCACGAAAACCAGTGTTCACTAAATGTAGGATGACTAGCAGGGCTTAACGAGTTTTTGTAGCTAAACAGGTAACTTAAGTTTAAATTGACTCCATGTTAATTAAAGTTAACTGGCTAGCTAGCTAGTGAAGCCCTTAATGCTAACTTAACGCTCCACAGCTCTGTGGATTAGTTATATTAACGCTAACTCGCATGATTAATTGCAAATGACAGCAGCTGAATTTATGATCTTAGAAAGACATAACTTGCTGAAATTGCTACTAACTGGTTATATTTGCAAACAGGTCGTCAAAGGCAATGAATCATATGAGGAACATAAAAGAAATGCTGAGTATCCCAACTGGAAGCAGGTGGGATGCTTTTTTAACAATGACTCCCATAAGCTATTAGCTACTTCTCTCCAAATGTGAATAATTATAATTATAAAAAAAAAAAAAAAATGTTATATGACACTGTGGTTAATAGTTTTTAAAGTTTAATGACGCTTGACTATCAAGCCCTGCATTTGTACAGCCAATGTTGAATGTGTGTGTCTGTGTTTACGTGATTTCTGCAAACACTGTCTCTGTTTTGCTGCACCAACAAATTGTGTGTTTGTGTTTTCTTTACTTATCAATCCTTGTGGGCGAAAAAACAAGCAACAGAAATGTGTCCACTAGCGGCTACTCCAGTGTCACAGACTCTCAGTTATTCTTTGGGTCTCAGTTTTGGCCTGAAAATTCTCAAGGCATGTCTCAAGATATGAGTTTGTCAGCCAGGACATCCCAACAAAGTTCACAAGAGGTGAGATTGATCAACACTATCTTAAAAGTGGTTGTTGATGACGTGAGGCCGTAATTTCTTAGAATTCCCAAATGCATAGACAAACCCCACTGGTTTAATGGTGTTATTACATTACATGTTACGCTATGTTACATTCATTTTATTTCTATGTGAGCTGAGTAATGGGTCTAATGCAACAGCCGATGGGGATATTTCCAGGTGTGTTTTTGTGAGAAAAGTAAAAAAAAGATTGGATTCTATTTGCAAGCTACCACCTTTTTGTGCTTTTTTTCCCATTAGTAATTTTATACACAAATAAATTTCATAAATATGTTTTTGGCAGTATGACAATATTTAATGTGAGAAAATAGACATTTCTTACATCAGAGATTTTGCAGAGATGTTTTTTATACCATCAGTAACACAGAATTGGGGTGGTGTGATGGTGCATCAACCAATGTGTCCATGAGCGAGACACCTAACCCCTAGTTGCTCCAGAAACGTGCAACTTCTGACATATACAGTGAGGAAAATAAGTATTTGAACACCCTGCTATTTTGCAAGTTCTCCCACTTAGAAATCATGGAGGGGTCTGAAATTGTCATTGTAGGTGCATGTCCACTGTGAGAGACAATCTAAAAAAAAAAAATCCAGAAATCAAAATGTATGATTTTTTAACTATTTATTTGTATGATACAGCTGCAAATAAGTATTTGAACACCTGTCTATCAGCTACAATTCTGACCCTCAAAGACCTGTTAGTCTGCCTTCAAAATGTCCACCTCCACTCCATTTATTATCCTAAATTAGATGCACCTGTTTGAGGTCACTAGCTGCATAAAGACACCTGTTCACCCCATACAATCAGTAACAATCCAACTACTAACATGGCAACGACCAAAGAGCTGTCCAAAGACACTAGAGACAAAATTGTACACACCCACAAGGCTGGACAGGGCTATGGGGATATTGCCAAGCAGCTTGGTGAAAAAAGGTCCACTGTTGGAACAATCATTAGAAAATGGAAGAAGTTAAACATGACTGTCAATCTCCCTCGGACTGGGTCTCCATGCAAGATTTCACCTCGTGGGGTCTCAATGATCCTAAGAAAGGTGAAAAATCAGCCCAGAACTACACGGGAGGAGCTGGTCAATGATGACCAGGGCCATGTGTTGCGAGATTTTGGGGAACAACCTCCTTCCCTCAGTTAGAGCATTGAAGATGGGTCGAGGCTGGGTCTTCCAACATGACAATGACCCGAAGCACACAGCCAGGATAACCAAGGAGTGGCTCTGGAAGAAGCATATCAAGGTTCTGGCGTGGCCTAGCCAGTCTCCAGACCTAAACCCAATAGAGAATCTTTGGAGGGAGCTCAAACTCCGTGTTTCTCAGCAACAGCACAGAAACTTGACTGATCTAGAGAAGATCTGTGTGGAGGAGTGGGCCAAAATCCCTTCTGCAGTGTGTGCAAACCTGTTGAAAAACTACAGGAAACGTTTGATTTGTCATTGCAAACAAAGGCTAGTGTACCACATGTGAACATTGATTTTCTCAGGTGTTCAAATACTTATTTGCAGCTGTATCATACAAATAAATAGTTAAAAAATCATACATTGTGATTTCTGGATTTTTGTTTTTTCGATTAGGTCTCTCACAGTGGACATGCACCTACGATGACAATTTCAGACCCCTCCATGATTTCTAAGTGGGAGAACTTGCAAAATAGCAGGGTGTTCAAATACTTATTTTCTTCACTGTATAGCAATTGTAAATCGCTTTAGGTAAAAGCGTCAGCTCACTGTAATGTAATGCAAATGTATTCTTATATTGCATTAAACATTACTGTTGTACTCTCTAATCCACATAAATGGACAATGATGATTGAGTGCAGTAATTCAGGAGGTAACCTGTTTCTTTGCATTATGTAATCATTCTCTGTTTGGTGGATAACATATAGGCCAACTGTCATGGAAAACTTCACTCAGTTTATAAGGCCATGAGTGAATACAGTTTCATTAATCATCATCACACAGATTATCTGAAAAATTTTGTTGTTTGTTTTGTTTTTGTTTAGGGAAGTGACCCAAAGTTTTCAAGCAGTTATCACACTAAACCCTTCCTGTTTGGAGAAGTAAAGGACAAGAGCAAAGCCTTTGGAATACTGGATAAATTCGAAGAGGACAGGAAAAAAGCAAAAGAAAAAATTGACGGGTACATTCCTTTATCACTTAAAACATGCAACCCACCTTGAAGTTATACTTGTAGGATTATTAAAAGTAGTAGGCCTAATCACTTCTGTCATTTTTACATCTGTCCTTTTGCTTTAACAGTGATCTTTTAGCCAAAGAATGTTTACATTTTCGAGAAACTCTCAACAATGTAAGTCATCATAGGCATCCCATCTGTTGCTTTTTTTCGATTACATAGCTCCTCTTTGTAGATGTAACACGTGAAAAATGCTGTCATGTTTTTTCAGATCCAACAACTGGTTGCTGGCACAGAGAAAAATACTGCTGTGTGCCAAACACTCCTTGCGAATGTTGACAATTTTGCATCAACATGTAAGTTTTCTAATTTATTGATCTGTATTTTTTGTTGAAATGATTGGACTGAGAGTTGCTCTCAGCATACTGTAGATCTAGTTAGTTTAGTAAAAAAGGCAGTCAAAAAACATGTATTATTGCCAATAGATGGTGCTCTTTGCCCAATGGTCAAACATTGATTATCCATAATCTCCACTAATTTCAGAAAATTGTTTGCATTTTTACATTGTATTGACTTCAGTTGGATGAAATATTTGTTTTATAAATGCATTTATATATTTTTATTCTTTCATTCTAGTGCACAATAATCTTAACAGTCTTCAGCGTGACATTTTCAAGCAGTTTGAGACTTTTTTGAATAAAGTGAACTCCCAGAAGGACATGATGACTGAACTGGAGGAGAGGGTGCAAAAGGTGAATAGTATGCATTTATCTTATGGTCAGGATTTCTGCAGTTTCAATGAGGAGAAAGTAGATTTTGTGGTTGATAAATGTTTCTGATTAGTAATGACTTTTCATTTTTACCGTGTAGAGTGGGGACACCACATCAGAGCTTGGTTCAAATATGCGAAGCTTAAAGAATAGTCTGGAATGTCTGAGAGAGGAGCAGGAGAGAGAACGAAACATGCTTGAAGAGACTCTGAAGCTGCTCAACACCTTAGTGTCGAAGCACTCAGCCAAACCCACCCCTGAGAGAGTGACAGACACTGCCATCCAGACATCACCAGGGCTGGTACAGCCTTTCTCCAACATCCTGCAGGAGAACAAGCTTGAAAGCACACAGCTTACATGTAACTCATACAACCTTGAGCACAATCCAGCTACAGTTCCCCCTCAGGGTCCCAGCTGTGTCACAGGAAAGAGGAAATTCACTCAGAGAATAAATAGAATGCGCAAAAAGAGGCCACTGGTGCTCTTACAAAGGAATAAGCACATTTTCACGAATGAAAACAGTCGACCCCTCATGAACTGTGACGAACAACAAAATGTTTCAACCCCTCTCTGTGAGCGCCGTGATCTGCACACGGTAACCAGCCAAAACAGGGAGGCAAGATCCATAGCTGAAGGATGTTTCATCACCCCGCTCAGCTGCTGGTCTCAGGACAGCAACAGCTCGGTGTGCCTTGCAGGAATCGAACCCGTCATAGAGAAGCTCTCAGCTGAGTCCAAAACAGGGACCCCAACGAAACCCAAAGGGTTCTGGCAGTTGTTTGACATGGATTACGATGTAGGCTTCTAGAGGAGGAGTAGAGTCTCAGAAAAACTCAGAAGAGTGAAGCATCTGTGTTCTTATTTTTAGAGTAAAAGCCAAAAATGTTATATTTATTATTACTAATTATAACCTATGTTAGTTGTAAAGTCATTCCGTTTTTGAAAAATGAACACATTGATAAATGTTTTTTGTCTTATACTTATGGTGGAAGAGCTGTGGATGGGTGTAAAGAGATACTAATAACAAATAAGTTTAGGATAGACTGTCCTACAAATACACATATTTAGTTTATAAGTTTTTCTTCTGACAACAAATATTGTAACACTAAGTGTCTCTGCTGACTTTTAAAAATTAAGTTATTTTGCTGACTTGACATTGAAAATTAACAAATATAATTGAGTTTTTGTGTTCAAATAAACAACCATGTTCCATAATATTGCTAAGGTGCATGTTTATTGCAGAAAAAACCCATGTTATTATACTTTAGCAAGCATACTACAATAGAACAAACAAATTAATTATTACAGTATTAAATAATCAGATGTATATGCATAGTCCATAATTATGACTTGAACTGGTACAAGTAGTTACTAGTTAGTTACTAATTACAACATATCTTCTGGATGCAGCTTCTCCATTGTGACAATTTGCTGTTTGTCTTTGTTGTGTATGGCAGTAATTAAAATAAGATTTTGGCCCATTCGGACAAAAATACAATCTGAAGATACCACAGTGCCCTCTGAGAAACTCTGGAGCAATTTGTTCACTATTTTTTAACATTTTGTACTAAACAATTAACCACGGAAATTATTGGCTGATTAATCTGTAATGAAAATAAGTGTCAGTTGCAGCCCTAATTATAACTATAGTGTATGTTTAATGTCAAAGGAAACAATTTCTGTGCCACACAGCTGCAGGTTTTAGTTGTTCAGTATCTGCAGATGTTGCACAATAAATAATAAATAAATAAAAAGACAAGCATACTGTATTTACAATTGATCTTTCTATTCTCACAACATCTTACATAGCAACATGCCAATCATTAAGCGCAGATACTCATTTATGCGGGCCACTAAAATCCTTTCTGCTTACAAAAATGAATGCCTTTGGCCCAGCAATAAGTGCATTAATAATTAATTTATTTAGCTAATTCTCTCATAAAGACTTTAACCTGATCTGACAAGTCTGTCACTGTTTAACCAAGTCTGCAGGTGGGGACATGAGTCCTCTTGGGTTAAGTTTTGCCACTAAGCAAACGTCATAGTTGTCATGCATTAAAGCGTGCCGAGCCACCACTGTCCACCGGTTCTCCCATGGGTCTAGCTCCAAAATGTCCTTTGTTATATCATCATGGCGATCTAAATGTAGTTAAGAAACAGTGAGGGTAATACAGTCACTTGGAAACATCTTTCATACACTTTTCATTCATTGGATATGGTTATTCTTTCATTACCTGCTCCTTTGTAGTATCCACACACATAGATCTTGCCTCCCACCACTCCTGCGTTTGAGGCATTAGTGCGAAGTGACAGGTGTGCAGATGGGAGAGGAGGTCCATCCCTCCAGTAATCTCCATCTGGGTTGTAGATCTCCACAGCATCGAGGCAGCGACGTGATTGCCCACAGTCGACACCCTCACAGCCAATACCTCCTGCAAAAAAACGTTTTTATCACCAGGTTCTTACATGAATCAGTGCATGAAGCAGGAGCATCACAATACTGTGTATGCTGTATGTATACCAAGAGAGATTTAAAATTTAAAAAACGAGTCAAATAATCTCACCCATCACAAAAATTTCACCATTGAGTACAACAGCACTGCAGCGGTACTTTGAGTACTTCATGGGCCCTAGCTCTGTCCACTTATTTGTGTTTGGATCATATTCCAGGAGGCGGTTACTTAGACGGTCAGGCTCATCATCCATCCGGTATGACTGGAGGGTTGAAGGGGAGGTAGGGTGTGACAAAGCAGAGCAGGTGCAGTCAGAGAGGAGTCACATACAGATACTGTAAGAGCTCATATCAAATGTGCACATGAAGTCTGATCTTTTAGAGTTCACAACAATTGCTAAGAAGTTAAAGATGTTTGACATCACCTGAGGTGTTCGGCCACCCATCGCATAAAGGCGATCTTTCATCTTGACCACGCTGTGATAGGCCAAAGGCATAGGCAGGGGTGCTGCACTGCGCCAAGGTCCTCCTTGCAGAGACCATCGTTCTACACAGTTAGTGATGAGAAACTGATCCTTCAGTTTCATCTGCCCACCCAGCAGATACAGAGTGTCACCCAGTGACCCCAGGGCATATGAATCACGGTACTCTGCTGATGTCAGGTGCTCCCAGCTTCCTTGGGCCTCTTCTTTGTACCTGCCGACCAAAGATGATAATCAGTAACCTCTGTGTGTGTGCAAATACAGAGCTATCAGCTGTGACACCTAATATCTCACCTGTAAATCTCAACATTCATGTCCCTCTGTCTGGCCATTCTTCGTGCACCTGCCTCTCCTGCCACTATAATGTCATTTCTTTCAGTCACAATCCCAGCACACACATACCCCAGAGCCTCTGCATAGCGAGGTGAAGTGATATAGAAGGTACGGCCTGTGGATGGGGCATAGCAAAAGCTGCGCTCAGTATAGGTCCCATATCTTGACCTAATCCCACCACCATCGTTTCCAACACAGAGCAGCAGATCTGTGGTCTCCATGCCATACCGCAGCTTTAGTTTGCGTGGGGCAGCAGAGGGATGCATTGCCGTGGTCTCCAAGGCTTTATTGAGCATCTCTAGACATTCAGCATCAGCCAGCAAGGCTGTGTTTCTCTTCATCGCCTCTCTTAAATAGTCAGGATTTATCAGTGGCAGACGGACCTTCCTCAGTAACTCTGGAAGGTGCAGAACACGGACTTCTCCATTCATCAAACTGTGTTTGACCCAGCGAAGGACCACATCTAAGATGGTCTCTTCTCGTGAAACATTAAGGTCATCAGAAGTCAGGAGCTTTCCTAGCTGATGGGCCTCCAGCTCCAGGACTTCCTCATTTTGGCAGACCTGGACAAAGTGCTGCCTCAGGAAGCGCTGAGCATGGTCAGCCAGTTCCTCTGCACCAAGGTCCCGGGCAAAGTAATACACACCAAGGCAGTTGGAGGCATCCATGTTCTCGATCATGTGCTGCCGACAGCGAGTAAAGACATCATCCATCTGCAGCAGAAAAGCTGCAATAGAGATACCTTGTACATTGTCATTAGTTAGAGGAAGATCTGAGCAGTACATGTAGTTCAAGAGGAGGGACAGGCTGTCTGCAGGGGTGTCACGCAGGAATATTTCTCTGGTGTTGCACTCACGCAGGCCACATGTGAACATCACACGAAAGTATGGACTAAAGGCGGATAGAACGACCCGGTGACAGGGAAAGCTAATGCCCTCAGCAACCAGCACCACATCTGTCAGATGCTCACTCTCCCTCATCTTCCTCAGCTGGTCCAGCAGCACCAGCCCATGTTTGGCTGTAAGATCCATTTTGCCTCAATGTTTTTAGTTACAATAATATTTCAAAAGTTATACAGGAAATTTTATGCACTCTGGTCAGGAGATTGTCTCTAAAAGAAGAAATAAAAAAAACTAATGTTGAGCATCCATCAATATCATATCAAACAGCAGTTTATTAAGCACAGGCTAGTTTGACATTTACTTGTAATACTAAAATTGCTAGTCAAATCAAATCTCAAATCAATCTCTTTTTAGATTGTGAACGTTTTGTACGTATTTGTAAACCTTAGGTTTCCTGACAATGTAGATAAAAGATAGTATGTATTGTATTACCTGAGTAACCATAATAAATCAATTTAACATTACAAAGAATGTAACCATTTAAGCATATTTAAGTATTACAAAATCCAATTTTTAAAATAGCTAAAAATGACAAACCTATTGTGATATTTTCATCAACTTCAGATATTAAGCAGCCACTATTTTAATAAACAACATTTCCTAATTAGCCTTAGATATAACAAATATTAACAAAATTCACCATTGTCCATATAACATGCACTCTTCTAAGTTAGCACTACATCTGTCCACGTCCTACAGCAGTCCCTTGTAAAAGCCTTACCATACATCAGCTCCTGTGTTCTTAGGTCTAAAAGACCAGTAAATGCCCATGTTTTTCATGTATCGTTGATGTTGCCATATGTGTCAGTCGAGGGTCTTAGAGAGGGTTTGAGCGATTGCAAGAGACAAAGATATGTACCCCCTCCACTGCTGTGGCCCTCTGAGCTACTAACCCAAAATAGACAGTGTTGTGGCAGACAGCAAGTAGGTCAGAAGGGTTTGAGTGAACAGAAGCAAGTTGGTTTTTAAGCCATGACAGTGACACATATTGTGATCTATTTTGACATTCCTAATATGACTCATTGTCATTATATTGTACTATGTGATGAAAGTAATTCTCTATTCCAGTTTGTTTGCCTCGGTCACGTGTCTTGCAGCTCTGGAATGACTGAAATGAATCATTGGTCCTAGCTTCAGGTTCAGGTTTCATGACGGCACTCTCTTAAAGGCCCAGTAGGCTATTATGCATGCCCACATGTTGCAAAAATCAGACCTAGTCTATTAAGTTTGATTCATAAAATCAAAAATCTTGAGATTGTTGCACCAACCACAATAAAGTTTGTAAATAAAACATCTTCTTTCTGACTTGCCAATGTGTTGGATATACCATTAGTATTTTGTTTTTTAAATTCTACAATATTACAAGTATTTTGTTCAAAAGAAGAAGACTCACTTAACTGATAATTTGAGCTTAAGGTGACATTTCATGGTTCATTAACTTTACTTTTGCTAGTGAATGGAAAAAAATGGAAGGATAGGAACACACCTGTCAAACATCCAATGAATTTCAACAGAGTTAATATTTTTCCTATTAAGACCATAATTAGGCCTACATCATTTGCTTCTTCCTGTCAGCCATCATTGTCATGTAGAGGCTCTGCCCACAACATCCTGACTATAGTTAACCATTAGGCAATATGATGTACATATGCAGATACATTTCTTCTTGTGACAGTAGTACAGTAGCATTGGTAGTAAAGAGCAAAAAAATAAGTTGCACAGATTTTGACAGATTCAGCTCAATGGACTCTACACATCAATTTGGGAAATACAGAGTGGAGCGAGAAGTACTTGATGAGCAGAGACTGGAAGAGGTTACACAGAGAAAAACATACTCTGACACTCACCCTTCTCTAATTGAACACCTTAAAAAATCCATAAGGTAAGGCACATTTTATAACAATGTTGTAACTTTTGACCCTTACTGTGCTGTAGATGTAGATGTCTGGTCTGATCTTTTCAAAGACAACCAGAGACCCATCTTCAGCAAATGTATGCTTTAAAATATCAGCCAATAAAAAGACTCACTTTTGTCTGTGCGCATTCTTCAAATCTCTTCCAGATGTTCAGTACCCAAACTGAAACAAAGTGTGGTGAGCAGCTTGCCTGTGTTGTACTGGCTGCCCAAGTACTCAGTCTGGGACTATGGCATGCCTGACCTCATCTCCGGAATCAGTGTGGGAATAATGCACCTGCCACAAGGTATGACAATAGTCCATCATGGTTAAGTAAATGTCAACAACATTGCAAAAAAATGTCATTTTTCCCCCCATAGCCTGATTTTATTTATTTTTTGTCATACACAAGCAATATTTTGAAAAAAAAACAAGGAGAATATTTCATTTGCCAGTATGACTACAGTTAAAATAGCACAGCCTCATAACAAATATTCATTAGTAAAGACTATGACAGGTGTAAAAACAACTTTTGTTTTTCCCAGGTTTGGCATATGCATTGTTGGCTTCCTTACCTCCTGTATTTGGGCTCTACACATCGCTCTATCCAGCATTGATCTACTTCTTTTTTGGAACATCACGTCATATCTCCATTGGTAAGTAGAGAGAGAATCACATGTTTTACCATGTTTATTATAACTTCTGTAATAACACGTGTTGCTTTATTTCATTGTGTTCAGGTACATTTACAGTTCTTAGCATCATGGTGGGTAGTGTGACAGAAAGACTTGCTCCAGACCTGAATTTCCTCATAAAAAATGGGACCAACATCACTGCAGAGGTTAACATAATTGCCAGGGACTTATACAGAGTGAAGGTGGCAGCTGCTACTACTGTCCTAGGAGGACTTATTCAGGTCTGAATACAACACCCCACCGAAATGATAACGTATTATGTTGTTATTACAGCTAACAAAACTCATATACATAAACAATTGTTTGCATAGGTGGCACTGGGCTTGGTAAAGTTTGGATTTGTGGGAACGTACTTGTCTGAACCTCTGGTGCGGGCTTACACAACAGCTGCTGCAGCTCATGCTGTTGTGGCACAACTGAAACACATCTTTGGAGTTTCACCAACACGGTTTAGTGGTCCCTTGTCACTGGTGTATGTGAGTACTGTCAAGTATTTGGTTCTGATTGCTGTGCTTTTGTTAATACAGTGGCACTAATCTGATTGCATTATCTGTTTGGCACTGAAAATGACACCAGTCAGAGTTTAATGTGCGTTCCTCTTTTTCATATAACCTTCATTTAACCAGAAAGTTGATATGAAGGCAACATTTCCAGATGAAAATATCTTGAAAATGGCTGGGGTGTATAGTACAGTAAAATAATACTGTTTTATCAAGTTCTTAGCAGACTAGGGAAATTGAAGATGATCCATCTACATTAGATGATCTAGTGTAATAGCAGTTACAAACAGGAAAAGAGTTTTACAAAGGTAAATAGGAAGTTTACCAAGAATGGTTTTAAAGATAAAAACATAAGAATCTTTCTCTATATCTGTACCTGAGCACATCCAGTCAACATGTGTAAATTACTGCAAAATGGCTCTTTGAGGTTTTGCACCCTTGTGCACCCAGACACTCAACATTGAGATGAGTCCTGAGATTCTACTAGTATAATGTATTTCAGGCTTGAGTGTGGGATCAATGAAATGTGTAAACCAATAGGACATGAGGTCACAACAACAAAAAGCAATGGACCTTTGATAACAAAATATAAGCCAATCTTTATTTTGTATTTATTGTAAGATAAGTGTACATTGTAGAATGAGAATACGCTTATGAGGTGAAAATGTAAAAAGGTGAAAATTATTTTATACTTAAGTATGACCAAAAATGACAAAACCATTATGTCTGTGCAGTTAAGCATAACATAACAACCTTCTGCTTTTCCATTCTCCATTTTCAGACTTTAAAGGATGTTTGCTCCTTGCTGCCACACACTCATTTTCCCACACTGGTGGTCAGTGCTGTGTCCATGGTGTTTCTAATTGCAGCCAAGGAGCTCAACTCTTATCTCAGTCCGAAGCTGCCAGTGCCCATCCCAGTGGAACTCATTACAGTCAGTTGATAAGAAGACACACTCTCTGGCTCTCTTAATGTTGTCTTAATGTCACCTCTGTGCTGTTGCTGTTGCAGCACTGACAATGCACAGATACAGTGGAGCCAAGCAGCTGAATCAGCAGTTGGCAGGGCTCTGCTTTTATGCAGTTCACAGCAAAAAGGAGATATGTATGGCTAATAATTAGGTTCACTTCTAGAATATTATTTACCAGAATTTTTAATGATTTGGTTTGAAGGTTTGAAATGTGTTCTGAAATTTGGCTTCATTGTGTGTGTTTGTGTTTATGATCTGTATGCTTTCTTTAGATTGTGGCAGGAACATTGATATCAACCTATACCCACTTGAACAACAACTACACTATTTCAGTTGTTGGAGTAGTTCCTAGTGGGTAAGCATTTGGGTTTAAGTTATACTGTTGTAATTTTTGGTTGAGTCATATTCCCATCTTGTTTAGTACTAACTCATTTCCTTCTTCTCCACCTGTGCACCAGTCTCAGTTCTCCCAGTGTACCAGATGTGAGTCTTTTTAGAGAAGTAATTGGTGATGCGTTTGCATTGGCTATGGTTGGATATGCTGTATCCATTTCACTTGGAAAAACATTTGCACTGAAACATGGATACAAGGTGGACAGTAACCAGGTAAACCACAAATCTAATCAAATACCTATTAAATCATACTTATGCATCCCTATCTCTCTGTTTTCATTCTCGTGTCTCTGTCTTCACCCTGATACAGGAGCTGGTGGCACTGGGTCTCAGTAATGCAGTGGGGGGCTTCTTCCAGTGCTTCTCAGTCTGCTCCTCCATGTCTCGAAGTCTCATCCAAGAGAACACTGGAGGAAAAACACAAGTACAGTAAATGAGCAACAGAAGTAACAACCTTACATAAGCATGACCTCACAAATACTGTGAACATGCAACATGCAACATACTATAAATACGCAATGCATATGACCTATTTAAGGATGATTTCGGTATGGTAAAAAGTAAGTGATGTTGAATAAAATATAACCACATTATGTATGGTATGATAGTACCATATGGAAATTCAAAATTCATGGTACAAGAACGAGCTGTATTATGTAGCAAAATAGTTAGATAGTTTTGTTTGTAATAGGGCCTAGTCCAAGTGGACTTAAACCATACCTTATTATATTACATTGTGAAAAAACAACTGCCCCATGCTCTACAAATAAAATCTGCCACACAAAAGACTTAATTTCTTAAACCACATCTGAGGTTTTAACAGTGAGAAGAACTCCTCAGAAATAGACAGCACAAAGAGTCACCTTTAAATCATCATATATCATAAAACATGAAATGGACTTTGTCTTTAGTTTCACCTAAATCACATAACTTTTCTCCCCAGGGAGACCAGTAAGCCTGTTTCTGTATTTAATGGTAATGTACCTGAATGTGCACATGGACATGTTTTAATTATTTATCTAAACAGTATACCAAATCAAATAATTATTGGAAGCCAGACTTAATAATTGTTAGGGTAGCTACCACTTAATGTTGAAATTATGTGCTGTCAATGCGTCGATCTATTCTCTTAAAGTGGATTTAATCCATCTCTGCTAAACAAACGAATACGTTACTAGCCTGTTGAACACAAATATTTCAATAAAACCAGAAACATTTGTGTTGTTCTTGCAGATGGCTGCAGTGGCCTCTGCTCTGATTGTGTTGGTGACTATACTGAAACTTGGACCTCTGTTCAAGGAGCTGCCAAAGGTTCTGTTGCTCTCCTATTTGTCTGGACTGTAAAGTAGATTTGCATTAAATAAAAAAGGATGCATTACATTTTTTGTGTAAGGAAATGAATTATTATTTGGCTCCTCATTAACATTTATGTACACATGTGATTAATCACGTTATAAATTGTGTGTGCTTGTTTTAGGCAGTTCTTGCAGTGATTGTCTTAGTAAATCTGAAGGGCATGTTCAAGCAGCACTTTGACATTGTTACACTGTGGAGAAGCAGCAAGATTGATCTGGTGAGAAGTTCAATTCTTACTTTAAATAGAAAAAAAGTTGAAATTACATATACATATACACATAAAAGCAACACCTGTGATAGAATTTGCTCTGGTAATAAAAAAAAAAGTGGCAATGTTCTTGTTTCCTTTTCATCTTCACACTAAAAAAAATAAACAATGTCATGCTACATCCCCCAGGTGGTGTGGTTGGTCACTTGGATGTCAACACTGCTGCTCAATCTGGATCTGGGTCTCGCAGCATCGATCATCTTTGCTCTACTTAGTGTTATCTTCCGAACTCAGCTGTAAGACTCCTATGCTCCTCATCAAAGTATATTTATATACTGTATTTCTTCAGTATCTGTGTGTGTGTGTGTGTATGCGTGTGCCAATATTAGTATCTGATTTTAGGCTGTAAGATCTGCCAAATTAGACAAAATACTGTACAATAACATAATAATGCTGTTTATAATAATAGAAATAAATATAAATATATAATAATTTGTTTTTTCATTCCATTCAGGCCAACATACTCTGTTCTGGGAAATGTTCCAGGTACAGAACTGTACGTGGATATAGAGACCCACACAGAGGTGAAACAGAAAAATGGGAAACCATACATAAAAGATTTTCTACCCTCACTGCAAAAAAAAAGCAAATTACTTTTTGCTATTTCGCAGGTGAGAGAGATTCCAGGTGTTACTATATTTCGCTCTTCTGCTACGTTATATTTCGCCAATGCTGACCTCTACCTTGAGGCTCTGAAAGAAAAGGTTTGTTCCTTTTTATGAGAATACTATATTCTAGGGCTGCACCTAATGATTATTTTCATTAATGAGTAATCTAAAAATAGTTTTCTCAATTAATAAATGAATTGTTTTTTTTCTATAGTAATATTGGTCATTATAATTTCCATTATAATTTTCCAGAGTCCATGGTGACGGCTCCTTTTATCCAACCATACGTTTAAAACCCAAAGTCAGTTTGTTATCATATGTGACAACAAAAACTAGCAAATCCTCATATTTGAGAGGCTGGAGCCAGTGTAATGTTTAGCATTTTTGCATTAAAACTCACTGAAATGATTAATCAATTAAAAACATACAGATTAATTTTCTGTCAATCGATTATTCAGTTAATTGACTAATTATTGATACAGCTCTAATCTCTTCTCAGTTTGTCTTAGTTCTTCTCAAAAAGAATGTGTTACTTTTGTTATATATTTTTTTCATAAAATGCAGGATACATTTTATTTTTATTTTTGATCTGTTTTCAGAGTGGGCTTGACATCAGTAAAATGATTATCTATAAGAGGAGACAGGAGGCCAAACAGAGGCGTAGAGAAAGGAGGGCTGAGAGACGGGCAAAAAGGCAAGCCAAGAAAGAGGTATTATGCTGGAAATGTATAACATTATTTCAGACACATTGATTGTTTATAAAAATTTACAACACATTTTAATGATAAAAGGGAAAAAAGCTGGCACCAGACAGTTATATTAAGTAAAGGTGGTTGAAAAGTACCTCTTGTGGACAGAACTACAGTAGGTGACCAATGGCCAAGCTACTAAAACATCAACATACTCTAGTACCTAATGGAAGTTTGAATCATTTCTTTCACCTACCAATCTTTAGAGACAAGCACAGAGAGCAGGTAAACAGATGTCTGGAGCACCGGTGTTCTCTGTGGAGGAAGAGGCTGGACGCTGGAAGGACACATGCATGGATGAGAATGTTACAGACAAGGAGGAGCAGGGATTGACAAAGAGGGAGAATGGGACAGTGTTTGTCATTCCAAGCACTCCTAGAACACCAGACGACCCCTGTAGATGGGAGTACCTCAAGGGAGGAGAACCAGACTGCACCAGCTTAGGGTGGATGTCTGAGCTGCAGGACGGGGACACCACCACCCTGGGCTCCAGCAGTGATGACACGCTGAGTCACGATCTGGAGCGGGTCTCTCTTGGGTCACTGGGCAAGTGGACCTGGGACATTCACTCCATCATTATCGACCTCTCCACCGCTAACTTTATTGACACAGTGGCTATCAAGACTATGAAAAATGTAAGTACTAAAGGGACAAATATCCTTAAAACAACGGCTAAGACATGACTTTTAAAATCTTAATAATAATGATAAAGATAATAATAATAATTAGGGCTGCAACTAACAATTATTTCCATAGTCGATTAATGTGTTGTTATTTTTCTCAATTTGATTAGTTGTTTGGTCTATAATATGTCAGAAAATGGTGAAAAATGTGGATCAGTGTTTGGCAAACGCCCAAGATGATGTTGTCAAATGTCTTTGTTTTTTCCACAACTCAAAGATATTCAGTTTACTGTCACAGGGGTGAGGAGAAACTAAAACATACAGTATACACATATAACAAGCTGGAATCAAAGAATTTTTACTTTTGTCTTAAAAACATTACGCAAACCGACTACTCGATCAAAATAGTTGAAGATTAATTTAAAAGTTGACAACTAATGGATTTATCGGTTAATTGTTGCAGTTCTAATAATAGTTATAATAATAATACATTTTATTTATAGGCGCCTTTCAAATCACTCAAGAAAAAACAATGTGCTAAGTTAAAAAAATATATAACAATCGTTCATAAAAGTTACAGGGCATGTTTACAAAGCACTTAAGGAGCACCCTTTTAATTTTAGGTCATTCATGTGTAATGTATGTAATGTAAGTGTAATTTGAGAAGAATGACCATTGTATACAGGTTGCCGTGGGAGTTTTACAAGGAGAGCTTAGTTATGTGGGTAACACTTTATAATAAGGGTACAAATCATATACTTAAGTTATGCTTAACTAATATATTACAACTCTTGATTATTTAATGCATGAATTAATGCATATTGTATCATGAATTTCAGTGGCTCACCATTAACAAATGATCAATATGTCAATTGACACCTGCCAGAACAGTGGTGTCAAACTCAGTTTCCTTAGGGAAACTGAGTTTGACACCACTGTTCATTGGGAACAGTTCATTTGGAAATAATAATTACATCAAGGCCAGACATTTAGAGTTTATTGACATGCTTTCATTTAAAAAACAGTCAAATATATTTAACTGTATTATTGCATGTCTTATAAAGTCTTCTCCCTTACAGTTTGGTCATAAAGAAAGCCTTAAGAAAGTCAGCAAAAACGTTCCTTAGCCATCATAGAAAAAAGGTCGAACATTTTTGTTGTGAACCTAAATTGATATGCGGGTCGGATCAAAATATGCAAGAAGCCGGAATTTTGTAAAATGAAAATGATGATAATTGTAAAGGTAGGATTGGGCATCAAGAACAGGTTCCAACTTGAAAGCGTTGCAAAAATTCAAATTTCAATGGAATTGTTTAAAAAATTTGGTTTTGAATCCAATCATTCAAATTTAGAATCATCGTTCTAAATTTAACATGCGTAAGTTTGGGTTTCCGTCCTGGCCACAGTACTTCCAGGCGCTTGTTGAGTTGCAAGAGCACACTAAGTGGCGCTCTAAAGTTTGGCTTTATTTTACGTTAAAAGGACACATTAAACAGGGGGACCAAGACAAGAAAATTGTAGGCACAAACACAGACTAAAAAAAGAAATACAAAATGTCCGTTAAATAGAAGGGGCGCGTAATTTCATGAAGGCTGCTGACAACCACGTCTCGCATTTTAAAGTTATTTTATGAATGAATGAATGAATTTCCTTTTTTTCTGTGATGGCCCTGCCACAGTATTAGCCTTAACTACAACAGATAACTTCTAAAATAACATAAAAATACAATCCTATATAAAGAAAGCTCCTGCTTTTACCTGCTTGGATACTCAAACACAGGCTTTTGCGGTGTTACACCGAAATCTGTGACCCTTCAGAATGTGTTACTGTAGAGCCGGTATGCCTGCTGTAAATCATTATTTGATTTTGCGGGGAAAATCTGATCCGGGCAAAGGCAATCATAAATACAATATAAAAATAACATTCTTTTCACCGTTGGTCTTGTTTGCTGTTACTTGTCATTTATGATCATCAGATGAATAAATTACACTATAATCAGATACATTTAAAAGTTCCTCATAGTTACTTTAAGTATATGATTTGGGCCTCTGTTATAAAGTGATACCGCTACGGGTTTATAAACAGCAAATTGAACAATGTTAATACATAGATTTATAGGATAATTTATTTGACAATACTTAAGGTAAATATAGGGCTGCAATCAACCAGTCCTGACATAATTAAATTGTAAAGGATGAAAACACAATGAAGCCTTCTATTGTGGTCCTCATTAGAAAGGGAAGATCTTCAACACATACAAACTGATTTTGATTTAATATAGTCTTGGCAGGTGTTCACTAAAATGGGAAAGTATGCATAGTCTAACAGTGAAATTAACCCTGATGATTGACTGTGAGATAGATTATTAGAATAATCAGGATTAGTAGCACCTGCCGGGAGAAGAAATGTGATTTATTTTAAAGGTTGGTACACCAATAACTTTTGATGAGTTTAAATATTCCGTATTTACATTATTGACAGATTTTCCAGGACTTCAGAGAGATTGATGTAGATATCTACTTGGCTGGTTGTCAAGGTAAGTGAACGCCTCACTTCCTTAAGGCTGTACTACATGAAAAGGCTTCATAATTTGCCTGTAAACTGTTTTCTTTTCAGCTTCTGTGGTGGAACAATTAGAGCTGGGTAACTTCTTCTCTGAGTCAATTACTAAGAGGCATCTTTTTGCCTCCATTCATGATGCTGTGCTCTACTGTCTGGACCACCGTGGAGCAACATCGTTTCCCAGATATGAGCCATCTGTTGTGAGTATATGGTGCTAATGTTCAGTTGGTCAACATTTTGATTGAACTAAAAATTTTAACTAAATTACTCTCTGTTACTGTTTGATTTCAGGACACATACAGCAGCACAAAACTTTAAGGATTTCAACCAAACTGGACAACCAGCACTGAAGATGGAGAAAACACTCAAAAATCTTAATTAAAAATTAATAGATGCTGATGATTGTTGAGTTATATCTATTAGGGGTTTTACGATTCTCCAAATCCAATGATTTAATTTGACTTTTGACTTGAAGGTCATGAATTATTTTAATTTCAAATTTCTTTTAACAGGGAGGGCAATGCCACAAACAAACCATTAGATGGCAGAAGGATACTTTGCAACAACAGTTTGAGTTTCTTAGAGTTTAGGAAGTACAATAGAATGCACCATTAGTTTAACGAGGTGCACACGATTGCACGATGGAGTCCCGCCTGAGCCCACATGCTTTGCCTTTGTTGTTTGTTTACATAACTCACTCACAGGGATGGCAAAATGTGGCCACACTGGCAACTTTATTAGAGCAGAAGTATTTTCTAGTTCTGTTATTTCTCTGTCATCTCCGACTCCAGCAGGCTGGCTGCAGGCTACCCGGCAGCTAATTTACCCTGTGTCTTTAGCTGCATGCTATAAGCCGGTAAGCTATGCTGTGTCTATTATTGTTTTTTCTTTGGGCGTGTGCAAGAAGGAGGGGGTGGAGAGAGATCTGCTTTTGGTTTTGATAGTCGAAATTGAGAGCTCATTCCAATGGGGAGATGGGGGAAAATCGAAACTGTGACACCATTAATATTTATACATCCCATCTTAGGAAACTGAAGTCGTGTGAGCTTAATTTACCTTTATTCAACGTGAGAGAATGACAGAGTGCATGTATAGAGAAAACAAAATAAACTAATAATTCAATTAAACATACAAACAACACGTTTCAAGAAGAATCTGGTAGAAAATGAGGATTACAAATAGCAAGACAACATGCATCACACTGACAATGTGTGAGCCTTTTTTGGTAATGGCAGCAATAACAAGGTAGGACATTGAAATGTTTACAGTAGCCATTTCAATTTTCAAGTGCAATTTCTGCTCATAGCAACAGCAAAATCTGTGAAGCTAATGCATGCAAAGGGATTTTTTTTGTCTCAACTCCTTCAATGAGTTTCTAGTGCAACATTCCTGAAATGGGAAATTATTAGAGTTTCAAAAATAACAGGATAACAATATCCAAGCATTATTTAACAAAAGCATATCTTTACAGTTGCATAAACCCACTGTGACCTCATTCCCTGAATAAGTCTTGTCTCTACATACTGGCCACAGAGGATGTTGCCAAAGGCATTGTGCACAGGACTAAGGAAGGCTAGGTAGATTTTTTGTAGACTGTATATAAATTTGGTTTATGAGCTACAAGTCTTGATGAATATTAGAACTCTGTATGTCTGGGTTCGGAGTCAGACCTTCATCATCCTCATCTTCTGAATGCTGTGAAACCAGCTGCTGGTAGCGAGCCTGCCGCTGGTAATCTGGATCAATGTTGATCCATTTATTTGCGACCCACTTAGTGCCATGGGTGACCATACAGCCTCCATGCAGAGCATATTCATCCTGCTCTCCCACCCAACCTATTGAAAAAAAAAAAGTAATGTTGATTAGCAATGTCCTTCATATCACGTGTGTTTTTTTAAAGGACTCACACTAATGTTATGGATATCCCAACACGCTGCTTCAACTGGTCAAGATGAATTACTTTAGCAGTTGTGTTCTCCCAACTAACATATGAGTTTATTTATTAGTTTAAATTAGCCAGATATCAACCTTAATTTACACTTTATTATACTGTATGTAGCTGTCTTTCTAGATAACCTTTAATCTTCAAAACACCAATATGGCAACCTTTTGACTGCTTTTTATATGTTGATGTTTACTCTGTGCCTGGAATGTCCTACTAAACCATGACAATGACATGTTAAATGCCAAGATAAAATGAATTGAAATTAAATGAAATGATAAGCTGTTTCTTCAGATTTATTCAATTTTTTTTTGTCACTCTAGCAGGGTAGGTCTAGGACACATTAGCATCGTCTTTAAGAGCATGTTAGCACGCTGACGTTAGCATTTATCTCAAAGCACCACTTCACTTAGGTATAGCTTCAGGGAGGTACTAGCATGGCTGTAGCCTCTTATTCTTGTTTAATTTTCCTTAATATAGAGCGTTGCATGAATAAGCGCTAAAACCCAGCAATGACTTAGCATTTAGATGCCTGCGGTTAACACAAGCTTAAGACATTTACATGCTTTGTTCTACAGCATAAAATAAACAAGTAAATACCGCATTCGTGAATTTTGAAGCTTGTACGTGTGTTAGAAAAGGTGGTTGCTAACAAGCGGCTAAATGAGACCAAAAACGTCATCACAGAGAACATGCAAAATCAGCCAATCCTGGTGTCGTTCCTTTATAGCCTATTGTTAGCTTTTTCACGTAACTTTTAATGGAAATCCTACCTCTTCCATCAGAAAGGTAGTTGTACCAGAAAACAGCTGTCCCTTTGGTAGGCTTCACCCTCAGGTTACTCTTGTCACAATTCCTTCTGGTGTCCAAAAGATCAATGTCATTCTGTATGAGAGACTAAAACACACTCCAACTCAGTAACACAGTTTGCTTAACATCTGGCCATGCACTCACTGACAAACATGCGAGTTAACACATATATGAAAGACATGCATAGCATGTACCCAATACTTTAGCAGGGCTCACCCTACACATTTCCAGACCCATACACAATTACGCACCACTTCATCGTAGGTCCTGTTGTCTGCCACAGGGAATGCAGTCTCCCCACCTCCCTCAACAGAGTTCAGGTAGAAGAGAACTGTGATGTACCTAGATGTGCAACACAGATTTTTATTGAAACATGTGTGATGCAAACAAACACACACATACTGTTCATACACAAACACTTTGCAAACATGTTTTCCAGCTGTCATAATGGAGCTCAGTAATCACCGCACAGATGAATTCAGATCTGAACATTCACAGATATTTTTGTCGAAAAATGATGCTTCAGTCAACACTGTGTAAATGTCTCTGATAAATTGCAATAATATTCTCCAACACAGTATTATATTTACATGTTAACAAGACATTGTAGTTCTACAGTGTCACCTTGTGGTCTCTTCTGCTTTTATTTTGAAAAGCACCGTTTTCTTCTGATATTTTTGTGATGCTAAACTTCCTGCTACTCTCTCTTCACAATTTGAGCTCCAAACTGTGAGGGTGTGTCAAGCTAGAGAGCATGCTAGCTGATGGATGGAAACTCTTTGATTAGCGCCCTTGGAGAGCGGAATGAGGTATGAATCAGAAGGGCTTTGTTTAAGGAAAGAGAACGGCATTACTTAATTTGTTTATGGGTTAATTGCACATGACATTTCTGTGAACAATTGTACATTGTATTTCATTTAAAAGAAGCATGTGACATTTTATTTGTCATAATAGCTTAAAACGTATTTCAATTCATATTGATTATTAGTTACACAATAATTAGCTACACTGTGCACCTCAGTTTTCTCACCTGCAAGACGTCTCAAAAGGAGTGGATGTGTTGGCTGCCAGGCGCGTGTGTGTGCAAGCTGTTTCAGGATACACAGGGCCGCTGTCGTGGTGGGCGTGGTAGTGTCCTCCCTCCTCATAGCGAACCACCTGGAGTGGCTCACTGAGGTCCACTAATGCAGGCGGGAGCCGAGTGAGCCGTGTCACCCTTTGTTAGAGAAAGGTAAGAAAAAATCTGGAAATTTTAAAGTCTGGATAAAACATAACATTTTAATTGTGCTTTCCATTTGTGGAAAAACCTTATAGTTATAACTGTGGAGGTAGTTCTGGCAATGCAAGACTATATCACAGTTGTTACAGCACTGCAGCAATAGGAGAACATGGTTTGACTTGCTTACTTAGTCTTAATGTCTTGGAGGGCCTGGTGTGCTCCTTTACCCTGATACAGCCAGGTGTGTCTGCTGTTTCTCACCAGCTGACTCCTCTTCACCCCTCGCTGCAGCAGGAAGCGCTGGAAGGCATCATTGCTCAGAAGCCTGAACTCTTCCAGACTCAGCAAACCTGCCCAAAATATGAGAACGTACATACAGTATTATTCTAATGTGTACGTCTTTATTTCTTGCCTTACTGGCACAGTTTTCACCATTTGTACAATAGTTTAGGGAAATTTGGTTTCTACTACTCTTTTATCTGTGTGTGTGTGTGTGTGTGTACTTTAGGTTTCTGTTTAATTGAGACCTGCAGCCCTTTTCTAGACAGACTCCTGATACAATTCCACATGTTTAAATTGAAGCTAGTATGAGTTTGAGATGGGTTTTATATGAATGAACTTTCTGCCTACACTGTATATTATTTATGGCTCTTAAAATGACTCACATGTCCATGCTAGACCATGAGCTTTGAAGAGAGGTGACAAGCAGGCATTGCCTCAGTTTAAGGGGTCACACAAGCTACAGTAAAAAGGTTAGGAACCACATTATGTATGATTTAAACACGTACTGTGTTTCACAACAAAAAACTATGTTACCATACTGTAAAAAAAGATTGATTGTTCCCACCCAACATTATTGCCAAACCCCACCACTGTTGTTTATAGGTAGTATTTTCAGTGAAATGTATAAAAACACTTAATTATCTCACAAATTAGACTTGCAATTTTAGAAATATTTTTTACATACAAATGTGTACATGAATTACTAATGTTTAACACAAATAATATTTTCAAAATAATAGCTATGCAAATAGATACATGTATGTAGAAAAGGCAATGTTGATTTCTCACCATTACCATCCTTGTCTGCTTTGAGCCCAGCATAGATTTCTCGCAGATTCTCCGGTGTGAGCCAGATGCCGTCCCTTACTCGAGAATGAGTCAGTATCTGTTGAAGGCAGGATAGTAAAGGACAGGATTAGTTAACCAACTCTGAACCAAAAAATACTACATGCTCACAATCCAAAAACTGACATACACCTCATGGAGCTGTAACTGTCCATCCTGGTTGATATCAAGAAGGTTGAAGATCTCCTCTGGGCTGAGATTGAGTTCCTTGGCCAGCTCCTCCTGGCCGTCTTGCACCATTAGCTGGCTTTCTATTAGGCCTTTTAGCTGTGCAAGCTGCATCACAACACGGCACTCATCCTCTGACAAAAACCCGGGGATCTCTGCAGAAAAACACAGAGACTGACAGAGTTATACACAGTTTGGTCAACAGGATTGCAGCATTTTCTCAGTATGCTTTACTGTTTCTGATTTGTTTTGTAGTCTTATAAAGAAGTCAAGTCAATTCTATTTACATAGCCCAATATCACAAATTTGCCTCAAGGGGCTTTACAATCTGTACAGCAACTGACACACTCTGTCACCAGACGCTCACTTTGGATTAGGAAAAATAATTAAGCTAAATTGATTAGTCAATCAACAGTAAATGAATCAGCAATCATTTAGATTTTTAATTAATTGTTTTATTCATAAAGCAGAAATGTAAAACCTTCCACCAAAGTTACCACCACCACTCTGGCCTCTGGAAAATTGTGATTTTTTTCACTTTTCATTTTTCACTATTTTGTAAGGTTTAATACAGAATCATCAGCAATTAATTGAGAGCCTATAGCAGAACCATTAGTATCAACATTGAACATTGATATTTAATGTAGGCTTGTTACTGATCCAAACACCAATAAAGAGAACAGAGAAAAATACAAATACACTTTACCTCCTTCCATTTTAAAATGTTTGTACCATCTTTACTCTAGCACATCTAATGGCTACATACCACATGCTTTTGCATTGTTAGTTGTGTTAGATACAGATTTATTTCTGCTCTTTAACCACTCAGCTATGAGCCCTTAATTGGAATAGTTGCCTCAGGACTTATTGGCATTATGTATAAACTAGGTTACAGTATGACGTTGGGGGTGGTAGTAATGGAGATGTAATTAAGGATGAGTGTGTGTTGAATGCATGTTTGCTTTCATCAGAAGAAGAAGCCTCTTGGGTGTTCTGGCTCTTACCAAACAGCAGAGGTTTCATACTCAGAGTCCGCATTTCATGCACTTTGCCTGGCACCAGTGACACCTTCTGGACGTGTCCCACCTGAGAGGTTATCAGAGAAGTGAAGTGATGTGGTGGTGCTAAATGTGTGTGACAGAGAAACACTGAGGGAATAAATAAAAGAGTGGGAGTGATGCATCATCACTACTAGCTTACTCACCCTTATCCCCTCGAGTCTTGTTAGGGAAACATCACGCAGGAACTCAGGCTTTGATGGCGGACGTCGCGACTCGGGGCGCTGGTGGTTACTGCTCGGAGCGTCACGACTCCGGCTGGCGTCTTCCTGCCCGCTGTTGTAGTGTACGTAAAATAGCAGTAATATAACATTAATGATGTATACGTGAAAAAACACCATCACTACCACGAAGTAGGAGCGGGAGCACACGCTGCTCTTGTGGCAAGGGAGGCGGTCGCACGGCGGCCGGAGCGGCAAGGTCGCGCTCCCGGCCGGAGTCGTGTCCTCATCAGCATCTGATGTTTCCTGGTTGTCACTCATTCTTCTGCGACACAAGAAACAGTTGGTAGGCTACTCCCTCAACAGCAAAGTCCATCTGATTAACCAAACGGTAGGATCAACATTTGCTAGTTGCATAAAAGTAGCAGATGTGCTGGCTGCCAGATTTGTCCAGTTTAATTAAAAAAACAAGCCAGTTTCTCCGCTGCAGAAATGACGTCGTTGCGCACTGAAAAACGAAGGGTTCATGATGACACTGTTCTCCTTTAATATGAAAAATCAACTACCATTGGCACTGTGTCGTTATCTTTCCGCCCACAGACAGCAGCGCTGCAGGCTCGGACAGTCTTGTTTACACTGCAGCAGTCCCAGTCAGCAGCGGCAGCAAAGCGCACTGCGCATCCCAAACCACATCGATCGGAGCTCATCTCAGAAACCTGCTCTATGAACGTGATCCAGCATCCACTGAGTAGCCTACAATAATCACACTCTAAAATTAAAGAAACATTATCTTTATATTTGAACAAAACAAAATATTGCGGTCTGTATTCTACTATCACCCGGGCTCTTCCATTCACAAGAGTCCCTCTGCCTACCTACCGTGCAATGCTGACCTCTGGTGACCTAAACAAATAACTCACACCTCTCTTTATACCACACAGTCTACAGTCCATGCGTCTCTCTCTCTCTCTCTCTCTCTCTTTCTCTCTCATCTCTATGTCTCTGTTTCTCTCTGGCTCTGCCTCTCTTCATTGGTAGGGGCTTCATTGGTATGGAAAAGATGTCAAAGCAAGTGTTATCAACAGACTAAATAAATATCTTCTTTGGAATTTCTTCAAAGAAATTGATTTAAAGATATCTGTTCTATAGTGCACAGAGATCAGCCCAGTGCAAACGATCAGTGCAGGAATGCACAGATGATTGATATTCTTCTCTTTCTCTGGCAGTGAGCTCTCGACTAATACACTAATGCTTTTGATTATGATGATTACTATTATGATTATTTTCTTTAACTGCCAGGCTACCTTTTATTTCTGCTTATTGTTACTTGTTTAATGTTGTAAATCCTGTCACCCATTGTCTTCTTTCAGAGTTTAGAAAGGTTGAATGAATTAAAGGATGGCTGTTGAAGTAGTGACTTGAGTTTACCCAATATTTGTCCATGGCCCGATTTTGCTTTGTGGCCGGTGTCATCCCATCTCAAGATGGTATCTAGATGATTCTTATACAGTATATGATTTAATAACTTTGTATCTTGTATTTTTAGCTAGTTTTCTGTCTGTACCGTTCTGGTCTAAATTACACAATGAATCCTAGAGTAAGCCCCTGGAGGATGAAAAGACATTCAGTATCCAAAGATGTTAAATTCAATCTTTAAATCACTAATTCAAAAATGAAAAAACTGACAAAAAATGATGCAACAAACTACATTTTATTGACTTTAGGTTATCACAGCATACTTCACTTGCTAGGGTGAACAAGTAACCCATATTGTATAGCTTCTTGCTACTGTATAACCTGGATTTCTTCCTCATTCTTCTGCTTCCCTGGTCTGAAATGACAGAACAATAGCATGTAAAACAAATGGCCAGATAATCCAAACAAATTGCATTTCTACAAACTTGATTCACCTCAGACAGCTTTTCTTTACCTTGATAATTTCCCGACTCTTTGTCCTCAGCTTGTTGACCTGAGACTCGGCGATGTCCGCTCTCTCCTGAGCCTCCTCCATCTCATGCTGCACCTTCCTGTACCTGGACAGGTGAGTGTTGGCCTGCTCCTCCTGTTTGGTAAGCCACAGTGATTCAAAACCTGTGGACTGAGTGACATTTTCAGAATGTGTGTCATGATGAATACTTAGTTGTACTCACAGCTTCCTCAGACTGCCTCTTGTAGGCCTTCACTTTCAGCTGTAGCTTGTCCACCAGATCCTGAAGTCTGACAATATTCTTCTTGTCCTCCTCAAACTGTTGTAAACCAGGAATCATAAAACATTGTAATTCAAGCAAAATAACAGCTTAAGTCTACTGTTTCCATCACCATACTGTATATTATTATTACCAGTAGTATAAGTTTTAGTTTTGTAAAAAGCAATTTACCTGATAGGTGAACTCCTTTACTTTTCTCTCATATTTCCGCACTCCTTTGATTGCCTCAGCACCTCGCCTCTGCTCAGCATCAACTTCAGCCTCCAGTTCTCGAACCTTAGAATAAAGAATGCAGTGATTTTACAATGCTTTATGTTCCATTGCCTTACAGTAAATACGATTAGGTTAGTCCTTATGGCACATACCCGAGCCTCCAGTTTCTGAAGCTGCTTCTTTCCGCCCTTCATGGCCAGATTCTCAGCTTCATCCAGGCGGTGCTGCAGGTCCTTCACTGTCACCTCCAGGTTCTTCTTCATCCTCTCCAAATGAGCACTGGTGTCCTGCTCTTTCTTCAGCTCTTCTGCCATCATGGCTGCCTGAAATGTTGTTGAATTGTATATTATTTAATACAAGCCTATTGCAGTCTTCTGTTTTAAAGGCTATAACAGTAGATGTTCAGTTACATAGAAATGTGTAAGGATGACTTACATCAGTGATGGCCTTCTTGGCCTTTTCTTCAGCATTTCTGGCTTCCTGGACAGCATCTTCCACTTCACCCTGGATCTGGACAAGGTCAGCCTCCAACTTCTTCTTGGTGTTGATGAGGCTGGTATTCTAAACAAATAATTGGATTACAGTTTGGATTGGATTACATACTGTCATTTTTAGTTGTCAGGTGTTTATTTACCTGAGAGTGCAGCAGTCCCACACGCTCGCTGGCATCTACCAGCTCCTGTTCAGCCACTTTGCGGCCTCTCTCCGTCTGCTCCAGAGCAGATCTCAGTTCCTCGATCTCAGCCAGCATCAGGTTGTTCCTGCGCTCCACCATGGCAACCTGTTCCTTCATGTCTTCGTGGCCTCTAATGGCTTCATCAAGATGCAGAAGCGCATCCTAAATTAAAAAAACAAACAAAAAACATTCACATTTGCAATGAAGTCTGAATAAAGTAAACTTTACCTTCAGTTTTGTTTAATAAGCCACCATACCTTAAGCTGTCCCTGCACGTTTCTCAGCTGTTTCTGGGCTTCGGCTGACTGGCGGTTGGCGTGGCTCAGCTGAATCTCCATCTCATTCAGGTCTCCCTCCATCTTCTTCTTAATTCTTAGGGCATCATTCCTGCTCCTGACCTCAGCATCCAAAGTGCTCTGCATGGACTCAATCACTCTGTGGCTGTTTCTCTTGATCTGCTCGATCTCCTCGTCCTTCTCTGCAAGTTTTCTGTCAATTTCACTCTTGACTTGGGTGAGTTCAAGTTGAATGCGGAGAATCTTGGATTCCTCATGCTCCAGGGTAGCCTTGACAAGAAATAAAAATATTGTGTAGTCCAAGCATCACTTACAATTGTGTTTAATGAGAGATATTTGTTAGACAATACCTCTGCCTCTTCAAGTGATGTCTGTAGTTCACACTTCTCAGTCTCTACAATCTTCTTCCCTTTCTCCAGTTCATGAATGGTTTTTCCACTTTCCCCAATTTGCTCAGTTAGATCCGAGATCTCCTCTGTAACACACAAGGTTTAAGCAGTTATTTAACTAGATGTGAACTGAATTATTTGCTTTGTGTCTTTGGTAGACAATTAGATTTAATATACTGTATACTTGTACATTTATTAAATTAATAAAAGCTGCAATAATGTATTACATTTGAAGTTAGTTTAGAATCTTGCACATTAAATCTTCCAATCCTGTCATTCAAAGCATATGACACAGCTTCAGTGATACAATCTGCAAAACTCACACAATCAGCACACTCAGGCCACTGTCAATTAATTTTACTAATAGCCTATTTAAGCACTCTGCTTTCTTTTCTTTTTTAAAGTTTGCATACGTTGCAGATTTTTGTTCTCTCTCTTCAAGGTCTCTAGGTGGTCCAAAGATTCTTCGTATGAATTTTTCATCTTGAACATCTCAGTGCTGAGAGAACGAGCTTCTTTTAGAGCTCCCTCTAGCTCTGCCTGGCTTTCCTCATACTTCTGTTTCCACTCTGCAAGAACCTGAACACATAAGAAGACCCACATGTTTCAGTAATTCACAAGTCTACTGTGTTCATTTAAGCACACAAGGCACACAGAAAATCTAACCTTGTCAAAGTTCCTTTGTTTCTTGTCGAGGTTAGCAGCCAGAGCATTAGCTCTCTCCACATCGATCATCATGTCTTCCACTTCACCCTGCAGTCTCTGTTTTGTCTTTTCCAGAGAAGCACATTTTGCATTTACAGACTCAATAGATTCCTCTGCATCCTGAAGACGCTGGGCAAGCTTTTTCCTGTTGAAACATGTTAGGATGAGTCATTAGAATCGATGCATGTGATAACAGACTCAAGCTCTTATCAAGCTCTCCCAACTAAAAGTTTATTTACTGCTACAGTGGAAGAGCTTAAATTTGTCATTGATAGTGTTTAATACAAAGTTCAATTGTAGTGTCTTACTTAGCCTCCTCCAGCTCCTCAGTGCGCTGAATGGCATCAGTCTCGTATTTGGCTCTCCACTGAGCCACCTCGCTGTTGGCCTTGGACATTCCACGCTGCAGCTCAGATTTGGCCTCCAGCTCCTCCTCATACTGCTCTCTGAGCAGGTCGCAGTCATGACGAGCTGACTGAACAGCATGAGCCAGGGCGTTCTTGGCCTTACAAGGACATGGAGACATTTTTTTATTAATTGAAATGTGTCTAACTCCAAGCTCTATTCAATCATGAAACACTGCTGTTCTGTGATGGTTTTTGCGTTAGTGTGTGCACTGTGCACATACTTTAACTTCCTCTTCAACGTGTCTCTTGAGTTCCTCAATCTGCTGAGTGTAAGCCTGCTTGCTCCTTGTCAGCTGAGAGACCAGGGCTTCTTTCTCCTCCAGCTGGCGACTGAATTCACCTGAGGAGAGAAAGAGATTTAAAACTAATCTAATTGCAAATGTGTGTATTGTATTGAAAACAAAGGTTAGTGTATCAGTAATATATATATATATATATATATATATATATATATTAATTATATATATATATATAATATATATAATTAATTTGATAAATATATACACTACCGGTCAAAAGTTTGGGGTCACTTATACATTTCCATACCACTCCATTATAGACAGAATACCTGCTAATTTGGGTGGGGGGGCTGATCTTTAATGCAATACCTACATTGCCCATTATCAGCAACCATTCATCCAATGTTCCAAAGGCACATTCTGTGTACTAATCTATCATTTAAAAATAAAAAAACTAGAAAAACATTGGAGAACCATTTTACTATTATGTAAGCACATAATGTAATCTGAAAACGGCTGCCCTTGTTAAAAAAACAATGCAACTGATCTCAGCTGGCATTCTGTCTACAATGGAGTGCAATGGGAATTTCTATGTGACCCCAAACTTTTGACCGGTAGTGTATAATTAATTTTTCTCTCACCATTCTCTGTTAGCAGTCTTGCCCTTTGTGTCCCAATATCATTCAGCTGTCGCACATGTTCTTCATTTTTGGATTTCATCTCACTCAGTTGATCCTCAAGAGTACGACACATTTTTTCCAGATTTCCCTGAAATTAACATAAGTTGTGCTGATCTAAAGTAATGCAATGTAGTCTAATTCAAAGAGAGCCAAATAAAGGCAAATATGTAGTAAGTAGAAAGTTTTGTTGACTCAGTTATCGACTCAATATTTTTACTTTACCTTTGATTTGGCGACAGACTCCATATTGCTGCTGAGATCATCGATCTCCATCTTGTATTCACTTTTCTCTTTCTCCAGCTTCTGTTTGACTCTCTGGAGGTTGTCAATCTGTTCTCCCAGCTCTGCCACACTGTCAGCCTGCTTCTTGCGCAGAGCTGCAGCGGTGGCCTCATGCTGCAGGGTGGACTCTTCCAGGTCACGGCGCAGCTTCTGAAACTCGGCCTCACGCTTCTTGTTCATCTCGATCTGAACAGACGTTGCTCCACCAGCTTCTTCGAGCCTCTCGCTGATCTCCTCAAGTTCCCTGGAGAGATCAGACCTCTGCTTCTCCACCTTGGCCCGAGCAGCCCGCTCAGCCTCGATCTCCTCCTCTAGCTCCTCAATACGAGCCTAATATTTACATGTTGAAAAAAAAAACATAAACAAAGCCACATTCTAATATATTTCTGTGTGTGGAATGCAGTCACTGTATATTGTACCAACCTGAAGTTCTTTGATTTTCTTCTGAAGCTGCGCACTAAGTGATTGCTCATCCTCAATCTTGCTAAGAAGTTGGCTTGTTTCAAAGTCCTTCCTGTGCGGGAACAAAAAAATCATATATATTTCATCTAGTGAACATTTTTATGTAAGTAAACAGAACGAGTAGCGATTTGTAATTGTACTTGGCTTAATTTCTTGACTGTCTATTGTTGGTCTTAAAATCATTGATAAAGTCACAATCACACTAGTTTTCTAACATCATTTTAAGGAAATCAGTTTTTAGTGATTTTAATCAGTGATGTGGTAACTTAAAATTTAGCAGAACCGCATTTGAACAAGATTACTTGTTTTCACTGCAGGTTTGTGTGTTATTTTTCAATAAGTATGCTCTTTGGCTATAGGAGTCTCAAAGTCCCTCCTTTGTTAGCGCAAATAATGAAACATGTTAGATGCACACTGTTATTTTGGAAATTGTGAAAGATATAAATTAATTTCTCATTATTACATACTTCTTTATTTTTTCGTCAGACTGCTGCTTGTCATTCTCCAGATCCATGATGGTTTCATGGGCCAATTTAAGATCCCCTTCAAGCTTTCTTTTTGATCGCTCAAGATCCATACGGAGCTTCTTTTCTTGCTCCAAAGAACCTTCAAGCTGTTTGAACCGAGATGAAGAGTTATTTTTTGGTTTTTTACTTTCAATGGGACTGAAATCAGTTTATTATAATATACTTAGGTTGCAATGGTATAAGATTTTTACGGTACAATAACTGCCCCAGAATATACTGTATCACAGTATCATGGTATATGGAATACACTATTATTATTATTCATTTTAATAACTTCCCAAGCTTTCTTTGGTTGATCAAACTGAAACCATTCTTTTTTAATATGTTTAAAAATTCAGAAAAGACATTCAATTCAGTAGATTAAGCAAATGTACATGGTTGACAACCATCAATTTTCATACAACAGTATGCTGTGAAACCTTTATATTGCTGCAACCCTATTATATACATACATCATCCACTTGCTGTTCCAGCTTGACTTTAGCCTTGGTCAGAGTGTTGACTTTGTCTTCCTCTGCCTGCAGATCATCAAGGGTCTGCTGATGGGCCTCTTGGAGGGCTTTCTTCTCTTTGGTCAACTTAGCAATGGTCTCATCTTGAGATGACATTTCCTCTGTAAGGTTTTTAACCTGTATTCCCAAAATTGTGAAAACAAGTTTAGTGTTCTGCAAAGAGCAGACTTCAACACATAAGGGAAGATACCAACCTTGTTCTCAGTGGCATGTTTCTCCTTTTCCACTTTGGCCAGGGTGAGCTCCAAGTCATCAATGTCTTTCTTCAACTCAGAGCACTCGTCCTCCAGCTTCCTCTTCTTTGCAGTCAGCTCAGCATTCATTTCCTCCTCATCCTCCAGTCTCTCAGACGTCTCTTTGAGTTTGGCCTCAAGCTGGATTTTTGCTTTAATGAGCCCCTCACACCTTTCCTCTGCATCGCTGAGGTTTTCACCCTCCTAGATTTGCAGTGGCATACAGTTAAAATTATATTGATTTATTTGTAAAAAAAATAAATGAAATAAGGTAAAAAACTGTCTTGTTCTATTTAACGTACAGACTGAATTTGTAGCATCAAGTCATTCTTCTCCTGCAGCAGAGAAACCATCTTCTCCTCCAGTTCTTTCTTCTTAGCCAGAGCCTTTGTCAGATCTTCTTTCATCTTTCCAAAGTCCTCTTTCATTTGGGCCATCTCTTTTTCAGTCTCTGCACTCTTTAGCAGAGGTTTAATCTTGAAGTACAGCTTCATCCATGGCCAGGTTTTGACATTCATGAATGAGCGGATGTTATACTGGATGGAGTAAATGGCCTCCCTTGGTAAAACAAATAAACAGATTCATTTAGATTCTTCAAGCTGTATTAACAGGAAATATGGAGTTTTTTAAGTAAATGTTTGGCATGAAAACTACACATGTGCAGTTGCCCTTTGTTTTATAAAGCTAACTAGCTAATGTACCTGCGCGCCATCATCTTGACGAACTCTCTCCTCATGAGGAAACCTCTGCAGAGAGCCTGAGTCATTGTGACCAGTTTTGCAAGTTTATCATCTCTCATCTCCTCCAGAACTCCCAGCAGACCGGCTTTGAAGAACACCTACAACAAAGTGTTTCTTAAAATGATGATTATGCTTACTTGCAGTTTCAGTGTTGGCAGTTTAAAACATACACACACACACATACATCAGACAAACTGTTTACCTTTGTGTGTCCAAATTTATACTGAGTTTTGTCAATATCAATAGAACCCAAGAGTTTCTCTGAGGCCTTTTTGTTGTCGATGAATTGTCCCTCAGGAATGACACTGGCATTCAAAACTTTGTATCTGATTGGAGGGAAATTAATTATTCAATGAATAATTCATTGTGTTGATCATATATGTAATCATGATATTGTCAAAAAGTGGTTATACTCAATCAGATCATGCATAGAACGAAATCAACAAATGTGGACTAAGAGGTACAGAAAGAGCTAGTGTACCTCTGCTTGAAGTCACCGTAGAGGATTCTGCTGGGGAAACCTTTCCTGCAGATCCTGATACCTTCCAGCACACCGTTACACCTCAGTTGGTGGATGACCAGGAAGTTCTCCATGAGACCTTAAAGACATGGTAAGTTCAGTCTTGTTTTGCATAATTACAGTAGTGTTTAAAGGCATAAATGAATACTATTATTAGGCTTACCAGGAGTCTTTGATTCATTCGGAATCAAACAACGTACAAAATGAGGATGAGTGGACCTTAAGTTGGTCATCAACTTGCCTAAATTCTCCTGAAATATGGAAACATTCAAGTTTTTACCTAATAAAAATTGACTAGGTTTATTTCCGTGAATGCTTAGGATTTAAAAATGTATTTGTGTACATCTTGTATGTATTCTTATGTAATAATTTCATAATTTGTGATACTTACCCTGAACAGAGCAGATACTGTCTGAAAAGACCCACCCTTTTTCTTGCCACCTTTTTTCCCAGCACCCTCAGCTGTATAAGGGAGATTACGTTTGAATTATTAACTTTGACATATATAGAACATTTTATTTAAACTGCATTCATTTACAGTATGTAAGCTACAAATCGACCAGTGTATTTTAAGATGTAATGAAAACACCTGAAAACGCTTTCAACCTGTGCTCTTTAAAATATTATCCTTACCTTCTGTTGAGGCATGTGATGCATAGAGGTGAGCCAACAGTTTGACTGCAGACTTCTGGTAGAGCTGAACCACTGAGTCATTCAGGGGGTCTTTGTTCTTTTCCAGCCAGCCAGTGATGTTATAATCAACAATACCGGCATAGTGCCCCAGGGAGAAATGGGCCTCAGCTTTCCCTTTGGCAGGTTTGGGTTTCTGGAAGGGAGCACTTTTACCAAGATGCTGGTCATACAGTTTGTTCTTGAAGGTGATGTCTGATGCCTTGGGGAACATGCACTCCTCTTCAAGGATGGAGAAGATGCCCATTGGCTGTCATGATAAAATGATTTTGTAAGACAAAAGCTTCAAAAGTCATCAGATAGTTTTCTGTTTTATGAATATACCGCATGTTGCTCACCTTCTCAATCAGCTCAATGCAGGCAGCCAGGTCCATACCAAAATCAATGAACTCCCATTCAATTCCCTCTTTCTTGTACTCTTCTTGCTCCAGGACAAACATGTGGTGGTTGAAAAACTGTTGCAGTTTTTCATTGGTGAAGTTGATGCACAGCTGCTCCAAGCTATTGTACTGTAGAAATTACAACATAAACGGTCAGCAAAGGCCTGAATTCACTTTACGCAACAACAAATAAATTTGTTCTACTTTCACAGCTTTAAATGAAGGTTCAGCAGATTATGAAGTATAATCCAAGCATACTTACATCAAAAATTTCAAATCCAGCAATATCCAGGACACCGATGAAGAACTGTCTTGCCTGTTTGGTATCCAGCATCTCATTAATTCTGACGACCATCCACAAGAACATTTTCTCATAGACAGACTTGCAGAGAGCCGAGACGGAATTGTTGACCTGATTTTAAAAATGAATGATACAATATTATCAAGGATGTTGTAAATATTAACACAATTGTATGTGTGTGTGTGTGTGTGTGTGTGTGTGTGTGTGTGTGTACGCGGATGAGTGCTTGCATGCATTGACATCTCATACCTGAGGAACAGTTTGACCTTTGGTCACATACTCATTTCCAACCTTCACTCTGGGGTAGCATAGTGCTTTTAGCATATCAGCTGAGTTCAGACCCATGAGGTAGGCGATTTTATCTGCCACTAAAAGAAGAAAACAAAGAGTCATCTATTAAACCTATTCTAGAATTACTTAAAACATTTACTTCTAAATCACAAGTTCAATTTTAGGTGGCAAAAACTTGACTACTAGATTACAGCTCATGGTGTTTGGGTTTCATACCCTCATTGCCATCGGGCTCAGCCTGTTCTTCGCGCTGCTTCTGCTTGAACTTCATGTTTCCATGATGCATCACAGCTCCAGTCAGCTTGTAGATGCTCGCCTTCTCTTCTGCAGTAAAGCCCAGGATGTCAATAGCAGTCTGTGAATTAAAGAGTCAGTTTGAAACACAAACTTAGATTACTCTTGGAATAATTAATCTAAAGAGGGGAGAATGTTAGAAAAAACTCCTTCATATAATACAATCCAGTACAACGCTACCATACAATACAGTTTCAAAAATTACAGTAGAGTTGAGTCCAAATGATAAAGATAGGATCTATTGCAGAGTTACAATACATTGGTAACTTAGTGTACGTAATAGAAATAGTAATCATAAAAGTGAATATAAGACTGATTTGTAATAGCTGTCAATGCAATAATCAAAGTGAAGTTGTCCTTACATCAGTGGCGACGAATTCTTCAACATCATCAATACTTTTGACTGATATTTCACCCTGACTGATCATGTGATAGTCATATGGATTTTTGGTGATCAGGAGGGCCTCTAAAGAAATGGAAAATACATATGTAAATATAACAGAATATATATGCTATACATGTGATTAGCTATTGTTGTTTACTTCCAATCCAAATTTATTTATTTATAGAGCACATTTAAAAACAACAAGTGTTCAATCAGAAAAACAAAAATTTGGAACAATGTTGGAACCAGCCTGATATGTAGAGGCAATTAATTCCAGAGTTTAGGGGTTTAAGAATAACTGATGATATTATTCACTAATCTCCTACCTAACAGCTCAGGTTTGTGGCCTGTCATGAGCTGATAGAAAATGTGGTAGCTCCTCTCAGCAGACAGCTGAAATGTCACTCGAGACTTCTCCAGCAGATCTATATGGATTTATGTTGTGGAAAAACAGAGGGAAAACTCCAGTGAAGCATAGCTAAAGGAGTTGGTCATGCAATACAACAGATAATTCTGGATGAGTTCCACGAAAAATCTTACATGTTTCAATATCAGCTGAAGCCAGCTTTCCAGTTGTCCCAAAGTGAATTCGGATGAATTTTCCCTTTTCACGAACAGATTAATATTTAAATTAATATCACAGTAAATAATTCTTGTAGCAAAATAACACATAATTTCAAGTCAAAAAGAAATCCCAAAAGTAACTTACAAAACGTGAAGAATTGTCATTCCTCACAGTCTTGGCATTACCATAAGCTTCCAACAGTGGGTTTGCTGCAATAATTTGATCTTCCAGTGACCCCTAGAAATAACATGTCAATATGACAATACTCAAAATACTTTTAATTTTATATAAATTAATATTGTTCAACATCTCTTACCTGTATCTTGCCAGCAGTCTGCTCAGATTTCTTTCCTCCAGCCACTGCGATTGTTGCAAAGTACTGGATGACACGTTTGGTGTTGACAGTCTTTCCTGCACCGGATTCTCCACTGGGTGTGTAAATATATTTTGAAATGATTTTACTACTGTTGCCAATACTTACAGTATTGTGTAGATAATTTAGAATATTGTCACTTACGTAATCAGGATTGACTGGTTTTCTCTATCTGCAAGACATCAAAATGGTGTAAAACAGTTGAGGTTGACTTCTCCTAAAGTGCTATATTTCTGGACACACTGCTGCTTATAAACTGACTGATACCTTGGAGCATGAACTGATAGGCGTTATCAGAGATGGAGAAGATGTGTGGTGGAGCCTCAATCCTCTTTTTGCCTCTGTATCCTGAGACAACCACTGCGTCGTACACTGGGAGCCACTTGTAGGGGTTCACAGTGACACAGAACAGCCCTGAGTAGGTCTGTAACAGTGTGTGATATGAAAGAACAATCAAGTTTTCAACAAATACATGTATATGCAAATAAAGTTATCTCTCTCCTCCACAAAACTCACATAGATCATCCATGCTGCATAGCGCTCTTTGAGGTTATACAGCACAGAAGGCTCACTGAGGTGGGTCATCATGGCCATGTCCTCAATCTTATCGTACTTTGGAGGGTTCATGGGATGGATGTCATCTTCTTTCACAGTGAGAGTCTGTTACAGAAGAGGCACAAAAATATGTTTAGTTACTGTCAAGCAGTCACATGTTGTCTAATGTATTGTTGTTGTTGTTATACATCTGTCTGCATACAAATTTTTGATGGTATATTATGTTTTAAATCTTTAGTGCGTCAAGTTTTTTATATTAATGAACAGCCGTTGCATTCAAATTATTACCAAATGAGTTGATACAAAGCTAATTAAGACGTTCAGCTCCTCTGTTTGTTTATCTTTAGAAAATACTGTCATCCAGATACTTTCAAGCGCAGAAATTTGAGCGGAGATACTCCGTTTCCTCCTTGGTTACAAGCAACTGCGTGAAGGAGGGGTGGGGGTGGTGCATGATCACGGAGGGCTTGTATCATGTAAACTACGCACTATGCCTTTAAACATAATTTTTTAGATTTTTATTTAAACATTTTAAATCCTCAAATAATTAACATGTATTACATTTGTCCAGATTTTACATGAAAATGTTAAGCACTGTAAAACATTTAATTCTACTGCGTTTGTTCTCACCTTTTTACACAGGGTCTCCACTGTGGCTTTGCCGCCCTCTCTTTTAATAAGTTTCCCCTTCAGGTACATCTCTGTGGGCTCGGCCACAAAGTATGCAGTTTTAGCATCAAAAGGACTGTTTTGAGCTTCAATTCTCTCTCGTTCTGGCTTCCGGAGGTAAATGGCCGCCGGGCCAAAACACTGCATTTCAGGATCAATACTCATGATGCCCCTTAACTGCACAAGAGGAAACAAGACAAAAGTCATTCATTTTAAATGCCAGGAAAGTAAATGGATGAGTGCCCATGTGATGACTTCTATAATGTCTATTATAACTGTTGTAAAATGAATGCTCTACCATCAACATTGGTACCGTACCAGTATACCAGAACTTAACTAACACGATTTTGATCTTCGTAGGGGACAAGCTTTATTTTACAAGTGTAGTACATATGCAATAGTAATTGTTGAAACCATATCTCATCTGAGTTTACCTTTGATGACACCAGGAGAGCAAGGGGTTTGTTCTGGCAGACTTCAGTGCACACTTCTGGAAAAAAAGAGCAAAGATTCAAGGTCCAGAAAGGCTACTTAGAGAGTTAACACTATCATAATGTATTTAAAAACATAGTGAGTAAAATGAAATGCAAATATATTGATAATACTTTACTAACTGTTTGTTGTCTTTTAAATGTTTATCTTCTATATTTTAAACACAATATTGACTTGATGCAAATGATGCATGGCGGTATTATAAGTATTCTATTTTGTTTGACTCTAAACATGTATGAGCCACAACAAAACTCACCTTTGCTGGGTGCCCGTCCTTGGTGGAGGTTTGCTGTGCCTTTTATACTGTGTGCTGGGAGCCTATCACACGTGCACTGCTGTATTTGGTCATGTCGCCTGGCATAATGCGTGTGCAGTAGTTCTTACCTCTAGCTGTCATATTACACAGTTTATGGAATGTCTTCCACCCTGTATCATTGGCAATCTTGGGAATTCCTGTAATTATTGGTAAGCAACTAGGCTGTTGTGTTGCCTTTAGTGATACATGTTGTCATATTGTGAAGAAAGGAGCAATATTTTGAGATGTGTTTACACGTATATTTATTTTTTGGTTTAAGTTAAATACATGCTAGTATAGCATGTACTGTGTATGCAAATAAGGTACATATATGAAATTAATTCAGTTTTTGCACAAGGTTTGTTCATTGAAGACAGCCCAAAGGCTGATACATCTTTCTATTCCCTCTGGCAACAGTTGCCCTGTGCCCCATGCTTTGGGAAACCTTTAAAAAGTCACTGATATACTGTTTCAGAGTCCTTACAAGTCAGAAATTATTAAAAAAGGAAATGATTGCCAATGAGCTATCAAGAAAAGCAAAGGATTGCCAAGGGATTGTTTCTCACAACAGTGCCAACAGCTGCTCATTCTTGCTCTTAAGGGATAAACAAGGGAGACTGAGACAGTCCCTAAATGTAGAGCAGCTGAGATATAGATTCCAGATTCCACTTTATGTTTTACAAATCACCTCAAGTTCAGAATGTTTAGGGATTTAAATTGTAAGTTGTTTTGTGTATTAAAAGTCTGCAGTATTGCTGAGAAAGTGGCACACAAAAGTGTGGTTAGACCGCACTGTTTACATTGGAAAGAGTATCTACTTACGGCTGTGATTAAGAAGAAGAAATTCTGAAGTGGTTACCCACAAGTTATCATGAGCCTTTAATGAACATGTGTTATATGATACCTGCTCTGAAACCTTCTGTCTTATTAGGGCAAAATTCAAATATAGCACCAGGCTTGAGTTGATGCTTGAGCCAAATGCTCAAGAGGATTATTGTGTTGTTATGGTCTTTGATCTCTGACTGTCACTTTCTTTGTCAAGCAGCAACAACTGGGCCCAAGATAACAAACCAAGGTGAATATTAAGTAACATTCAAGTCTAAAAGCAGGCCACAAAGACCATGGATATATATTTATAGTAACAGCAGCATCCATGTTTAACATTGTAACATTAACAAGTACAAACATTTTTAATTCTTTTTTGAATTGTATTTATAGTTCTGCATTGTGATATTATTGTTTTAGAAATAAATTGATTCAAACGTTCAGTACCCATGGGTTTGGTTTTCATAAACGAGGATGCGATGTCACACTCACTAACTGTGCAGCTGTAGCCTCAAGGTCCTCGCTCATCTCCAAAATGTGTTTTTCTTTTTAAGAACTTCTGTCTTAAAACTGCTTTGGTGTTATTCATGCTTTAGGACGTACATTGTAATATTGTCTTGAAATCTTCCAATGAAGTTCACATTAAGCTGTACTCAATTTAGCTCTCCAACAAATAATGACAGTAATGGTTTGGGTTTGTTGGTTTAAATTAGATCTCAGTGATTTAATTTGACCCTGCTGACTTGTCCATCTCGCAGTAGAGCCCCTGGGATGAGGGTGGGAGAATGAGAAGGTCAGAAGTGGTAGGTAACTGTGGACTCCAACACTCTATTAGTCATACATGATATTTTGAAAGCTTCTGACTTCATATACGTATAAATGACATTTGGCATCATCAGGACACTAAGCAAATTGGGTATAACATTCTTCAAGATACTGTGTGATTGGCCTTTCTCTGTCACAATGAAGCTTAATAGCTGATTCAAAACCTTTACAGTATGACCACATTGAGAGTGGTTGCTGGGGGGGCATGAAGTTTCTTGGTGATGTTAATGGCAGTTCCGAGGATGTGTGTGTATTAATGTTTCACTGGCATCATATAAACACCAGAGGGAGCCTCAAGTTGCAAAGGTGTAAACATGCTGCCCATGTTACCAGCTTCTCTGTCATTAACCTCTGGTCCCTTAACATTATAGCACGTCACCAACTCACGAGTGCATTGAGAGGTAAGTTAAGTATTATAAATGATTGATACGAAATTGTAAACACCCATTTAGAAATATTAATTCAGTTATGTTTCATCTTTACTTTGTTCCCATACAGAGTCAAAAAGGCATGTTCAAATCAGATACCACAACACATTGGACAGAAGGCAGAGAAACACCCTGGACAGTTCATCATAACCCTTTTAAAATATGGTATGACATATTTAAAGATCTAGATATCACAAATTGTGATCCATGTCATTATGTCACAGTTTGTGTCTTTGCTCTTTGTTCTTTTCATTGCAGCTGTGTTTAAATATTTTGTATTCATGTTATGTTTTCAAAGATATGGAAATTATTTCCTCAATAAACTGTCTCTGGTTGTAATTGTTCATTTCTTCACTATTGAATTATGTTATTTCAAATGTAGAGAAGTATCTTAGGTCATTATTTAAATGAATATTGGGTAGCTCTTGTATTGCCTTTTGAGAGAATGATTTGAAATGTGCAACAAAAATAAAACCAGTTTAGACAGGTGCAGAGTTCTGTTACAAGACAGTTGTGTGTCACCTACTGCATTACTTCAGTAGCCTATCTCTCCCAAGGGGCCAATAGTGGGCATGGCAGATATATTTTTGTTAAAGTAGTACTCCAGCTATTTAGTATTGCACTTCCTTAAAGTTGGGAAACTCACACAAGACAGATTAAATGTAAGGTTCACAGTTTTTCAAGTCTGTCTCAAAACAGTGCTCACATGCCCATGTGTACATTGCAACAGTTTTTACTTGCTGTAACCATTCCTCATGTTCATGTCGGCCATTGAGAGATCCCTTTCTTCAATGTAAGTGATGGGGGACAAAATCATTAGCTCTTGTTCTGTGTAAAATTGTGTTCCTAAGTTCATCTGAAGATAAAATTGGGCAGCTACAGTCTGAGTTAGTGAAATTATGAAGGTATCTTTTAAATTTAGTCTTTTTAAATACAAAATTCCTTCTTTTTTTTTTTTCCGGGCAGAGTTTACTGTTCATACAGACATGTAACCATGTTCATACTCATACTCGAAAATTGTCAATCCTTTTAATAGAAGAATGGTCAAAATCAAAGCAGCAGATGAAGATATCCAGAATTATAATCCCTAATATTGGTTAGGTACCAAAAATACTGGATCCTACATTTACCAGTTTGTGACGTACTATAACTAACTAGAAGATCAATTAAACAGTTTTAAATGCACAATAAACATTTTTGTTCCTATATGATTCCCTCTCTAAATGCCATATACATTTGTTTTACTAGATTTGCATTTTTTCCAATCAAGAAAACCAGTTACCTAATTTAGAAAACAAACCAGACTCAGGGCTGGTCCTTTCTGTTTGGAGTTTGCATGTTCTCCCCATGTTTTTGTGGGTCTGTTTGGGTGGTTTCCTCCACCAAAACATGTACGTATGGTTAAACTCCTCAGTGGCTGCCCGTTGTTCCCGATACGATGATTTAAAATGCGGAGAGACAGCTTCTCACTACGTTGTGCTCTGCATAATGTAACAATAACTAATAAACTTAAACTAATGAATGGTATATTATTTCTTAGCTACAGTACACTGGAAGTGCAAGAAAGACCTGAAAGTATAACTATTTGAAAAAGTTTTTCTGTAATTTATTTAAAGAACATATACTTGCATTTTTTCCAGGACAAAGTAGAAAATACTTAATGATTAAGGACAATTATACCAACAATTCTCAATAAATCATCTAATTGACCTTTATTTGTATTGGTGTGCACACTCATGGAAGTAACACGTTATTTGGCAGGCTGTGTGATAAAAAATGTTGTCTTTGGAATACAGTATAACGGGAAGGCTCTGTGAAGAGAAGAACTGGTTACTCGTCTGTATCCCAATGTAGAGAACCACTTACCTGTAGGGGACAGAAATGACCTGAATTACAAACAAATATGTGAATAATTAATTAATCTATTACTAAATACAAGATGAAGCAATATGCAAAACAGAGAAATCTGCAACTGCTGTACACACATAGTTATGAAAAATTAAAGAAGAAACATTAAACATGAACATTGTAAGTATTTTAGACTAACAAATCAGAGAGACTGCATTTATGATACGCCCAGTTTATTATTGGTGCATGGAACATTTAATAGTAATTTTAATTTAATTATTGAAATCTTACTATTTTACTTAAAATTTAATTTAAAAAAATACTGTGGGCTACTATATACTTAAATTGGTAACTGAAAGTCCCTTATGGACAGACACACAAGATTATATTCAAGAAAATTATTTTCAAGAAAAAATTTTGAATCCAAAATGATGATTCATTCATCAAAGGGCTAGGCATAAAACAAGTATAGCTAATTGTATAATAATAATTAAAAAAAAAAAGGTTGTCAGTAGTATTGTGTAAAATGCACCACTCACAAATAAAGAGTTACTTTAGCCAGACTTTTGCACTATGCACACTTACCAAATGACTTTATGAAGAGTCAATCCCTCACACCCTCATGCACTCACCTATCGGTTTGTTGACATCTAAAATGAACTTACTTGAACTTGCTGCTTTCAGTATTCTAAATGCAATTCAGAATGTTTCCATTTCAGTGTCAACTCAAGAAAACGGGAAAAACATCAAAGAAAAGCATCACTCTCAATCTCTCTTTTCTTCACTCCCTTTCTGCATATGAATTTCTCTCTCACGCACGCACGCAAGCAAACACACACATTGTCATTGTGCTGCATAACACCTGCAAAGAGATATCTTATTTATCGCAACCATGGGAATATAAGCTGCTTTGGAATTCAATTCAATTCAATTTTATTTATAGTATTAATTCATAAAAAACGTTATCTTGAGACACTTTACAGATAGAGCAGGTCTAGACCACACTCCATAATTTACAAGGACCCAACAGTTCTAGTAGTTTCCTCCAGAACAAGCAACAGTGCGACAGTGGCGAGGAAAAACTTCCTTTTAGGCAGAAACCTCGGACAGACCCAGGCTCTCAGGTTAGAATGAAGAGTGGCAATAACAGTCACAAAAAATAGTAGTTTGTAGTAGTTCTTTGTAGTAGTTCATAGCATAGCAGGGCACTGTGCGGCGTTACAAGGCACAGCAGAGCATAGCAGGATGTAACATGGCATCGCAGGACGTGTAGTGGGACCATGCCGACAGCTGCTACCATGATTTTGGAGCCTCCCTGATCCAAGGAAACATGCTGGGAGAAAAAGAACATAAGGACTCCCCAGAGCTAGGTTAGTAACAAGCATTTCTAAGACGATGGATGCACACAAATGGAAAGATAGAAAGATAGAGGAGAGAGGAACTCGGTGTGTCAAAGGTCCCCCAGCAGTGTAAAACTATTACAGCATAACTAAGAGAGACAGGGTAAAGAGAGGAGCCTGATCAGACTAGAACTCTCCCCAACTGGATCCCATCCCTCTGTCTAGAGGAGATGGGAAGAGAGAGAGAGAGAGAGAGAGAGAGAGAGAGAGAGAGAGAGAGAGAGGAGGTGGATGAATTCAAAAATGTCTTGGCCCCTATGAAGACTAGACAGTGTGTTTTGGTTTATTATGTGTGAAAGTTGTATATATAGGAACTCCCTATTGGATGTACCTTGAAATTATTTAACCTCCATCCATCCATCCATCTTCATCCACTTATCTGGTATCAGGTCGTGGGGGAGCAGCTCCAGCAGGGGACCCCGAACTCCCCTTTCCTGAGCCACATTAACCAGCTCTGACTGGGGGCGTTTATTTAACCTATTTGGCCTATTTTTTATTTCTATAGTTTTAGTGTTGTGATAGAAGAAGATGTTAGACATGTATTAAACATATTTTCAGACTCTAAGAGTAATAAATGTATCCATGAACTATAATACATTTAGAAAATGTAATATCTTTCAACTGTACGGCCTGTTTTAAAATAGCTTCTTTTTCTAAACTATATTAACTATAAGTACCATAAACAACTCAGTTATGCATTGCTCATTTGGGTAGCAAATTTTTTTTAAATACTCACAGCTCAAGCATTTCTAGCATCAGAGGCCCCTGCTGGACTCAACAAAACTGATCCAAATACAGAGGAACAGAAACAACAACAAACCTCTATAGATCTCCAAATAGCACATACAGAACTACAACTAAATTGAACTTTATGACCTAGTCACAATACTGATAGTCTGAAGCAGGAATAAGAAGCTCACAGCCTGGAATTTTTCTGAGGTGCTTCGTAACCGGATGCTGAAATACATCTGACATGTAATTAACAGAAGCATTCAATGAATTTGTCAACAATTGCAATGGTAAGAGCATGGGCATTTGCGAGCTGGAGTCTATATTTGCTTTAATTCCTAATAAGACTGTAAAGAAAGACCAGACATATTGAATGTCATCTTTTATTAACTTAATTGCACAGCGCCCATTATCGTATCATCTTTCTTTGGAGAGAAAGCAAAAATGGACCATAATGAGATCTTAACTTAGACTCAACTGAAAACTTGAATCTATGCTCAAGAGATTTGAAACAATGCCACTCCCAAAGGTTAGTTTGATGGTATAACAAAATTGTGTGCATGTAGATGGAGAATGTAATTCTGTAATTAAACTAACTGCCCCACACATTCACACTGGTTTTAAGTAATAGCTTGATACCTAATTTTAAGTTATACACAACAATACAATAAATATCCATTATTCCTCATAGTTAAACCACTTAGTACAACATAATGAGGTATTAAAATCCATAGTCATTGCCAGATGGTTGATAGTTGGACAGTTATCTGCAATTTAGATCTATTTGTTTTTTATGTTAATGTTGTTTTTGTATCAACCAGGATAAGGTGACATGAGTAGTGATGATAGTTTGGAAAAGGCCATCTGGCATCATTCTCAAGACTAGCTCAGTGACCTTAACAGGAAGGCTGCTCCTGCGTGAAGTCCAGAGATTTCAGTATAAAAGAAACACTCCCAGATTCGTAACAAGTTTCAAACTGACAGGCTGACAAAGAAGGTGAGTCTTCCATTACACGTTTTTCTGTGATCAGTGCTTTTAATTAATTAGTAGTTCAAGAGTAGTTCTTTTACCTTCCTGTAATGTTCCTAAGTTTCGGCTTTAGTGAGACTTGTTCCTTTGTTTTTGTATCCACATAACAACTGCAACACAGACGAGTGCTCTGAGTTGAAGAAAGACATTGATGACTTGGAGCTCACCCTGGCCAAAGTGGAAAAGGAGAAACATGCCACTGAGAACAAGGTTGGTATCTTCCTTATGTGTTGAAGTCTGCTCTTTGCAGAACACTAAACTTATTTTCACAATTTTGGGAATACAGGTTAAAAACCTTACAGAGGAAATGTCATCTCAAGATGAGACCATTGCTAAGTTGACCAAAGAGAAGAAAGCCCTCCAAGAGGCCCATCAGCAGACCCTTGATGATCTGCAGGCAGAGGAAGACAAAGTCAACACTCTGACCAAGGCTAAAGTCAAGCTGGAACAGCAAGTGGATGATGTATGTATATAATAGGGTTGCAGCAATATAAAGGTTTCACAGCATACTGTTGTATGAAAATTGATGGTTGTCAACCATGTACATTTGGTTAATCTACTGAATTGAATGTCTTTTCTGAATTTTTAAACATTTAAAAAAAGATTGGTTTCAGTTTGTTCAACCCAAGAAAGCTTGGGAGGTTATTGAAATGAATAATAATAATAATAATAATAATAATAATTAATGATAATAATAGTGTATTCCATATACCATGATACTGTGATACAGTATATTCTGAGGCAGTTATTGTACCGTAAAAATCGTATACCATTGCAACCTAAGTATATTATAATAAACTGATTTCAGTCCCATTGAAAGTAAAAAACAAAAAAATAACTCTTCATCTCGGTTCAAACAGCTTGAAGGTTCTTTGGAGCAAGAAAAGAAGCTCCGTATGGATCTTGAGCGATCAAAAAGAAAGCTTGAAGGGGATCTTAAATTGGCCCATGAAACCATCATGGATCTGGAGAATGACAAGCAGCAGTCTGACGAAAAAATAAAGAAGTATGTAATAATGAGAAATTAATTTATATCTTTCACAATTTCCAAAATAACATGGTGCATCTAACATGTTTCATTATTTGTGCTAACAAAGGAGGGACTTTGAGATGAGTCAGCTTCTTGGCAAGATAGAAGATGAACAGTCACTTGGTCTTCAACTTCTTAAAAAAATCAAAGAACTCCAGGTAATGTGAAAATATGTGTTTGGGCTTTGTGGAGAAATTGTGTGTGAAAATGTTTGTAATTTGATTGTTAATCAAAAGTATCAACAGTCATCTTTCCTATGGAAGTGACAGATGGATGGAGGGAATGCAAATCAGGAGCGCAGTTATTTTACATTCACTAAAACAACTAGTGGACAATTTTGTTTCACTTGCATGTTTATAAGAAAACCATTAACAAACATTTAGGTTTAGTGAAAAGAAAAGTAAATTATTTTTTAAAACATCATATTTAGTGTCGGCTTCACTTCAGACTAGCTGCTGTTTCACAGGCTTTTTTTCTCTGACAAATAGTGTATTTCTAAAAGAAAATTTGTTTTATACCAGTTTTGAAATGTTGTGTTGTTCAGTTGATTTTTTCTGTATTATCGTGAATTACATATTTTTATCTTATAATTTTGTCATAAACGCAAAAAAACAAGTCAAACATACATAAATACCATCTTGGCTTACAGGCCATTTAAACATATCTATGTAATTAGTTTTTTTGCATCACAGGCTCGTATTGAGGAGCTGGAGGAAGAGATCGAGGCTGAGCGGGCTGCTCGGGCCAAGGTGGAGAAGCAGAGGTCTGATCTCTCCAGGGAACTTGAGGAGATCAGCGAGAGGCTCGAAGAAGCTGGTGGAGCAACGTCTGCTCAGATCGAGATGAACAAGAAGCGTGAGGCCGAGTTTCAGAAGCTGCGCCGTGACCTGGAAGAGTCCACCCTGCAGCATGAGGCCACCGCTGCAGCTCTGCGCAAGAAGCAGGCTGACAGTGTGGCAGAGCTGGGCGAACAGATTGACAACCTCCAGAGAGTCAAACAGAAGCTGGAGAAAGAGAAAAGTGAATACAAGATGGAGATCGATGATCTCAGCAGCAATATGGAGTCTGTCGCCAAATCAAAAGGTAAACATTTTGCTTTCATTTAAAGAATTATTATTATCATCATTCCTGTTTTATCAAAGTAGCATTATGACTACAGTGGACTTAACATTGCGTTGATTTGTGCCTGTAGGGTAACCTGGAGAAAATGTGCCATGCTCTTGAGGATCAATTAAGTGAATCAAAGACCAAGAATGAAGAGCATAGGCGTCAGTTAAATGAAATTAATGTTCAAAGATCAAGACTTATGACTGAAAATGGTAAGTACAACATTTCTTTGCAAAGAAAAAAAGCAAGTCTGTGTTCGTGAGTATATTTTACTTGCCACATGATGTATTTTGTCATTATTAAGCCAAGAATGCCCTGGCTCATGCTGTTCAGTCAGCTCGTCATGACTGCGACCTGCTCAGAGAGCAGTATGAGGAGGAGCTGGAGGCCAAATCTGAGCTGCAGCGTGGAATGTCCAAGGCCAACAGCGAGGTGGCTCAGTGGAGAGCCAAATACGAGACTGATGCCATTCAGCGCACTGAGGAGCTGGAGGAGGCTAAGTAAGACATTACAATTGAACTTTATCTACCCATCACTAGTGAGTATGAGTAATCATATAATGTAATAGTCTGTGAATGCAAAATGTGCCTCTCTGGAAAAGACAAAACAGAGACTGCATGGTGAAGTGGAAGACCTGATGATCGATGTGGAGAGAGCTAATGCTCTGGCTGCTAACCTCAACAAGAAACAGAGGAACTTTGACAAGGTTAGGTTTTTTTGGTTATGCACTGGTTCACTCATGAGGTGACACAAACACCAATTTGTTTCCTACATGTTTCAGGTTCTTTCAGAGTGGAAACAGAAGTGTGAGGAAAGCCAGGCAGAGCTTGAAGGACCTCAGAAGGAGACTCTGTCATTAAGCACTGAGATGTTTAAAATAAAAAACTCTATGAAAAGCCCTGGACCACCTGGAGACCCTGAAGAGAGAGAACAAGAACCTGCAGCGTAACACAACAAATCCTGCGTGTGATTGTTGACATTAAATACATTAAAGAAAAACAAAGGCTTATTATGCCAAATTAGTGTTAAGTTAAATTGTTTTTCTAAACATGATGCTCCATAAATTTAATTTTGGTATTCAGTGGCTAGAGAAAATGACAAAGAATGAATGCGATACTATAATTACAACACTAAACTGTGTGTATAATAAGAATTATTATTGCATTTTGTGAATTTTGTGTTTTCTTTTCTTTTTCTCAACAGAGGAAATCTCCGATTTCACTGAACATATTGTTGAATCAGGAAAGACAATTCATGGGCTGGAAAAGTGGAGGAAGACAGCAGAGAGCAAGAAAGCAGAAGTCCAGACTGCCCTAGAGGAGGCGGAGGTATTTAAAAAGACTTTAGACTTTAGAAACATCCAAACATGGTACTCTGAAGTTAAGAATCTTGATCCAAAAACTTCAACCTTCTGTTTACTTAATAGTTCCTAATTCTGAGGTTTTTCCAACTTACACACTGGAGCACGAAGAATCAAAGATCATCCGTATCCGTATCGTACCTCACCATATATTTGTCCCTTTAGAACACAAATCTCATAAACAGTAAAAGGAAGTTGGAGGCTGACCTTGTCCAGATCCAGGGTGAAGTGGAAGATGCTGTCCAGGAAGCAAGAAATGCTGAAGAAAAGGGCAAGAAGGCCATCACTGATGTCAGCCCTGTTTTAGTATTTTAGCCTGTACTTATTATTTCATTTAAAACCCAGCTGCTTACTGTATACAGCAGGTCCAAGATTGGAGCCTAAAGTTGTTACATTCCAGTAGTTACTTTGGAGCATCCAGTAGTACCTAGCTGTTTTTAAAGAAAGAACAGCTAAATGAAATTTATGACAAATTATGAATAAAGTAAAATATAGAACCTGTGTAATGGAAAAACTCTCAGACAGCCACCAACAATATTATTTGGGAGATTTTTTAAAATGATGAAGGAAACTGTAGCTATACATACATTCTTCCAACAGTCAATGCAGCTTAGTTATATAACAGTCAGACTTACAAAGTTGTTGCTTCTGTTAAACTGTAATAATCAAATTATCTCAAAATGTGATCTTAGGGAATGAATTCTGACATCTGACATTCACTTTATGGACATTATAATTCCATTATAAATTAAAGTAGTTTTGTATTGTTTTATAAATATAACTAAATACTGCACTGTATTAATCTGTTCTTTTGTTTTACATTTGGATAAGATAAGGCCTAATTTGTAAAAAATAAGTCCTTATCTTCCTTGATCATTCAGCTCATTGGCCTTCTTACAATCACTACATGTTTAGGCCGCCATGATGGCAGAAGAGCTGAAGAAGGAGAAGGATGAATTTAGAGAGGATGAAGAAGAACCTGGAGGTGACAGTGAAGGACCTGCAGCACCGCCTGGATGAAGCTGAGAATCTGGCCATGAAGGGCGGAAAGAAGCAGCTTCAGAAACTGGAGGCTAGAGTGAGTTTACTATTTAGGAAAATTATTTTAGTTTTGTTTTGGATCTGTATTCTTGCAATTTTGTTTTGAAATGAAACCATGTTTGAAGTTAAATTGCTGACTTTTAACTTTAATTTCAGGGTCTTTACAATGCAATGAACTATTTTCTTCTTGTAACAAACATGTTTACCTAACAAGCTCCTAAAATATTTGTTTAAACATATTCTGTTCTGTCATCATTAAATCTGCACTTCTTGTCGTCCAGGCCAGAGCTTGAGTGTGAGGTTGAGGTCGAGCAGAGACTTGGAGCTGAAGCTGTGAAAGGCATCCGCAAACATGAATGCAGAGTAAAGGAGCTGACTTACCAGGTACAGACACCACCAAAACATAGCGGTGCAACTGCTTATTTTCATATAGTAATCTTCTGAAGCAATTCTATAATCTGTACTGCTGAAGACAAACCTCTAGAGGGCATGAACCACCATCATATGTGTGAAGCTCACACATATGATGACATACTGAAGTGAAGTGGAGTGGGCCACAGCTAAAAATAAACATTCTACAGTTACAACTATGAATACATGCAGTTATGTGCTCATATTATGACCATGTGATTTTTAACTCTTGCAAGTACACTTAGTTCTCAGGCAGCTTGATTGACAGCACTGAAGAATCCCTTACATACATTGTACAAGTGGTAAAACAATTATGTAAATTTATCTGCTGCATTAATTCATATCTTCAGTGTTTGTAGCCTATTTGGTTGCTCTTGCCAGTCTTCCTGAAGTTGCTTTATGTAATAGTGTACTTTTGAGTGTTTGAGTCCTAAAAGAATGTTAGGGTGATGGTATGAAAAACTTCTTTTTACCACCTCTAGACAGAGGAGGACAAGAAGAATATTGCCCGACTTCAGGATCTGGTGGACAAGCTGCAGTCTGAGGAAGCTGTCAGTGTGAAATATTTGACACATGCAACGCAAATAGGTGTCACACCAGTAACACCTTTTCTAACACCAGAGGACTGACAGCATGATGCAGCATGATTTAATGACTGCATGTTTTTCTGGTAAGACTGTTTAAGACGTCACTACTTTAACTTTCCAGGAGGAGCAGGCCAACACTCACCTGTCCAGGTACAGGAAGGTGCAGCACGAGATGGAGGAGGCTCAGGAGAGAGCTGACATCGCCGAGTCTCAGGTCAACAAGCTGCGAGCCGTGAGATCGTCAGGGTATATTCATTTTTATTTCTTTTCATTCAGTAGTACACCTTGATATTTATAAAAGAATTTCTGCATCTTGACAATGTTTTTAACCACTAACTTGTTACTGTCTCTTTTGTATTTGTTTAAAGGGAAAGGAGGCCAAAGAATGAGCATCAGTCTAGGCACAGTACAAGAAGTCATACAAAATGATCTTTTTGTCGGATGTTTCAAATGTGTAAGACATAAATCTGCAAGTAATTGAATGGCTTTTTTGTGCCATTAATCTGTTGGTTTCACATCACTTTTTCAGAGCTATGTTGCTGATTTAAATCCATCTCTGTGTCGTAGCAATGTGAACAGTGTGTGGCTCCCCTCTGTAGCGCCAGTTCACAGGGGTTGGAACAGCTGTGGTCTGTTGAGATCCATCGGATGGCACGTAACGATGCGTTTTAGGTCACAAGCACTGGTGCCGTGGAGGGAAGCCAAACACCGTTAATCAAAACACACTGCCCACGCAATGATGATGGATTGCAAATCATCTAAGTATCCCTGGCTGTATGGGGTTATTTATTTACAAAACATCACAAGCAGAAAGTTTAGATGTAAGGTCATACACTTTTAAAGCAGACAGAGATTTGACAATATCTTTACACCAATCAGGCAGTGTCTTAACTCTGAGGATTACCTTCTGAATTATTTAGAATATATTGCATAGTGTAATTACACAAAAAAAACTATTTCTCTTCATTAAGACATGCAGAGATTCCTTTACCATAGCTAGTTAGTGCACCTTCACAAAATCAAGATAGATGCCATGAGCTACAACTGAAGACAATTATTGATCATTATTTGAAAACAAACAAATCAATTATATTTTATCAGGGGGACATACATCTAATTACTAACAGTAGGACAAGAAATAAATTTTGAGTGGTGTATTTGTGTCTAAGCAGCAGCGTATGTAGCTTCATCATTAAAATAACCGTGTTGTCATCTGTCGCAAGTTAACACGTAAAAGTTCTCCAGGTTACGATAACTGCAAATCTTTGCCTCATGGTGATAATGTTACTGACAGTCCTGTGTGACCTTACAGCTCTTTATGTGCTTCAAAACACATGTTGCATAATGTCAAGTTGTGATGAAAATAGACCTATTAATGAACCTCAAGACACAGTGACACCTCAGTGTGTATGTGTGCTGAAATGTCTCTGCTTACTGTAGTTTTTAATTTAAATCTGTTTATTGATGCCCAATGGGGAAATTACAATTTACACTCTGTGTCCACACTTTGTTAGTTAACACACACAGTCTTGAACTACACACACATGCTCAGGATCTATACATGCACTAATTGGCAAGATGTCTCCATTGTGAGTGAGTGGGCTGCCAGCCAAACCAGCACCCTTGAGCGGTTGGGGGGCATGGTGCCTTGCTCAAGCTCCAGCCACCAATTCACACTCTGTACTTTTTGGTCCATACGGGGACTTGAACCAGTGACCCTCCGGTTCCCAACCCAATTCCCTACGGACTGAGCTACTGCCACCCCAAACAACGTTTTTAACATTAGAAATCTATTTATTGGTGAGAAATCTTTACAGAATATAGATAAAACACAAACGTAAAGAAATAAAACATATTACTTCATAGCCAATAATAAAATTACAACCTTACTTGAAGCTTCACCAGTATTCTGACCTAAAAACTTACTATGCATCACAAGCAAAATACTGTAAAAACAGGATGAATTAATATTCTAGTACTGGTAGTTTTTAGAAGATAAAGTAAAATATAATAAGACATTTTAATTGACACATACTACAGGAATTTCAAAGTTTGGCCTTATTTTTTTTAGTCTATTGTATTAAAATGTATCAGTCATACATATATTTTACTTCTGAAATCCGGTTGTTTAAAAGTGTTTTTCTGAACAGTGGACTGTAGCAAAATATACAACATCAGGAGATATATATTTGTCTACCATCAGATATTTTGCTATACCATTTATACAGACGTAACTGCTCATTTAATATATATCTGGTTATAATGTTGCATTGTGGGCAAATCTGCAGTGTGCAAGACTTTTGTATGGCAATACCGCATTTACAGGTTGATGAAGTACCTTTAATATAAATTACTTAATTAGCAAGGAATACATTCCAAACTGGTTATTTATCTACAATCTATCTTTTACTATTTTATATTCTTTGTCATTCCTCATTCTATTGTTGACTGTTATTTGCGACCTAAAGCTTGTTGAACAATTAAAGAAACTGGACAAAAGTAGTTAGTAGATTTTTCTGTCTTATTATTTACTAATTCTTTAACATTGTGTTTATTTTTCTGGGATCAGTGCAAGCAATTGCTGCTGCAGAAAGCTAATACATAATTTGAAACAATAAAAACAATAAGATTTAAAGTCTTATGACTATGATACATTGATAGCATCAGTAGTTTGTTATATTTAAGACTAAGACCACGATGGAAGTGAGTGTTTCTATATTAAAGGTTGATCCACAATAAGACTTGAGGCAGTGACAAATGGTTGAGCTCTGAGAACAGTGCTGAGGAGAGCTATATTTGTATTTCTTCCAAATAAGCACACCCGGGAGCATAAGAGCTCAAGTTACATATTTTTATTGAATATATAGGTCTCTTTTTCAGGGTGTGAAGTCCTCAGTATTTAGCTTCTAATGCCCCCTCCCTTTCTTTGCCAGTTCAGTGTCATCTTTCCACAAGGAAAGAATGTAAACTAGTACATATCATATAACATGATCCCCTTCTTGCCACGTATGGGGAACAAACACTTGCCTTAAAGGAAGGTTAAGCTACAAGCCTGACCTTGTCTTCAGTTCATCTGTCAGGACACACAGTACAACGAGTCCATTTAAAGAAAGGGTTTATAAATACATCTGTCCCCTTGAGACAACACAAGTGCCTGTCTCGGAAAACCTGCAGACATAAATCTTATCACCTGTTCACTGAAGATTCCACATGGACAATAGAGCTGCAATTGACATTAATAAAGTTTATGGACAAATAAAACACTTTTGAAGCACGACCTGTACTGTAGGACTTCTAAAGCCACCAGTCGAGTCACGAGAGCATGCGGAATAAGGGACATAAGTGGGGTCAAAACCGTTTCTCATGTCTTACTGACAGTTGAGTTGTCAACAGAAAACCTTTAAACCTTTGACCCTAGCAGCTCAGAGGGGAGATGAGAGGGTCAACGCCTGACCCCACACTGACTGGTTAAACTGTCAGAAATGCAGATGTGTAATCTGATATGATAGAAAAAATGAAGATTGAAAGTGATACAGAATACATTAGATACAAACATTTACATTTGTTCATCAAATGTAACAGGTAAGTAAGAGACAAAAGTCATGTGTTAAAAACAGAATACATTTTCAATAGACATTTTAAGTTTTATTGTTTATGTGAACAAGTTGTAAGCTCAGGAGGATGAAACCGGAAACACCATGATTAAATTGTAAAATAAATAAATAAATAAATAAAAGTTTAAGAGTGAAGTGACTCAAATGTGTCTGATTTCAAGTCATTCTTTCTTGTGCTATAGATTATTAATTGTTTGGTTAGAGTCATTTTTGTTACCTTTTCTGCTCCAGCAGGATACCACCGCTAATCTGAAACTCTTCGGAAGAGGGTTGTCAGTAAAATGTATTCCTGCCTAATGATAAAAACAAATGAAAGTGACAAAATGTAGTTGAATTAAAAAATACATTTTAAAAATAAAAAAACTAATCACCAATTTTTGATCAAATCCAGTTTGAATTAGGCTTGCTGTGGAGTTTGTCTCTTTTTAACTTAATTTGCAGTTTATGCACTTACTCCATTAGCAGGCTTATCTTTAAACAATAGATAAGAGCAACTAAATGTAAATTAAATTCAGTTTAATTTTTTCCCTGTTTGGCAGTATTAGGTGAGTTTTACTAGTGAGTTTGCAAACACATATACATGTAAGCAACTCATTTATACAAGCTAAACATACAAATATGACCATGTAAGAAAGAGTTGAAATACACAAGGGTTAATGATGGTGGTCAATCTAACTAAATTAAACATTACATTCATTTTGTACAGTCGTTCTGTTTGCATCACTACTGTTTGTAAACACTGGTATTGTATTTTGAATCATCATCAGTTGAAACACACCCCACAGATTTCTGTATGAGTCAAACTCAGTGTTTATGTATTTCAAAATAAATACATTTGGTCCAAAACAACGAGCATGTTACACTGTTCTAATACCTCTCTGTGTGTTGTGGCACGGATTGAGGGATGATTTCCTGCTATCAGATTTCAGAGACAGTCCTAGAAAGCTGAAGTCTTTTGACCCAGCCAGACAACAACATGTCTGTCATCCGCCTCTATTCCGAGCTGTATCATCACACCCTCATAAACCACGACAAAAGTCAGACATCTGAATGATATCGCTAAATATTCTTCCCCCTGCATGTTTCTAAGAGTTGCTGGAGAAAATAGTAAAAATTAAGCCTTTGACTGTGTTAGAGCATGTCAGTAAGATATTAATGGAAACTCGACACTGTTTTCGCTCCAGAGAGCTCCCTAGAAGTCATGTATACTAGAGAGTGTAAACATGGCAACAAGTCTGTGTGTGTGTGTGTATATATATATATATATATATATATATATATATATATATATATATATATATATATTATATATAATCTTTTACAAACCTTTTGTCTGAAGAAACCAAGAAAAGTAGGTTTGTTTAGATGTGTTTAAAAGTACAGTGTTGACCCTTAAACACACTTGTGAGAGTACCAGATGAGATCGTAGTGTTTAAAGATCTCCTTCCATTACACAACCCAAATCAAAAAGAAATAGCTCAGGCTCCACCCAGGCTCCCTTCACTTTCCAGACAGTATGTAGTTCATGTTCATTTGTTCAAATTTATTTGTGTGACACAATTTCATACAAATTGAAAAACTCTGAGGACTTGCTGGAAAGTAATAAGTTCAAAAATAGAACTGCAATCATCCCCTCTCTGTTCCTTTATGCACTATATAATCAGGCCAATAAACGACTGCAGAGCCCAAATTAATTTTTTTAGACCGGTTTAAAAAATATCTGTTAAAAAAGTTCTGTTTTGTTTATATCATTACAACTGTTTTATACTATATTGTCATCAATTAACTGTTTATAGACCAGCCACCACTCGTATAGTTTTTTTTTTTTAAATATGTTTTTGGGGGTTTTATCCCTTTATTAGATAGATAGATATAGTGAACAGATGTGAAAGGGGGAAAGAGAGAGAGATGGGGGTTGACACGCAGCAAAGCGCCGCAGGCTGGAAGCGAACCCCGGGCCGCTGAAGGACTCAGCTTCCCAGCTGAACGGGACTACTAGAATTTCATGTATTTGCTACTGTACATATAGAAACCAGTTATCCAATGGTGTCACGTTTTAAATTTGACCTAGTCCCACCCCCTTTTCTAACGTTCACTTCATGCCGAAGAATCAGGAGTCATGTTGCGAGTTAATTCTCCCCTGAAAACCGCCCATGAAAAATGCATCATTCCCATAGACAGTATAAGAAATGGACAATGTGACGTCGTTGTTTTCACTGGAGACCAGTGAAGGCTATTAGAAGCACTTTTCTGGTGAGGGCTAAGCGTTACTGCTCAGTCTCCGACTGAGCTTGAAGACGTAAATGTGACATGACCAACCTGTCTGAAAGTTGTATGTCTTCTGGTAGCTGTACCAAGAGAAACCTGAATCAATCCAAATTTTGCAGAGACGGAGAGCGTAGGTATATGTAAGGAGGTAACATAGGCACAGGCTAATTATTGCTAACTAAAATGCTAGTTAACATTAGTAATTAAACCTAAACAACTAATGGAAGTCCTCTACTATGCGACAGTAAGTCCCTTGAGATACAAGGTAATGGAGCCTTTTATACAATGTAATTTTTCTTTAGAAATAAACAATGGACAAATAGAGTCTTCAAACGCTTCAGATGTAAAGTTATTCGCAGTCAAAGTAACGTCAAAATGAATCAGCGGGTGAGTGCTAGGTAGCATAGAAATGGCGCCATAGGAGCTACACTTAGTGGAGGCTGGCTTACCCCCTTGAGCATTCCAGGGTGCAGAGTCACTTAGCCAATCAGAGCATTCTGCTCTTGAATATTAATTAGTTGTGGGCTGAACATTCCATCCAGCAGTGAATTCAAGCATTTGTGTGATGGGAGAAAAAAAGTCTCTCAAAAAAGTGTGGGGAAATCTACCCAAATCTCTTTTTTTGGTAACACTATTAAATTAGTGTTTAATAGACACATATACTCGGTACAAATACAACATATATAAGTTTAAGTGTCACCACGTGGGACCTTTAAAGTGATGTATCTCTTTAGGAGATTTTCATGTCATGGCACTGTGCTGGCAGAATTTCCCACTGCAATAAATACAATATTTTGTATGTAAATATTGTAAAATAGGGATATTTTTATTAAGCTCTGGTGACATTGGGAATTTTATATCTAGGGAACTTCAAAGCAAATGCCATCAGCATTTGTTTGACAAGTTATCTTTCACAGGATTCATATGTCATGTTTATACATAACTTTGGATGCATTCATTAAACAACAGAGGAAAATTAAGCACTATAAATATGAGTATTATTCTTCTTCTTATTGTCTCTCTTCTCTACAGAACAAATCTAATTAAATTGGGGATTTCATAAAGCGCAGACCTCTGGAAGCGTTACTGCTATCATGTGGTATCATCATTTTCACAGGTTCTTAGATTAGCAACTGTTAGGCACAATTGTGCTCCTTTGTCACAAGAAAGACTTGCAAGGCTTCTGCAATAGAATACCAGTGACATATGAGAGCTTCTCCACAGCTAAAGTAGGATCCTCTGCAGTGCCAAGGTGCATTAAGGAGATTATCATAAGGCTAAAACAATGTCTGAACTTTAGTAACCGATACGCCTGCCAGAACAATATTTGCACAAGGTTAAAAAATGCTGCATTGTAAGTGTCTTTGTCTACACTTTTAAATTCACTCTCTAGGTTTACTGTGCCTATTGTGGGGCACCATTTCTCTTCCTGTAAAATTTTTACAATGAGACAAACGTTCTGTCTCTCGGCCATGAACTTTAGCCCTGAAGGACATTATGGGTTCTAGTTGAAACAAATGATCCTTATTACCAATAATTATCTTATAAATGAAAAAACCATCATATCAACACTTTTCAGGCATGTTTTTTGTTGAAAAATTTGTCTGACAACTAATGAGCCATTTATAACACTTTTAACCACAATGAGAACAAACCTCTCATTTAAAATTCACATCTTTTCCCTCTTTAAACCATGAACTTCTTAGAGGAAAATTGTGGGTTCTAGTTGAAACAAATGATCCTTATTACCAATAATTATCTTATAAATGAAAAAACCATCATATCAACACTTTTCAGGCATGTTTTTGTTGATGAAGTGGAGTTAATCTAGTGCTGACAACAATAATGAGCCATTTATATTGAACACACACTGTAATTAACCACAATCATTTCCAAGAACAATCTTTGAATATACCTCTCATTTAAATTCACATCACTTTTCCCTCTTTAAACCAGCCTCTTAGAGGAAAAGAGAGCAGGAGTTAAATCTATGATAAACTGTCTGTGTTGTTCCATGACAAAAGATGCCTGAGATCATATAAGAGGCAGAAAATACTTAAGCATGAAGCATACATGACCAAATAAAGCAAGTCATTTCTGCTGAGTGAACACTGATCTCTCTATATAAGAAGGGAGGCTGGACACCCCCAAGGACTGACAGACACAAGTCAAGGTGAGTGTGTTGCAGTCTTTTATTAGCAGGAGGAAAACCAGCAGCTTAATGAACAATGCAGGGCATGACCACTTATTACCAGACACCACAAAGTGAATACAGAACTGTCGTATTTGTGCCAGGACCTCAGTGTACAGTAAGTTCATTTTTAATATGAAATAGTTTAATTACAGTTATTAATTAAAATGTTTGTGTCTTTCTTCAGAACCCTCATTAGACCATCAATATTTCTTTCATTTGAGGGGAGAGAGAAAGGTAATTTATCACTTTTCATTTACTCTAAAGACATTTTGAATCAATAGCTATAGAGTAATGACAATGCATGTTCATTAAACATTAACCTTGTGTGAAATTTGTGACAAATCAATTAACATTGCTAATTCTGTGCATCTGACTCCAATAATGTCTGCATCATTACATAGAAAATATAAATGGTCACTTTTCTTTTAGTGTTATTGCTGTTTACCTATTATGACAAAGTGTATGATACTTTTGAACAAGGACTTAGTAGCGCAAGTAATATATCATGGCATCAACAAAAATAACAAAGTAAAAATGTGTCATTCTGTTGATAAAAACTGTACACTTTCAGTAGTTTTTAACTTCTTCATAAAAAAGTAAAAATTATAATATATTGTCCAACATTCATCACACAAACGTTAACTGCTTTGTATATGAATGAAGTCCCATCATGAGAAGAAATAATGACTGATATAAATGAATGTGGAACTGTTTTTGCTTACTTGCAGTAAAGGGTCACCATGGATGGGGAAATGGAATGTTTTGGCCCGGCGGCCATTTACCTCCGGAAGCCAGAAAGAGAGAGAATTGAAGCTCAAAACACTCCTTTTGATGCTAAAACTGCGTACTTTGTGAGCGAGCCCACAGAGATGTACTTGAAGGGGAAACTTATGAAAAGAGAGGGCGGCAAAGCCACCGTGGAGACCCTCTGTGGAAAGGTGAGCATGTTGGCAGTGGAATAAAGTGTGACATCTTGTGTGTTCCTGTGTGTGAACCCAAAAGTAAAAGGTTTTATAAATCCTAACTTCTGTCTGTAATACAAATAATATAGAATACTGACCAACTCGCTACATTACCATTCTATTGTCAAAACTGAAGCCCTGTGTTGTTTTCTGTCCCTGTAACAGACACTCACTGTGAAAGACGATGCCATCTTCCCCATGAACCCACCAAAGTACGATAAGATTGAGGACATGGCCATGATGACCCACCTCAGTGAGCCTTCTGTTCTGTATAACCTCAAAGAGCGCTATGCAGCATGGATGATCTACGTGAGTTTGACCTGATTATCACATCAGGTGAAACAATGACTACAAGAAGACATATCAGTAAACACCTTCTATGTCTCCACAGACCTACTCGGGACTGTTCTGTGTCACTGTGAACCCCTACAAGTGGCTCCCAGTGTACGACTCAGTGGTTGTCTCAGGATACAGAGGCAAAAAGAGGATTGAGGCTCCACCACACATCTTCTCCATCTCTGATAACGCCTATCAGTTCATGCTCACTGGTGTGTGAGAAGTGTAAATATGGCATATACACAAACAGATTTGAAACTTTCCAATTATGTAAATAATCTAAAAATATGTTGTTGTTTTTTTTAACAGACCGTGAGAATCAGTCTATCCTTATCACGTAAGTTTGCAAATTTAATAAATCATTGATCTGACAAACAGTGATCCTGAGATCAGACAAGTCTCATTACTTACATCTTATAACATTACCAACATACAGTAATATTGACTGGACAATATACTCTACACACCTTATGTCTGAATAAAAGTTTGTTTACTGATGGTTCAGCTTACCTAAAACAATATGTTCTGGTGCTAAGTGACCTGTTTTTATTCTCAAAGTGGAGAATCTGGTGCAGGAAAGACTGTCAACACCAAACGTGTCATCCAGTACTTTGCGACAATCGCAGTGTCTGGACCAAAGAAACAGGAGCAGACTGGAAAAATTCAGGTATATGAACAGATCTGTTTTCAGGGAAAAGTGTTATCAAAGCTGACATAGACATATTGAATGTGATCTTGGACCATCAGGTATGAAGCATGACTTTTTGTGCTTCCCTGACTCATTTCTGAATGAAGGGGTCGCTGGAAGATCAAATCATTGCAGCCAATCCCCTGCTGGAGGCTTATGGTAATGCCAAAACTGTGAGGAACGACAACTCATCCCGCTTTGTAAGTGTTTTTCTTTTTACAATACAATACCAGAATGCAAGAAGTTACAATTCTAATTAACAGTCCTCTTTTGAATAGGGTAAATTCATCAGAATCCATTTTGGTACAACTGGGAAGCTGGCCTCAGCAGACATTGAAACATGTAAGGCAAAAATAATAAAGCAGATAGCTCAGTTTGTTTTTGTTCAGATCATTGAACAGAAGTGACTGGTTTTCCAACTGTGTGATGGACAGATCTGCTGGAGAAGTCTCGGGTGACGTTTCAGCTGTCTGCTGAGAGGAGCTACCACATCTTCTATCAGCTCATGACAGGCCACAAACCTGAGCTGATAGGTGAGAAATGTTTTTATTTTCTTAAAGGCCTTGCATTATCTGCTGTATAGTGTATATACTTACATTTAACCACAAGTGCTTTATTTCTTCAGAGGCCCTCCTCATCACCACCAATCCATATGACTATCCCATGATCAGTCAGGGTGAAATCACTGTCAAGAGTATCGATGACGTTGAGGAGTTCATAGCCACTGATGTAAGAAAATTATGATATCCAGCCACACCCCCCAAAAAGCTGTATGCATTTATAATTGTAAATGCAGAACTTATTAACTGTCTTTGAATGCTCGCAGACTGCTATTGACATCCTGGGCTTCACTGCTGAAGAGAAGGCGAGCATCTACAAGCTGACTGGAGCTGTGATGCAACATGGAGCAATGAAGTTCAAGCAGAAGCAGCGTGAAGAGCAGGCTGAGCCCGATGGCAATGAGGGTCAGTTGCACTTTTTTGAAAAAAGAGTTAAATATTTTGCATTAACAGTAAGAATGGCATCTTATCTCTCAGTTTTCTCTTTCTTTTAGTTGCCGATAAAATTGCTTACCTCATGGGCCTGAACTCAGCTGATTTACTGAAGGCATTGTGCTACCCGAGGGTGAAAGTTGGAAATGAGTTTGTGACTAAGGGCCAGACTGTTCCTCAGGTGAAATTTTCATATTAAGTCCTGCAATAGCCTCTTTAAGCCCTAAAAACTTTGAATAGTTGTATTGTTCTTTCTTGCAACATCCTTATTAATGATTTATTATTATTCATCTGTGAAATCAGGTCAACAATTCTGTCTCGGCTCTCTGCAAGTCTGTCTATGAGAAAATGTTCTTGTGGATGGTCGTCAGAATTAATGAGATGCTGGATACCAAACAGGCAAGACAGTTCTTCATCGGTGTCCTGGATATTGCTGGATTTGAAATTTTTGATGTAAGTGTGATGAAACAATTTCTTCTTTCTTTTTTTTTGATGATGATGATTTTGTTACACAGGAAGTAATTTTGGCTTGTTATAAATTAATCAGTTCAACAGCTTGGAGCAGCTGTGCATCAACTTCACCAATGAAAAACTGCAACAGTTTTTCAACCACCACATGTTTGTCCTGGAGCAAGAAGAGTACAAGAAAGAGGGAATTGAATGGGAGTTCATTGATTTTGGTATGGACCTGGCTGCCTGCATTGAGCTGATTGAGAAGGTGAGCGACATGTGGTACATTGATAAAACAGAAAACTATCTGATGACGTTTGAAGCTTTTGTCTTAAAAAAAAATCATTTCATCATGACAGCCAATGGGCATCTTCTCCATCCTTGAAGAGGAGTGCATGTTCCCCAAGGCATCAGACATCACCTTCAAGAACAAATTATATGACCAGCATCTTGGTAAAACCAAGGCTTTTGAGAAGCCAAAGCCTGCCAAAGGGAAAGCTGAGGCTCACTTTGCTCTGGTGCACTATGCAGGCACTGTTGATTATAACATCAACGGGTGGCTCGACAAAAACAAAGACCCACTGAACGACTCAGTGGTTCAGCTCTACCAGAAGTCTGCAGTCAAACTGTTGGCTCACCTCTATGCATCACATGCCTCAACAGAAGGTACATGATGTTACCTGTCTCTACATTATGAGATATTAACAAATGCAAATGTTTTACTTGTGTTGAATTTAATCATTTAATGTAATTGTTGTTCTACTAACAGCTGAAGGTGGCTCAAAGAAAGGTGGCAAGAAGAAGGGTGGTTCCTTCCAGACTGTGTCTGCATTGTTCAGGGTAAGATATGAAAGAATGACTTACTATGTACTTCATGGCGCTAATTTAGTGCATTTTGCCAATGTAATGTCTTTTTAATTCTTCAGGAGAATTTGGGCAAGCTGATGACAAATTTGAGGAGCACACATCCTCATTTTGTGCGCTGCCTGATTCCCAATGAATCAAAGACACCAGGTATGTGCTCTTTGTGTCAGTATTGAAGAAATTGTATCATGTGAGTTGACAATTTATTGTACTGTAACTAATTAATAACAAATAATAAATTATATATCATAGGTCTCATGCAGAACTTCCTAGTCATCCACCAGCTGAGGTGTAACGGTGTGCTGGAAGGTATCAGGATCTGTAGGAAAGGTTTCCCCAGCAGAATCCTCTACGGTGACTTCAAGCAGAGGTAGCAGAAATACAACCTTAACAGTCATTGGAAAGCGCTTATTATGGTTTATTATCTTCAAGCTAGTGTGTCTAACCAAATTAAATCTTTACTTTTAGATATAAAGTATTGAATGCCAGTGTCATCCCAGAAGGCCAATTCATCGACAACAAGAAGGCCTCAGAGAAACTGCTGGGATCCATCGATGTGGACCAGACTCAGTACAAGTTTGGCCACACCAAGGTAAAATTTAAATGCTTCCCTGGATATGGCTGTTTAGATGTATCAGATTAACTATCATCAATATTTAATTACTTAAAAATAATTATAATAATTGACTGTTAGGTGTTCTTCAAAGCCGGTCTGATCGGAGTTCTGGAGGAGATGAGAGAGATGATAAACTTGCTAAACTGGTCACAATGACTCAAGCTCTCTGCAGAGGTTTCCTCATGAGGACAGAGTTTGTCAAGATGATGGAGAGGAGGTAATGTGTCTGGCTAATGTTGTTTAGATTTTAAAGCATATTCTTAAAGTCTGCAACTTTTTAACATTTTCTAACTACATTTTTCTTTGTCATTGTCAGAGAGGCCATTTTCTCCATCCAGTATAACATCCGCTCATTCATGAATGTCAAAACCTGGCCATGGATGAAGCTGTACTTCAAGATTAAACCTCTGCTAAAGAGTGCAGAGACTGAAAAAGAGATGGCCCAAATGAAAGAGGACTTTGGAAAGATGAAAGAAGATCTGACAAAAACTCTGGCTAAGAAGAAAGAACTGGAGGAGAAGATGGTTTCTCTGCTGCAGGAGAAGAATGACCTGTTATTGCAAGTGCAGTCTGTAAGTTGGATCATCACACCGCATATGCATGTGTGCCGATACAAAATATCCTACATAAAATTACTGGTTTGTCAGTGACATGCACCTGTTTGCATTGACTTCTAAGGAAGCTGAAAACCTCAGTGATGCGGAGGAAAGGTGTGAGGGGCTCATTAAATAGGACAATTTGCTACCTTTTTACAAATAACTCAATATCATTTTAACTGTATGCCATTGCAAATCTAGGAGGGTGAAAACCTCAGCGATGCAGAGGAAAGGTGTGAGGGGCTCATTAAAGCAAAAATCCAGCTTGAGGCCAAACTCAAAGAGACGTCTGAGAGACTGGAGGATGAGGAGGAAATGAATGCTGAGCTGACTGCAAAGAAGAGGAAGCTGGAGGACGAGTGCTCTGAGTTGAAGAAAGACATTGATGACTTGGAGCTCACCCTGGCCAAAGTGGAAAAGGAGAAACATGCCACTGAGAACAAGGTCACAAGGAGACTTTTCAATCAAACTTTTTCATGTAGATTAAAAACTTGTGAATTAAAATTCATGTAAACTTTTACAGGTCAAAAACCTTACAGAGGAAATGTCATCTCAAGATGAGACCATTGCTAAGTTGACCAAAGAGAAGAAAGCCCTCCAAGAGGCCCATCAGCAGACCCTTGATGATCTGCAGGCAGAGGAAGACAAAGTCAACACTCTGTCAAAGGCTAAAGTCAAGCTGGAACAGCAAGTGGACGATGTGAGTAACAACTTGCTTATAAAGCAGCAAAGATCTATATTTTAAATTTGGTAATCCCAGTTCAGTCCTGGTTAATTTGGTAACAGCCGTGGTTACCTTGTTCATAGTCTGGCATTGCCAGACCTTCCTCCACAGAACTGCGGAGGAGGGTCTGGCTAGTCCACACTTTCCAGGATGGGAGATAACATGCTCTGGTTTATTGGCATTTCTTTAAACCAATCACAATCGTCATGTATTGGGCTAAGCCACCCATAGAGCCTCTGCAAATTAGCCTTGGGAAGGAACTTGTTTTGGTGGAACGTGTATGTTCAGTTGTTGTTTTAGTCATGCTAGAGAAAACACAGATTGGTCTCAATCTCCTCATAAATTGACTGGTTGTTTATTCTAACACAAAGAAAGCAGAAGGAAACGGTCATTGGTGAAAAGAGATGCATCTGGCAGAATTTCTTGCAGCACCAGAGCAATCCCGGAAGTGGAACGTTGTGGATATAGACTACCGTTGTCATAGCACTGAAAAATGTAACATTGTCTTGAATTCTAGACACATTTTGATAAACAATTACTGTTAATGCTAACAGCTTTGACACATTGTTAAAATAATAAATAGTTAACACTGAAGTTGTTATCAACTAGATATATTTGGATTACATGCACACTCGTTTCCTGTGAATCCCTTGTGTGCATTAAGTCAACTTAAAATCAATGCAGGAATGGCCAACTCTGCCACTAACAATAAAAACAACTATCTAGAGGGGTAATTACTGAATGTAAATGGAATGAATGGCTATTGAAAAAACAACAGCATAAATTTACTAAAAAATGGAGTTTGGTTTTCTGAAAATTTTAGGGATTATAACTTTATTTTTTATTTTTTATAAAACATCTATTTAGCTTGAAGGTTCTTTAGAGCAAGAAAAGAAGCTCCGTATGGATCTTGAGCGAGCGAAAAGGAAGCTTGAAGGAGATCTGAAACTGGCCCAGGAATCCATAATGGATCTAGAGAATGACAAGCAGCAGTCAGATGAGAAAATAAAGAAGTAAGAATGAACAAACGCCATCCATCTACCTAGTTGCAATAAATTATTTCATGAGAGGCACTACTAGTACGTAACTCTAATACACCTATTTCTTCTGTCCCTTGCAGGAAGGACTTTGAGATAAGCCAGCTCCTAAGTAAGATTGAGGATGAGCAGTCTCTTGGAACCCAGCTACAGAAAAAGATAAAGGAACTGCAGGTAAAGTTTGAAGTATGAGTAAAGGATAATATGAACATACAAATATCTTAAAGGATTTTAAGTTAAAACTTGCGTGTTTCAGGCTCGTATTGAGGAGTTGGAGGAAGAGATTGAGGCTGAGCGGGCTGCTCGGGCCAAGGTGGAGAAGCAGAGGTCTGATCTCTCCAGGGAACTTGAGGAGATCAGCGAGAGGCTCGAAGAAGCTGGTGGAGCAACGTCTGCTCAGATCGAGATGAACAAGAAGCGTGAGGCCGAGTTTCAGAAGCTGCGCCGTGACCTGGAAGAGTCCACCCTGCAGCATGAGGCCACCGCTGCAGCTCTGCGCAAGAAGCAGGCTGACAGTGTGGCAGAGCTGGGAGAACAGATTGACAACCTCCAGAGAGTCAAACAGAAGCTGGAGAAAGAGAAAAGTGAATACAAGATGGAGATTGATGATCTCAGCAGCAATATGGAGTCTGTCGCCAAATCAAAGGTGAGAGAGCTACATTTTCTTGCAGGAAGCAAAAAAACAATGTTCATTTTTTATATTAACTCATGTTTCCTTTATTAGACAAACCTTGAGAAGCTGTGCAGGACATTAGAAGATCAATTGAGTGAGCTGAAATCCAAGAATGATGAAAATGTTCGTCAGCTAAACGACCAAAGTGCACAGAAAGCAAGACTTCAAACTGAAAATGGTATGGATATCAAAAACTGGGCTTCTTAAATTTTGTATATTAAATCATTGTCTTATCAAAAACCTAAATCCAACTTTACCTCTAATGTTTCTCTGCTATGTTTTACAACCCTATCCCACCTTCATTCTCTTCTCCTGATTTAAGATTTTGTCGCAAATTGCACACATCAGCAGTGACATACACTAGTTGTAAACTTGTAAAATGTATCTCTGTTCAACATGATGGCCCAGGAGGAAAACTTTCTTGGATGTTAATGTGAACACCGTATATAAATTATTATGTTAGCTGTTGCAATGTTGTTTTGATGTAGATAAACAACTAGCATCTTTGATTAGGTGAATATTCGCGTCAGCTGGAGGAGAAAGAAGCTCTTATTTCTCAACTGACAAGAGCCAAGCAGGCTTACACTCAGCAGATTGAGGAGCTGAAGAGGCATATAGAGGAGGAAGTTAAGGTAACAGATCTATGAAATCAGCAGGGAAATTACAGAGGAAAAGTCCAGCAGACGATTGGTATCAAATATTAATCAGTTGTTCATTTGGTTCATAGGCCAAGAACGCCCTGGCTCATGCTGTTCAGTCAGCTCGTCATGACTGCGACCTGCTCAGAGAGCAGTATGAGGAGGAGCTGGAGGCCAAATCTGAGCTGCAGCGTGGAATGTCCAAGGCCAACAGCGAGGTGGCTCAGTGGAGAGCCAAATACGAGACTGATGCCATTCAGCGCACTGAAGAGCTGGAAGAGGCTAAGTAATGAACAGTCCTGAAATCACGTTAGCACATGCATTGATTCTGTGAATCATCATAAATCCTGCTAACTGTATGTTGTTTTTTTAGGAAAAAGCTTGCCCAGCGTCTTCAGGATGCAGAGGAATCCATTGAAGCTGTGAATGCAAAATGTGCTTCTCTGGAAAAGACAAAACAGAGACTGCATGGTGAAGTGGAAGACCTGATGATCGATGTGGAGAGAGCTAATGCTTTGGCTGCTAACCTCGACAAGAAACAAAGGAACTTTGACAAGGTTAGGTTTTTTTTGTATTAACATACATCTTAGACTGGTTAATGTAACGTGACAAAAAACATTCAATTGTTTTCCCTACATGTTCAGGTTCTTGCAGAGTGGAAACAGAAGTATGAGGAAAGCCAGGCAGAGCTTGAAGGAGCTCAGAAGGAGACTCGGTCATTAAGCACTGAGATGTTTAAATTGAAAAACTCCTATGAAGAAGCCTGGACCAGCTGGAGACCCTGAAGAGAGAGAACAAGAACCTGCAGCGTAACACAATTTATTCTCTTTTTCCTAACAGATATGCACTCTCTGAAGTATCTCTATTACTTCTTTTATTTCTTATCGTGCTTAATATTCTAAAATATATACTTTATTCTTCTGTTCCAACAGAGGAGATCTCAGACTTGAGTGAGCAACTTGGTGACACCGGTAAGGCAATTCATGAGCTTGAGAAGGGAAAGAAGACAGTGGAAAGTGAGAAGTCAGAGATCCAGACTGCTCTGGAGGAGGCAGAGGTAAATATTAGCAGAGCTTTAGAGCACACCTGTGTGAACCTCATCTTGTACAGATGTGGGACTTGACACCTCAGTGCTATTTTTCTTCACTGTGACTCAGCCTCAGTTTCTTTATTTAAAATGAAGGAACTATTCGGTGCTCTAGTTGACAAAAGTCACACTTGTTCACAGGCTACCCTGGAGCATGAGGAATCCAAGATTATGCGTGTTCAGCTCGAGCTCACCCAAGTAAAAAGTGAAATTGACAGAAAACTTGCAGAGAAGGACGAGGAGATTGAGCAGATCAAGAGAAACAGCCAGAGAGTGATTGACTCCATGCAGAGCACTTTGGATTCTGAGGTCAGGAGCAGGAATGATGCCCTGAGAATTAAGAAGAAGATGGAGGGAGACCTGAATGAGATGGAGATTCAGCTGAGCCACGCCAACCGCCAGTCAGCCGAAGCCCAGAAACAGCTGAGAAACGTGCAGGGACAGCTTAAGGTAAATCCACTGAAAGATTATTGGCAGAGCATCTTGCTTCAAATAAAAGCCGAAAGTGTTTGCTGATATATCTATCAATGTTTTACAATATAGGATGCCCAGCTGCACCTTGATGAAGCCATTAGAGGCCAGGAAGACATGAAGGAACAGGTTGCCATGGTGGAGCGCAGGAACAACCTGATGCTGGCTGAGATCGAGGAACTGAGATCTGCTCTGGAGCAGACGGAGAGAGGCCGCAAAGTGGCTGAACAGGAGCTGGTAGATGCCAGCGAGCGTGTGGGACTGCTGCACTCTCAGGTAAATAAACACCTGACAACTAAAAATGACAGTATGTAATCCAATCCAAACTGTAATCCAATTATTTGTTTAGAATACCAGCCTCATCAACACCAAGAAGAAGTTGGAGGCTGACCTTGTCCAGATCCAGGGTGAAGTGGAAGATGCTGTCCAGGAAGCCAGAAATGCTGAAGAAAAGGCCAAGAAGGCCATCACTGATGTAAGTCATCCTTAACATTTCTAATATAGCATATGAGTATAGTACATAACATGTTAGTGCATAATATTGTATGTTTGGCCATTTCTCTACCTTATCATAGCATATGAAACAGTAGATTGCAATAGGCTTATATATAATAATATAACATTTAACAACATTTCAGGCAGCCATGATGGCAGAAGAGCTGAAGAAAGAGCAGGACACCAGTGCTCATTTGGAGAGGATGAAGAAGAACCTGGAGGTGACAGTGAAGGACCTGCAGCACCGCCTGGATGAAGCTGAGAATCTGGCCATGAAGGGCGGCAAGAAGCAGCTTCAGAAACTGGAGGCTCGGGTAAAGACAAATTTGATCTGATATCATTTTTTCTTTTAACATTAAAATCTTGCCCTCCAAGTAACAGCATACATTGTTCATGTTTTAGGTGCGTGAGCTTGAGGCTGAAGTTGAAGCCGAGCAGAGAAGAGGAGGAGATGCTATCAAAGGTGTTCGTAAATATGAGAGAAGAGTGAAGGAGCTCAGCTATCAGGTAGGCATTATTTTCCCTTTTGATTGGTACCGTAATCTAACAAAGTTGCAAATTAATACAACATAATAATCAATTAATGTTAACTGCAGACAGAGGAGGACAAGAAGAATATCACCAGACTTCAGGATCTGGTGGACAAGCTGCAGCTGAAAGTGAAGGCCTACAAGAGACAGGCTGAGGAGGCTGTGAGTCAGAAACCTGTTACTGTATTTTCTCATATAAAGTTGTACACTCAGACCTAGAGACAGAAAAATACAACCACACTCTTCTTTTGTGTAAATACAAAACCGTTATTACCAGAAGCATTAATAAAATGTATATGTCCTCAGTCTTGATGGATGTTGACTCCTGTGTTGAATTTCCTTATAGGAGGAGCAGGCCAACACTCACCTGTCCAGGTACAGGAAGGTGCAGCACGAGATGGAGGAGGCTCAGGAAAGAGCCGACATCGCTGAATCTCAGGTCAACAAGCTCAGGGCAAAGAGTCGGGAAATTGGAAAAGTAAGTAATTCAAAAAACTCATTATTTCATCAGCTAATGTTGTTTTGCAGTTATATTATTATAAAAAAGTAGTTACAATAATTGGCTGCATCAGTCCTGCAAAGGTTTCTTTATATGAGCCAATTGTCATTCATTATTTTTTCTTTCCATTTTCTATATCCATTTTAGGCAAAGGATGCTGAAGAATAACCTGCAACCTCTGTGAGAGACACAAATGAAAATCATAAAATATGCTTTATCATTGAACTGCTCTCACAAAGTATTGGAGATCTATATTAAATAAATGATGTTGCCAGTAGACTGTCTTTAAACCTTTCTTTACACAACACAAACTATATTATTTACTACAAAAAGTGCAGCATGAGATAAGATATACTTTAATGTCCTCAAAGGTAAATTTTGCTTGGGCAATAGTGCTACACACAGCTGCAAACAACTTAAAACAATACATAACCACAAGATGGAACAGTGGTGGTGGGTGGCCGGATAGCTCAGTTGGTAGAGCCGGCGCCCATATATAGAGGTTTACTCCACTGCACAGCAGCTCCAACCTGCAGCCCTTTGCTGTATGCCCCCTTCTCTCTCCCCTTTCATGTCTTCCACTTTCCTATCAAAAATTAAGGCTGAAAATGCCCAAAAAATAATCTTTAAAAAACTAAATTAAAAAAAGAACAGTGGTGCACAAAAGAGATGTAAGATTTTGCACATGAAAATATTGCCCATACCCTGTGAGAAAAAAGGTATACATACGCAGGCATTATAAAATATGGAAGGGAAGTCATATACAGATATGCATATGAAATTAAAGTAAGGATTATCCTGTCTTCTTGTTGAGTAGTGTTATAGACATTGGGAGTAAAGTAGGCTTAAAGCAGTTGTTTTTACACATGCTGCCTTTGTAACGTCTACCTGAAGGTAATAGTGTGTATTCAGAATACAAAATGTGTGACCAGTGCTTCATAATTCGGTGTGCATGTCTGACAACAGTTTTCTCAAAGAAAGTGTGAAGGGAGGGGTGTTCTTTCTTCCCTCCCAGTTCCATTGCTGTTTTCACTTTGTTGTCAATTCTTAATCTAAACTGCACTGCAAGGGGGCCATACCATATGCTTTCCAGCATGAATGTAGAATGTTAATGTGTTCTCACCACGCCAATCAGTGGAGAAAGAGAGAGAGAAAGAGAGAGAGAGAGAGCACTAAACTGCCACTTAAGTAAAAAAAAAAAAATAGCAAAATACAATACAGTAAAAAGTCCTGCATTCATAGTCCCATTTCGGGATAATATATATTATAAATAAATAATTATTCATGTGTTCATAACTTTAATGTTGCAGCTGGTAAAGGTGGACCTCATTATAATTACTTTATATACTGCTGGTGCCAGAGTGCATACAAAAGCATTAAATAGATTTTTTTTTAATCCCAGGGATGGCTCCCCAGACCCGCTAGGTCAGGGCTAAGCCCCCAATGTCCTCAAATCCTAGAAACGCCCTTGGGTGTGGCCAGAGCACACTCCAAACATTGCTGTGGAAATAGGTCCAGCAATGCTAGACTATCTGTATGTCTATATATATTGTATGTCTGCCTATCTATACTATAACATAGCGAGTCATTAGATAGAACATTTTAAAGACAAACATGTGTCCAAATTTTGACTCAAGTGGGAGTAAAGATGGAGTGTGTTTTATTTGTTGCATCAAGACTTTTCCTGACAACATAGAAGAAGAAAACGAAGACAAATGTCAAACCTCTTTTGGGAGTGAAGGAAACAACCAGTACTGTGTGCTTCCTCTTTGGGGAGCCATTCATTAACATTGTGACAAACGACAGCTGCCTTTCTCCCACCACTAATCTTACGGCACCTGTTTACTCCTGAATCTGTGGCACCAGACTTGACTTTGAACTAGCCTTCTCTAATGTTGCCAGAATTATTTCACTATAGGGGACATTTTATAGTTCCAACTTGTATTTTGGTATGTTTTAGTTCCTATGCATAAATATCAACACACAGCTAAGTATAGTATATTACAGTAGTATCTTATTTTCCTCTGAATAACTTTGAATAAGGTTAATTTCTGCTTAGAGCCCCTCACAAATAACTGTCTCCATATTAGACATGTAACAAATTCACAAAACAAACCTGTTTTAGTCCTGCTAAACTTAGCCACCATTTTACATCACTGTCTCAAGTTGTTTTAAATCATAAAATTATCCTCATAAAAAGGTCCCAAGCTATTGATTTCCTTAAGTATTTTAGAATAAAGAAACATGCTTTTACATATAATACAAAACATTTATCTATATTATTATATCATTATTTATATATTTATAAGCTGCTTGACTATACACTTAAGAATACAAATGAAAACATTTGGATACAACATCTGATGCTAGAACAGATCTCCTCTTTAATAAATTGTAATTAAAACAGTTTTACCTAAGCCATGTTGTGCAGCAGATCTCGTCTCTCCTGAAAGCGAACAGAACAGATCGGTGTCTCTGATGTTCAGCTTATGAGAGACGAGCCTCCAGTGCTGGTTATACACCATTCAGTGGGCTTTGTTGCATTAAAATGATAAGATTCAAACTGCGTTGCCAAACACTGATGGTCTGATATCATGGCTAAATCAGATGGTGTATTTTAAGCCACATAACAAGGCACAATGCCTGCTGAATAGGTATCACTAATCCAAACAATATCTAAGAGCCACTGGCACGCAGGACTGTTGGTTAATGGAACCAGAGGAGCCAAAACATCCCGTAACTCCCATCCAGAGCTTTGCGTCTAGTAGGAACAGCCAGCACCCTATTGTCTTTCCTATGAAGACATCAGCTTAGCGTTTGATATATTTACTGACTGACGTTATGAGCAAATGCATGACCATACAAGCTGCTTGACTCTTAGATTTCTTTTCTGGTCCGAGTTGAGCCGACTAAAACTCAGGTTTTAATCCCTGACAGCTGACAGGAACGCAGTCTCTCTGCATTACGTAGTAGATAATGGAAGGAAGGGCTGCTCACTGGAATACTGGAGGGATACAGTTCACTTCACTGCGTTGTAAACCTACAGTTGTGTGCCAGGATAACTTTTTTTACTTGTGTGTCTTGTAACCGAGGACTACTGTTCAAATTACAATTATGAGTTTTTTTATGACATTTTTGCTATGACTATACTATGACTTTTTTATGACGTAGCCTACTATGATTTTTTTCTAATAACGTTTCTATGACAATACTATAACGTTTTAATGACTTTTCTAATGACATACTATACTCTGAGTCACTTTTTTTTTAATGGGGTACTAAACTATTACTTTTTTAATGACTTTGACTTATGATCGGCTTATGCTTTTTTATGACATACTATGGACCATGGGTTCTCAATGTTTTGATGGCCAGGAAGCCACCATATGATTGAGGGCTGCACAGGAAAAGTGCATAGGCCTACATAAAACAAAACATCATTTAAGAGGTCAGTTTGGCGCAGCAGCCAAGTAACGTATTAAATAAGCTATTAATTGTGAAGGTATTGAAATATACCCCAGATGATTAAAATATAAAGCATGCGTTTCATGACACGTTCAGGGGCCCAACAAAATGTTTCTGAGGGCTGCTATACTTTACGAAACTAATAATGGAAAACATTTATTCAAATAAGGAATGAGAGCTGAAGTGAAAAATATCAACAGCATTTAATCACCAAAGATATAAACATTTAAATATCCATTTTTGTAATGTGACTGACAAAATCTTTACAAAGATAGCCTTCATCTTCTGCTGACAGATCACATCGACTGTACAAAAATGAGGTGGCATTGGAGACTGTCCCAGGTAAACATTGTCAGCAAAATGAAAAGCAAAGTTACAGCAAAAAACATTAACATTCTCATGTGTTGATACTTGTAAATAAAAGTACATGAACATACAGTAATTTTTTTTGTCTGTTTTGAAATTTTCTTTTAAACTGCTTAGTGTGCCCAGTCAAGCTTCAAACACATTCAATTCCTTTCTGTCCATTACAAATATTCACAATACCCAAATAAATAAACTGACAAAATAATAATTGAATACATTTAATAAATCAACACTTAGGCTATTCTATTAACAAAGTTAATTTATAAAGGAGTGTCCCCACACATGCCACTGCCTTATTTGTTCGTTATACAGCCTTTAAATGCATAAATCATCTCCAGCGTGTTGGTGTCAATTTGACCAAATGAACGACAAAAGCTTAATCGGGCAGTATGTTGCTCATACCTATAAACTCCTCTGTGCTTTAACTTGCTGCAAAAAACCTAAATTAATTACTGACAGTTATTGTAGGCTTCACTGAAGTCAAACTTTCCACTTTGTTAGGTTACACACAGCAAAGAGCTCTGAGGCCTCCACATTACCCCAAATATCCACAGAGGGCGCCATCACTTCTCCCCACAGTACTGGAGAGCCGGAAGTGAACAGGAATGTAAAATATTCATCAGACTATGTAAACAAATCTGTAAACTGTTCAAAATATCATGCAAATAAATACCGAAACACTGACCTCAACAGTAATATATTGTAGGCTATAAAGAGTTCACAAAATGTCTTTCCCTCAATGTTCAACTGTGTTGTTGAGTAATGTAATACGACCTAAAGTTACTACTGCAGGTCGCAGAGTAAAAGATTTTTTTTTGTTTTTTGCATTTTTTAAAGCAGTGTTTTTGCTGAGGTCTCCAAAACGTGATGAGCTTTAATCTGCTTCTCCATGTCCCCACCATGCTCGGGTACAGCAGAGATGTACAACAGCAGGTATTACTGTACATAAACATTCACTCGTTTCAGATAGTCCTAATGGAAAAGTACAGGCTTCAATATAGAATATCCAGTGTGCAGATGGGACAAAGTAAATCTATGTCAATGGACAGTGCTTTGATTCGAGGCTTAACCACAGTGTAGAGATAAACGACACGTAGCAGAAGGGCAGCAAGTTTGTTCTCGTTGCTTTGACGAACATCTTTTTACGAGAAGGCAGGAGGGGAGGCCAGCTGCTCGACACACTTCCTTTGAGCTCTTTCAAAACGGTGCTGTGCTACTTTAAAATGCTTTATAAGTTCATGAAGAGCATCTTTTTTTAATACCTAACCGAGAGATGTCCATTTTAAGCTAGACCACTGCAACCCTTGAAATTCAAGTGTGTCGTTCGCATGACCCTGCAGGATGAACGTCCTCATGGCTAAGAGCCAAACGTTCCTGTCATCCAAAATGAGTGCATCAAGGCACTGCAGGGTGGAACACCAGGCAGACAGAGAGAAACAGCATTTTACAAATATTTTGTCAAAAAAGCTTTTTTTTTTCCTTTCTTTTTTTTATTTCTAAATATCCCCCATTAACTCTTTAACCAGATCAAATTATTAAAAACACAAGAAGACCTCAGGGGCTGACAAATCACTGTGGGAAAATGTTTTCAGAATTTTATCATGCAACTCCTCACGAATACGACAGTGATACACTGTTACAAAGGCTCTCACTGTTCAGTATTCTTCACTAGAATTCATTTTGATAACTGAAATTCCCCCACCAACTCAAAATGTATTTAGCTTATTGTTACTTCACTTGGATACTTCAGCTTCACACTGCCAAGTTTTCACATTGATCTGCTTCTCTGTGCTTCAATCTGAGTTTAACATGTGTACTGTATGTACAAGCAGGCTTTGTGACAGCACAAAAACTCAATTCTGGTCCAATATGCAGTAGGAGGCATCTTGTGCCCAGCAGTTAAACCTTTTGTAGATGTAATTTTAAGCATTTTTAACAAGGTAATTCAGCGTTTTCTGAATCAACATATATTTCTTACGTCTTAAAACATGATTTTAATAAAGCACACTAACACATGTATTTCTCTAATGTATGTTGTGTTGAAAACTGTATGTTGAATATGTTCTGGTGTGTGCTAGTTAAACCTGAACAAAAAGAGTTTTAACCCTGACGTAAATTAAATAAAGTGTACAATCTAAAACATTTTTTAGTGCAACACTTCTAACTCAAGTAGTAATGACCCCATACAGAACGGGGCAGACATTTCATTGTGACTAACTTACTAAGTCTTACAGCTTTATAATTTAGTAAAAAGAGGAATCAGATATTACCGTCACAACGAGGTATGCATGATACAATTAAAATATTCTACCACAGCAAGTCATCACTTTGAACGAGACTTCGGGGGGATCTCAACAGAGGGCCAAAAAGCATCACATACTGATAACACTGAAAGCTGTTCAGAAGCTACATTCCCCATACAGAAGCATACATAAGTGCATAAATTCAGGTTTGACAAATATTGGCAATACAAGATACAAAAAGTTACAGAGAGCTTCCCTTCGATCAAACAACTAATGTTTAAAAACATGTCGGCCACACACTGACGTCTGTGCATATTTAGTCCTATAAGTCTACAGAGATAACACTGCATGTAAATTACTTAAAGTCTAAACTCAATGATAAAATAATGGTCATGGTAATTGCTGCTAAAAGAAAGTATCAGATTATCACATCAATATTGCACTTAACCATGTTGTGGTTTGGAGGATTCACTACTACATTTTTGTAACAAATCCCTGTTAACATTTGTTCATTCTGGTCTGTTTGTGACCAATTTTACACCCTTTAACAATTCTTAACAACTGGAAGCACTTCAAGATCCTACCAGATACTTAGTATCGGTGGAAGCATTTCAGCAAAACAAACCTTGACTGTAACAATCCATTTTTTTCATCATATTGGCTTTTCTCATCTGTGGTCTCATTTGTCAAAGTAATCTGAGAAAATATGTTTATATATCCGATAAATATATCCGGATATATTTTTGATTTAAGAGACGGGGCGTACTTGAGATGGCAAAGGGAAATCATTCTGGGTCATGTCATGTGTGATATAATTTATAGTACTGAAACTGTCTTGGCAAAGATCAGAGGTGGATTGAAAGACACTGAAGTGAATGTGAGGTTAAGGCCCCGGATGTACTATCATGTAGAAACTACTGTAGTTGCAGGGAGCTCCTTTATGTGCAAAGACATGTACTAGGACTGGACATGCAAATGAAAACTTGTGCAGATAATTCATTTTGAATTTCACAAAGCCAACAAAAGCAGAAGTTGCCAGAAGCAGAAGCATCTGAGCTTCTGTCTATTTACATTTCATGCTGTAGTAGTTAGCTTTTTGTGTGGTGTGCAAAATGTAAAACTGTCAGTTGTGTAAATGCCTTTGATAGCTTACACCCAGCAGTTGTATGAACATTGTGAATCCATATAAACAGATAATTATTAAGGTGGACTGCAGTTATAATTATCTAATAAGCCATCCCAAGCACAAAAGCCACCCAAGCACAAAAATGCTGTTAAATATATAGCTGAAAAGTCACTTAAATATATTCAGAGCTGACCAACTAGGTGTCAGACAGTAACAATGAAAGATCTAAAAACTCAGAATACTCTCTCCACAAAGTTGTTGTGTTAACAACTGTGCTCATTTGTGTTGCGGAGCTCCTCTGGATAAAACATGTGGTGGCGTGTGCAGCGTTGTATTTGAAGAAGTAATTAAAGGCCCCCTCCAGCCAGCGTAGCCTGTTTAATGCTTAACGTTCATTCTCAAACAGAGAATGGGTATGTGGATTATAGTCGGATGTAATCCATAAGCATGGCAAAACGATTGCAGCTAACAATACAGCATCTTTGAAAACAGTGATATGGCACTTAATTTGATGGATTCACTGTTAATCAGACAAAGAGAGTGAGCGAGACTGTGTGCTGTGGCTCAGCGGTAGAGTGGTGGCCTGCCAATTGGAAGGTTGGTGGTTCAATCCCTGGCCCTGCAGTCCCATGTCGAAGTGTCCTTGGGCAAGACACTGAACCCCGAGTTGCTCCCGATGCTGCGCATCGGAGAGTGAATGTGTGTGCATTTTTATCTGATGAGCAGGTGGCACCTTGTACGGCAGCCTCGGCCACAGTGTATGAATGTGTGTGAATGGTGAATGTATCCTGTGTGATGTAAAAAGCACTTTGAGTAGTCGTTAAGACTAGAAAAGCGCTATATAAATACAGCACATTTACATTTACTATTTCTGCCGGTGGAATTTCTTGAATAACACTGCCTTGATTGCATCCATTCACTGCACATAGAAATCCCATTATTAAAATAAAACAACACACTAAACTAAAGTGTACAGCTAAAATATGAAATATCATAAAAATGTAAAAACACACTGGAGGGGGCCTTTTAAGTACTTTTACTCAAGTACTATAATTGGGTACAGTGTTGATGTTGCTTGTACTTTACATGTATGTACCCTGTGATGTTTTGACCACTAGTAGCGCTATGAAGATATGTTTTGAGTACACACTAGACAGTCAAGGGTCTCACACCATTCCACTGATCTACAGGTGGCAGTATCGTGTCGAGAAAGGCTGCAATGCGCCAGAAAATGCAGCGAAGAAGATAACTGCAAGCAAGTAAACATGAATGTAAACAACGTGGTTTTAAGATTTTGGCAGAAGGAACATTCAAAAAGTTTGTTGAAGCTCAAGAATACACATATTGTGGTTTGGTAAAAAAAACATTGATTTTAAGCAGAAGCTTTGAAAGCTTTGATTTAAGCTTTGTGTTTGCAAGAAAACTCCACATAGCACCTTAATATTCCGACTCCACTATACCGTAGAAGGAATTTTGTCCTTGTTAACCTACTACATTTATCTGGCAGCTGTATTTTCTTTCATTTTAATAATTTACATAGAAAACCTATGCTGGGTTTTTAAAATTATTGTTAAACATAAAACAACCCAACAGTATATAAAGTAGTAAATATTAGCTCAATTTTGATGAGCTACAACATTAAAATGCATGCTTCATACATTAACAATAATAATTATCAGGTAATATAATGCATATTACGAAGAGATAACACTGGCAATTTTTTTTTATACTTTAAGTTCATTTTGTTGCTAATACCTCTCTGCTTTTAAAATCTTGGATGCATAACTTTGACTGGAATTGCTTGATCAACTTTACTTAAGTAAAATATCTGACTTCTTTCCACCACTGTGTATTTACCACACAGCATACAAATCCAACTGAGTTTTTAGATCTTTTATCATTTCACCACCACAACTCAACCTAAAATTGTGATTGACGCCTGTTCCTGCTGGGTGATCATTTATTGGCCCGTTAAAAGTACATTTCAGCTGCCTCCCTGACTTTTTGGTGGTTGCTTACATTGTTGAGCCCGTGTGCAAAAATTTTAAACATGCTTGTCCTAGTTTAAGCAGCATGCACACTCTACACATTCTCTTCCTATATTTTGCACTCGAGCCCTGAAAACCAACAAATGCATAAGCAATAAGGCAAAAAGCACTAAGAGCTGATCCACATATTTTTTTCCAAGCAAAAATGCACTGTGTGTTGTTTGTACATCAAAAAAAGAATAATTTTGCAGTTGCTGTTTGATCTGACCTTCAGTAGATCCGAGCCTAAACCCAAAGAGATGAAAGATGTCAGTTTGAGTGTTTGCACGTGTCAGAGATGAAAAAAAGGCAGAATAAGCTGAATGAAGAGAAGGACTCCTATGGAGGACTGCAGTGCATGACCCCGCCCACACTCTGACGCGTTTTCCTGCAACGAGAGAATACATCCTCTTTTTCCAATTCTAATGATTCATAAATATGAGTGGTTTTGCACATCATATATGGAATTAGTGCCTTATTTCTAAGTGTGTGATGGGATTTTAACAGAGAAACATTGTTTGTAAGAATAACTATTATATTAAATTATTATAATTTAGTGTACCACAATTCTAGCCACAAGTAAAACTGGAGTATTCGTTTATGACTGGCTGTTTTGTCTCAATCCAATTGCTAGAATGCTGATTGTTAAGGTCAGTTTATGCTAAAAAAATAACTACTTTGACAGATGTGTTGTTCAACTATGTCGGATATCAAAAGTGTTTATAGTAAAATGGAAGGTGGAGTGAAAGCTGGTTGTCATAGACAGGGGGGATGTGCTATCATTGAAATATGAGGATAACATTGCACACATTTTAAAGACAGTCTCTCCTGGCACACATTCATAGTGTTGCACTCTGTTGTTCACATGAATAGTGACAGCAGAAAGAGAGAAACTAGGGCTCCTTTCCGCCAATCATGTTGTGAAGTTGTCAGATTGTCTGTTTCGGAAAGTTATCAGAAATTGTCCGCACAGGGACTGACAAGCAGTTCTGATGAAGCATAGTGGCAGCTTTACTAGGACAGAAAGGAATTAACATTTATGAAATTCCAGTTATATGTTAGTCTGTGCTTTATTTACCTAGACATCTTGTGAGGTAGTTAGCTTACTTCTGCCAAATAAGCAGGAGCTACAGAAAGTAAGCTAGTTGGCTTGATAATTGCCAGCTACACAGCATTAGGATCATAAATGTAATTCTAGTACTGTTAACCACCTTATATTGTGCTTTTAAAATCAGATATAGCCCACTCTGTTGTAGCGCCATAGTTAAAGTAATTTTTTTCAATAAACTACATTAATGGTTATATTGATATGGCTGTGAGGTTATTCAACTAACCTAGTTAACTACTGTTTATCTGGTGAGATTAGCAAGCTACGGACCAAGTGAGCAAGTTAAAGGCTAATTTACGAGTAGAATTTCATAAAGATTTGCGAGTGCACGAAGCAGGGACACCGAGAGGGCACATTGTTTTTTGTTAAAAATCAAATTATTCTTTGCAGGCTAATAATTTTTCTACAAAATATAGTTTATGTGCTTACAAAAATGTTTTTCTGTGCTTAAAATGTCCCATCACAAGCTCAGGCTTGAGGCACAAACATAATTCCGTACATCTACTTACTAAGGCACTGTAGTCAAAGCAGGATGTCGGGCCTTTACGATATCGCGCGTTGCTCAGTACTTCGCATGGATTCTCCTCCTGAACTGTTTGTTTTTTTAGTTAAGGGAGTTAGCAGTGATCTTACCTGCCACACAAGATCGATGAGATTTCCAATGTCAGCACAAAAGAAAGCACCGCAGAGTGTGTGAGTGTGAAAAGGATACATTCTGTCCTGATCCGTGTCAATCTCTCTATCTCACATGAGCTGCAGGGGAGCGTCTCAGCGACCACAAAGAGGAGGTTGGTGTTTTCTATGTGCTCCGCGTGGAACAGCCTGTGGGAGACAGTGATGGATATTAAGCTAACATCATACAGTATGTAGAGTGCAGGTCTGAGAGCACAAACACATACTGCAGATGCTCTTAAGAAAAACCCACCGTGAGCAGTTTCCACAGTCCTGCAGCACGTTGTAGGAGTTGGTGGTGTTTGTAAAGTAGAACTGGCTTTGGATAGTCATACAGCTGCTTTCTCTTGTCTCAAAACCTGCAACCAGGAGATCATCTAGAACACAAACAACATTATATATAGTGATTATTCTAAAAGCTCATTTGGACTGATTGATTTTTAACTGAGACTAAGATGTTCTAAAAGGAGAAAACTGGTTTGAATTGATTTTCATCCAGATTTTATGTTCACATTAATCTAAATGTTTTTGTTTCCTGATGCCCTGGTGTAGGAATGCACTTCATTGTTAACAAACGGGGTCAGCTCATGACATGTTTACGGTAACAGAAGTGTGAGGCAAAAAATAAGGACAAAATGCAAATGAGCTGCTTGTTAGATTTTTGGAGAAGTGACTTTTAAAAAAATCTAATTTCTATTATTTTCAACATAAAAACAGAACACAATGATCTTTAAAAATTCCTAAATCCATCCATCCATCCAAGATACTCATGTGTGCACACAAAGATTGTGTTAAGATGTACAAATCCACCTTGGTAGAGCCAGCTGTTGTAGGCCAGTCCATACAGTAGGTGCTGGGTCACAGACCTGAAAAAGGGTTCACATTGCACTTGAACAAAAAATGAAATACCATGTGTAAACATAAACAAATATAGTAAACACATGTCACAGCTACAGTAACATTGAGCTAACCCCTCACCCCGGTGTCATGTGCAGAAGTCACATATTTAAGATTGTTTTAAAGGGCGCACATATTCTTGGTGTCATCTGAAATTCTCACCATGCAACAGTGGAGCTCCACCAGGCCAAGCTGAGAATGTCAGCAATGGACGGCTGTAGAAACATAGAGTAGTTACAGATGAGAGCTTTACACCAACAATGTATAATAATATGTCCCAGAATCTAAAACCTGCAGGTGGTCTCTTACCACAAAGATGCCCTTCGGTGCTGCACCAGTATGGCTGCTGCTGACTGGTTCACATGCTGACTGGTAGTGGAAAGACTGACGGCGAGTGAAGATTGAGCTGTTGTAGAGTGCGTGCATCAGGTAAGGGTCCACATCGCCAAAGAAAAGACCCATCTGTCACGGATTGAAAGGAAAGACAATAACACAGAGGAAAAGAAAGTGTGTTCCTGTAAATAAAACTATTTGTGAAATCAGCAAAAATACAAAATCTGATATAAAACATTTAATAAAAACACCACAATTAACAACTGCTATGTTGATTAAAAACCTCAGAAGTAGACAGTGATAGTAGACAGTGCACGTGATATATAAAAGAGTAAGCACATTACCACACAAAGACAAACCTTTTTCCAGTGATCTCTCTGATTGGACATTACCAGAAATCCACCATCATCGATGAGATAGCAGAGAAGGTCCTACATACAACACGGCACAGTTTACATCAAGTGAGCAATTTTTAACACTACTTTCACTTAACAGCAGCAAGAAACCGAAAACCTCAAGATACAGGTTGATGTGATCGTATAAGGGGAAATAGCAGACTGTAAAAACTTGCAGGCAAGTGTGAAAAGCTAAAAACCAATACAAGAAAAATATGTCTTCATACAGGCAGAGTACATGAATCTTTAATAAAAAAATAAATTTTTTGCATGAGTCATTTGGTCTTAAATTAACCATGCCAAACTCCATTATCAAAACAAGCCAATTTACATTATATAAAGTAATAATTTATATACACTTGCTCCAAGTTTTTTTTTTAGTAATTTAATGTCAAAACAGAAAAAAGCAAATCACTAAATATAATATGTATAAGAAACTAATAAATAATCTCACCCCTTGGCCGATTTTTCTTTTGCCTTTTTCAAGAAAATATGATTTTAAGGCTCAATATCTGACTAAAGTAGTTGTTAAAGGGAGTTTTTTCACAGTGTAATATCCTACACCCCAATACACAACTCATATAACATATGTCTGTCATATTGCACCTTTACTTGACTTTTGCTGCTGCTGTTTTGCACACTCGTTAGTTGTATTTAATCATTGTTAACCTGAAACTCCCTCTTAATCTTAATCATGCACACTGGCAGCACTGTGGATTTGGTTAACTACACTGGAAACGTTCCTCTTATCTGTGAAGTTGACTGACTGAAAGAGAGACAACAGCTCTGTTCTGGTCTATAAACTGTATGCAAAGTTTCATCTAAATGACAGACCAATACAAGAATATAAGAAACACATTTAACCACTGAAGAACGCAATTGTGGTCACAAAGCTGAAGACAGTATCTGGCTGTAATAGCCAGTCTGCTACAGTCCTGTGGTTGTGTTAATGTGAGAATGAAACACAAAACATTCTTACGTCAGTGTTCACTTCACAGTCCATCTCGCAGCTTCTGGATGGTCCACACTGTTTTAACAAAATGTGTTATGAGACATTAATGTCATGTTTTTACAGTAAATTCAATTAAGTATGTAATGAGTGATTATTAGTAATTACTGGCACCGTGCTGTACCTTGTGTGAGCCCTGTCGACTGTCTGACACATTGCTGGCCAGGATCTTAAACTTGTCCACCCATGCCTCCAAGTCCAGCTTCACTCCGACCACTGAGTGACAACATCCACAGGACCAGAGCAAAGAGAAGAAGAAGAGGATAAGAAACAGAAAACGAAACAGAGGCAGCTGAAATATCTGAGTGATAAAGAGCATTCCTGGGAATCCCACACATGACACAGGATAGCATATTAAGTTTGCCACATAAAAGTATTTTTCTTACCTGAAGGTTTGAGCAGTTTTCCCCCTAAATTAACCTCTACAGCCGAACTAACTAGAATTCCAACGGTTCCGTTTTCTGCACCTACAGGGTCGTCCAACGCTGTTCACAAACAAAATGTGATTTTTAAAACTGATGTGAGGTTACAGTCTAATGTCACACGTATGAATGCTGAATTTATCATTTCACAACCATAACCCCTGTCTCAGTTTAAAGACATGATGACACCTGGGATAGTCAGTGGAGCTGAGCAGGTAGTGTACAGTGGGTTTTTAGAGCTTTTTGCGTGAAAACAGCTTCCTGCTGTGGATGTAAACAATCACAGTTAACCAAAACAGTAAAGTTTAAGTAAACTGCAGAGATTGGTGATGATTCTCTGTGGGTTCATCACAATGAGTGACCCCATTCACATACACACAGTCTTTTGATTAATTGTTATTGTAAACATTTTGATAGTGTTTCCACAGTTACTCACCGGATCTCGATGGAGCTCTGAACATGTAGCCTTTGTTGTCGAGGCTCCTTCTGTAATAATTTGAGTTGAAAGGTTCAGGATCCTCATCCCAAAGCTCAGCAGCTCTGTACAAACACAACACAAATCATTAAATGTTTTCTGAAAACAGTTTACAGTCAGAATATCTGTGTAATATTACTTTATATTTATCTGCTTTAGTGCATTAATCTTACTCACATGTTGGGAAAAACACGTGTTATACCTCCATCAGTGGATGCAAATACAGCCAGGAAGCCGTACCTGTAACAATTAATATTTACTTAGCCAACTCTGTGTGTTTCACTGTATTACCATTAAAGAATATTGCTGTTAATTTGCACAACGTTTTTTTTTTTGGTGAATGGCGTGTGAGAATCGTGTGTGAAGCAAGAACAAGTTGACTCACGAATTCAAGTCCTTGTTCTTCCAAACACGAGAGGCCAGCTGCCCAATAATCCTAGAATCCAAAATCAGGTTGTGGATGAGGCCTTGGTCACCTGAGACCAAAAACAACAAGTATATTATCTCATCAGTGTATCTGCAGAAGTAGCAGATCTCACAAACTATTAAATGCTGTTAACACACTCACACTCATCAGATTCTGGGGAAATTTCCAGCATGAGCGTCAGGAAGTTCTGCAAAAACTGGGTGTTGTTGTCAGAAAGATGCAGACGTTTGCAGTATTCCCTGGAGAAACAGAGGACAGAATTAATAAGAACTTTCCCTTTACTAACAGACTGAGAAATCAAGAGAAATAGAAAAATGGTAGTTGGAGCCTTGGAACCTTGGAGCCAAAAACACATGTCCTGAGGATTCAAAGGAGCTGGGCAGCAGCGACTGCATATCTGTAACAGAGGCAGAGGGGGATGTAAGTTTTTTTTTACATTTCTTCTTTGTTACATTAATCTTAATAAACATTGCCTCTTGAAAGTTCTGCCTCCCTGGACTCACACTGGAGCTGGAGCATCACATCACTCAGGTCTGCCTGGATGAAGTATTCATTGTAGGGTGGTAATACCAGACCAAGACTGCAGGTGGTGTGAGAGAGAGAGAGAGAGAGAGAGAGAGAGAGAATGAATGTGTAGTCCTCGTTAGACCACAGCTGGTTAGCTTTTATCTATAATTTATAACTTTATTATAACTGCTCACCTGTAATCGGTGCCGTTGATAGGAGTCCAGGCGTAACTTCTGTACACCTCATCAATGTATTGCTAGGTAGAGGAGACATTTGAGAACACCCAAACCAAACCGAAAATGGGCTACAGTTTACCCACTTTACTTTATATAACGTGTGTGCAATACAGTTTTTGTGAGGTGTTTGGATGAGGATGCAGAAGTATACTACTTAGACAACAATACTCAGAGAGCTCGATTTTAAAGAGCTTATATTATGCTCATTATCAGGTTCATAATTGTATTTAGAGGTTATGTCAGAATAGTTTTACATGATTTAACTGTCGAAAGACACCATATTTTTATTGAACTGCATATTGCTGCAGCTCCTCTTTTCACCCTGTGTGTTGAGCTCTCTGTTTTAGCTACAGAATGAGGCATCACACTTCTATTCCATCTTTGTTGGGAGTCGCACATGCACAGTACCTAGGTAAGGACACTACCCAGACAGAAGTAGAGTATTAGGGCGTGCAACGCTAGCAGCTAGGCGAGCATTATAATGCGTGTTACAAAGTGACGCACGTTCGTCACGGAGGTAAAGGCTGGACTACAATAGAGCTGTTTGGAGCAGTTTGTGAACAGTGTTTTCTGTTGGAGATGGAAAGTCCCTCTGAGGTGGACTTTGGGCTTTATCACTTTGTAAACTCCTAATGTGCACAAAATGGATAAGTAACAGAAAGGGAAAAATCCAAACAAGCATAATATGAGCACTCTAAGGCCTAATCATCACTTGAACTTCAACATAGGATTGGAAAATTGTATCACTTTTCCTGCATATGGTCAAATTGACCATTGTCTTTAACTGTACATTTCCCAGATAAAGCCACTTCCTTCGCTTTGGGAAACAACTACAAACTTCGAGCTGAAAAAAGCAAGTTTTGAAGAAAATGTGGATCGTACAATAAAGCAGGTCTGCTTGGTTCTTTCGGTGAATGATTGTAAAGATTCACTAACAATATGTTTATAGCATTTACTATCTAATTTGGATGTTTTGGGACTGATCGGTGGGAATTGCTGTGGACATCGTACACACAGTGATACCCTGGTAAGAGTAAATTACGTTTAACCTTGTATCCAGCTAACTTAAATAGCTGACGTTACTGTATTGTGTGAACAGTTCAGCCAGACCATAGCGCTGTGGAGATAGGTCTGGCAATGTAAGACTAATGGTCAAAATAATTATATTGTAATAAAAGAAGAATTGAGCCTTTAAAATAAGTTATATGGAAATATATACATGGTGAAAGTTGAAAGTTACTTTAAATCTCTATATTAATTAACTATTATCCCACTACTACCCAGCCAGAACCCAAACATCAGCTGATCTTTTAGCTATTCCACCAAACAGACTGAAAACAAGGGTGGACGGCTATAACAGTCAGACTAAAGAAATATTTGAAGCTAATCAGAAGGTGAATTTACTTGCCTCATCAATCGACTTGACAAGAGTTTTGACCTGCATTTCACCTGGTCTTCCATCAATCATTTGTCGCCGGATCTAGAAAATGATTTTTTTTCAGTCACAATGAAGACATGTTAAGTGGGGCCTTCAGCTACCTGGTAGGCAGATTGTCCTGAGACAGATAGATGTTCACTGGCCCGGTAGGAATTTTGAACAACAACAGCAGCAACAACAAGGAACAGAAAATGCTTGAAACCAGAAACCTTTCAGTTCCACTTTCCACTAAGTGCTCACCTCCTCTTTATTGCTGTCCTCTACCTCTGCATCCAGGAAGTCCAGCGTCACAGGCTCAGGGAGGTTTACCGGCTGAGAGGAGTATAGCAAGAAAAATCCATTTACATTAACATCAAATGTAGAACAGGTATACCAGCATCATAATTATCTCAAGTATATATAAACAATCAGAATTTGAAACCCCAAAGGGCCTGTATTCTTAACGTGTCTTCTCTTTCCTGCAACCCGCAATAAAACTGAAATAATTTTTTTTTTTTAAAAGCTAAGCTAAATATACCCCACCTTTGGCTGAAGATTAGGGTGAAGGAGAAGATATCCATTTGGATCAATAGCAAATATGTATCCATTGGCGCCAAGCTGTTAAGGAAATAATAAAAGCAAGGAATAGCAGTGATGTGTCAGTCTATATTCATCATCACAAGTATAAATAAAGACAAATATGACAAATAATGGTGTTAATGTGGTGCACATACATTGTACCGTGGTGTTAGTCGCTTTATCTCGTCTAGATGCACGTCAACTCCCATGACACCTAATATCAGCTGATTCTGCTCGGACAAAACACATACAGAAGGTTAAAGTAAGAGTTTGACATTTTGGGAAATATGCTTATTCCCTTTCTTGCTTAAATTTAGATGAGACAATTGATACCTCATATCTATCTGGTAAGAAATGACTGCACCTAGCCAAGAAATAGTCAAGATACACACATATCCCGCCATAATACTTGATAGTCGTATTTACACTTCAGTTTTTGTATGGGCTTAACCAAAAAAAGATAAAATGAATTAAGATAAGATAAGAAGAAGATAAAATGTTAAATGGTGAGCTAGAGAAGCTGGTAGGATTTTGTTACCTAGGGACAGAGCGAGGTTAGCCGTTTCCCCGTTTCCAGTTGTTATGCTAAGCTAAGCTTACCCTCCTAGCAGTAGCTTCATATTTACCATACAGTCATGAAAGTTGTATCGGTTGTATGATTTTACACAACAGAACTAAATTCTACTTTTGAAAACAACAAAGTGACCATAACCTGCAACATGCAAACATAAAATACACTTAACCTTTCTTATAATAACTAGTTATGTTACCTGTGAGTTTCCATCCATTGTGAGATTAAATACAGGCAAAGTCCCAGTTACTACCATTCCAAGACCCTACAGTCCAAAGAAAAAGTCCCAAATCACATAAATATGATCGTATTTATTCAGCATGTACAGTATGGTTGATGTTTTTAATATACAGTATTTGATCACATACAGTATAGCCAACAAGGTCATGCAGTCTCACCAAAGCATCCTGATACACATTGGTCCACTGAACCTGTTTGGCATCGCTGCCTGCCAGAACCATGGGGCGACCCAGCACGTCGAGGTACTCCTGACAAAACAAAAGAGATATGTGACCGGCTGCAGCTTTAAAACAACCAACAACATCAGGCCACAGGGACAATGGGTCTGCAAACAAATGGGAGTAGATGTTTTTATGGAGTGAGTGAGCACCACAAGGAGAATTCACAACAGTGAACAGGGATCAGCTGTTTCAGAGGCACTAGACAAACCCACCTGGGTGTTAATCCTTATAGCACAGATGGAACGGATCTCAAAATAGTAACCTGGCAAACAACAGAGAAAAAAGACAGAGAAAGAGGGAGAGAAAGAGCATGTGTGAGCAATGCTATCCGAAAAAACACACAAGTGGTGCTCATAAATATTCCAGATTTTACTAGATGTTACTCGACCAGTGACTCAGCCACTTAACTCCCACAAATAGGAAGCTTAGAGAGGAATTCCACTGAGCTTTAAAACTGTTGTATCTGTATTTGCACGGTGAAGTCAAGAGTCCAAAGTAAAGCTCCAACTTGAAACCTTATTAGAATCTGCTTCATAAAAAAATGATTTATTGTTAAAGTTTTTTTCTTAAATAAGATTTTTCCCATCATGTTTCATTGCAATGTGGCTGCAACTAATGATTACATTTATTATAAATTACTCAGCTAATTATTTTCTTAATTACTCAGCTAACTATTTGATATAAATTATGTTAAACAATGTCAGAAATGATGGTAGTGTCTTTAAATGTCTTGTTTTGTCCAATTAACAGTCCAAAACCCAAATATAATTAGTTTACAATAATATATGACAAGGAAAAGCCGCCAAACAGTTAAGCTGGAATAAGATGGAAGTTGATAACGTTTTGTATTGAATGGATATTTGAAGCTATTCAGAAGGAGAATTTGCTTGTCTCATCTATCAACTTGACAAGAGTTTTTTAACTGGTCTTCCATCGAACATTTATCATTTTGTAATTTAAAAATGTACTTAATTTCTTAGTTATCAAAATAGCAGCAGATTAATTCTATGTTGACTGACTTATCGATTTATTGACTAATAACTTACTTATTGCAATCCAATGACTATTAATATGTACACACAAGTATTCTGAGTGCCATTAAGTCACCATCCCCGCATGAGCAAAAAGCATTGTAGTGGTAATCCGTCCACAAATAATGCCACTGGATGAAATCTGAAGCCCTTTCCAACTCTTGCTGTTGCAAATAATGAGGTCCGCCGTCACCGTACGGTTCCTTTATTGTACAAAATTTTACGTAAAAGTACATACAAAAAGACTGACTTGAATGATTAAAAGCCGAGAACGACGAGATCTAAAAACATTACTCTCACACAGCTGAGGTTGAAAAACTGTGTGGCTTTCCGGATCCAGATTTCCCTTCCACCTTACCTGTGATTCCCTTTCTAATCTCCAATTAGCACCCACACATAGGTGCGCATGTGACGTAACCAACAAACCATTCACGCAGACCTACCGCACACACACACTACACACATAACAAACGTATATAGCCAAATTGGCCATTACAAGCATCATTATGAGTTCTCCTCATTGTCTGACAGTGTTGTAGTCAAGACCACCTAAACCGAGACCAAGTCATTACTAAGACCGAGACAATACCAAGACTTTGAGGGGTTAAGGCCGAGTCAAGACCAAGACCAGACCAGTGGGAGTTCCACACTGCATGACATGATAAATGTGGAAAACACTAACCACAGGCACTTCTCAAATTAATCTGAAAGATCCACATTCCTATAAAAAACACTCAAAGAAAACAACATAGAACATAGAATATACACAACTAGCTAATATGCATGGATAATATTTGTTTTCCTTTAGTTGGAAATAAACCCCTTATGGTTTAGGAAGCCAAATTGTATTATAGAGGATTTGGCTGACATCTCCCAGACAGCCAGAGCTTCTTCTCCTGTCTCCCGCATTCACTTTCTTGGGATTGCATGTTAAGTGGGTGGGGAACGAGGGTTAACTGTTACACATTTCAAATTAGAAATCAGTAAGGTTATTGGTTGCATTTGAAGCAGGAAGTTTTACTGTCAATCACAGTCATGATGTTAACACATACATCAGATGATACACAGGCAATTAAGTATCCCTGCAGTTGTGGTCTTGAAATAAAATCTAGAGTCCCGGCCTTGACAACAAGACAATGATATCTGATCTGTACGAGTAAAAGGGATCTCTGAGTGAGCAAACAGAGCCTTATGACAACCAACACTGGTCTACTCACAGATGTGAAAGGCAAACACATTAGCAAGCTAAGTGCACCTTACATTAGGCTCAGTCATTTATTTATTTGTTCCTCTATCTCAGCATTTATTAATAAATATACAGTAGACAACTCTTTTAAAGAATGGAGTTGGGATTTTATAGCAATGAATTTAAAGAGTATCTGCTTAGCTAAAAATACTTAATTTACTGTGGATGTTTTACACAAAGTCCAACAACAATGATCCTGTTTGGACACAGGACAAGAAGGACTCTAAAATTAGGGCCTGTTTTTACCTGGATTTAACATCTGTCCTGAGTGATCCGATAACAAGCAGACAGCTCTAGGTGTGTGTGTTTTCACCTGTCTGTAGAATGTGTTTCCAAATGTGTCCTCAGTGACCACTTATGATCGAAACTCACTTCCCTGCTCTGTATGCAAATAAACACGTAGCCTACAAAATTTCTGTTTGCATTTAGGCTGGTTGTGTGTGTTTATAATGCCAGTTGTAACTTTCAAGTGAAAAATTAAAAAGCGCTGTCCACTGTGTGTGCCTACCATAGACTGTACATAAAAGAGTGCCGACATGGATGTCTATTGACGGGAGGCAGGACCTGTGCAAGAGAATAAAGCTGTTTTTAAAAGTCTCAGTGTGTTCAGCTCTCAGTACATGTGTAGCTTCTAATGGAATCTCTGTGGTTTGAAGTTTAGTTTATATTATAACTGCTTTATTTTACGTTTAATGTTTGCTTAGGAGTTGCGTTACATTACTGCTGATGAAGACCCAACATTTCCTGATTTTTCTGCTTCATAATAAAAGCTTTAATAAAAAAAGTTTGTTAAGAATTCATAGGAATTGAAACCGTTTCACAGCAGCTGCACTGACCACTCAGTTCACTACTAGAATGTGGACACATGCAGACTAAACCACCTTTCAAATGTGTTTTTTTGGGATCTGATCTCAATGCGTCTTAAATGAGTTATCACCTGCACTGTACTTGGAGCTGTCCACTTGTGATCCGATCACTCAGGATGGATGTTAATGCCAGTTGAGAATGGCGTCCTACCTTTTGATAATTCTTATAGTGTGGTACTTGCTAGTGAACTACAGACTGTAGACTTAACTTCTGAAAACCTATAGTATCTTTCTAGACTTTTTTTTATAATATGGGACAATTCCATTTGTACTGTGTAATTCCCTTGCTCTATTGCAGTCATCTCCAACCAAGGGGGTCCTTGGACCACAGGAGGTATTCTGCAGTTGCAAGGGGGTATGTTGAAAGCTAATTAACCAAACTCAATAAAAAACAGCAATCGCGATATGATTAAAACATATATCCACATATTTCACTGAGGAAAATACTGAGGTCTTCAGTAAATTCAATAACCAGTAAGATGCCCATTAACCTCAGTGTGTGAAAACTAGAGAGAAGACAAACAGAGAAGTTGAAAAAGTTAGCTAATTGTTGAGACTGTTAATTAAAAAATTGTTAAAACATCTAACTTCTTCCATTCCAAGTGGAACAAATGAATGCAAACTTGATCAAAGAAACCTAAACATTAACAATTAAACTGTATACAAAATTGAGTAAGAATATCCAGTTTTATATAATTACTACGTTTCAAATAATATCCAGATTATAATCCGTTAATAAGAACATATTTGAAACATGACGGGTGGTACCAATGAAGGGCTGTTGGGACAAAAAAAGGCTGGAAACCACTGATCTACAGTATGTGATATGTGGGAATAAAATGAAATCAGTGAATCCCACTAAAACTTCTGCTCACCTTTATTGGTGCATGCGATCCACTGTAAAGGTGTGACATCATAGTTGTGTTGACCCACAGAAAAGGTGAAAACTCGAACCTTTGGAGGAACAAATGGAGAAAATTAAACATAGGATTTCAGAGGATGACCATATACCAAATTGCAAAAATGCTGGATGTAACTGAAAGGTTGTCAGCTCTGAAGAGATGATCAGAATAAACAAACCGTTTTGTTGGGCCAGTTGTACTGCATGAAAACATCCTGAGCTCGGTCCTCTCCTCCATCAGTGAACAGCATGATTATTTTATTGCAGTTGGCCCGAGGAACATTTGTCTTCTGGTGGAATGTAAGAGAGTAAACAGTAGGGTTGGTCAAAACAGTAAAATAATAATGAGTGAGTGGAGGCATTAGTGTTGACATAATCCCAAATTGATGTAGATAAATGTGTGACTTTACTTACATTTAACAGCTGGTTGAAAGCAAAATGAAATCCAGACTTGTAGTCAGTGGTGCCTTTAGCCTGCATCTGCTGCACTGCGTCCTTGAAGATCTTTTTGTTGCGCACGTTAGCCTGGACGAGATGTTTAAAGCAGGGAACCACGGCCTCTGCCTTTTCGTTAAACTGAAACACAGCAGCAGACAGTTTGGGCCTAATATGTAAAGACTGAAGTGACAGAAACAAGTAAACAAAGCTAGAGGGATGGGAAATGATAGAGTATCAGTGATGAAGAGTGTAGCACAAACTAACCCTGGCCACGTTGACATAGTCATCATCAGACAAAGTGTCCAGCATTTCCATCACTGATGCTTTGATGAGTTTCAGAGTGAGTCCACTGACACTGCCGCTCCTAAAGAAACACACAAGTATCATCCCAACCACATGCTCACATACATACACAGGGATAAAGGGGCATTCTGCCAATTTTTTAAAGTCTATTCCCAAAATATTGTACTATTCCCTTAAATATCAAATCTCATGTCTTATTAAATTGTTTGTTTTGCCATTTCTCCACTTATAGACTACAAAACAACATCTTGTACAAATAATTTAGACTTTGTTCTTGAGTCTGAATCATCCCCAACCTGACCTTTAGGCTGTTACACATGATAAGCAATATGATCTGCACTCTCAGCTGCTTTTAGTGCAGAGTCAGTGCCAGGTGCACTGCTTTTCCACTACAATTCAGTCTGGCTTCTCTCTCTCTCTAATGTTGCTGGCCTATAGGACCAGAAGCACCAAGAAGCTGCTCACTTATGTGAAATAACACTTCAGATGGTCTCTTCACTTCAATTTTGAGTGAGAAAGAAGTGCAAGGAAGGCTGAGGAAAACTTTCCAGATGGATTTCAACACCAGTTAATTATTTAAAACTGCAAAGTAAGGGACAGTTGTTTTTTTTGCAGGTACATAGCAATAGTAGAAGCAACACACATGTATGTTTTGCTAGTATACTACATTCACATGTAAGCCAATTACTGAACCAAAGATACTTTTTTGAACGTAATTAATTACTTACACATCAACAAGAATGACCATATCTTTGGGGGATGAGGCTCCCTGGATGTACCTGTGACAAAGAACAAGAGAGAATGCACTACGTCAAGCCTGTAAATCTACTGCACCTGTGATAGTCTGGCATGAAAAGATGTTTTAGGCAGCATACTGTACCAGGGTCTCCTCCTGACGTCATACAAGTCGATTTTATCGGGGGCTTTCCAAGGTGAAGCTGAAAAAATGAAAAGATGTTTTCCTCATACGGTTTATGTAAATATGAGTTATCCCTTGTTTAATCCATTTAAAATGTCCCTACACCCTTCATATTCAACATCATCAGGTTAGGAAGCACAGGGATGGTTGTTAAAAGCTACCTGGGTAGTAGCGAGTGACACCCGTTGCACTCCCAAATGCCTGCCACAGCAGTGACGGATCCTCCTGACTGTTCTCCATGAACACTTTCTCGAGCGCCTGTGTCCAGTTCAACTCATTCAAAATGACTGGAGCTGATGGGGAAAAAGCTAAAGTTCTTAAATATGCTCCTTAAAATATGTAAAATAAATCAAATTTAATCACAAGCATATGACATATTTTCATGCTGCTGAGTAATACATAATTTAATCAGAACTTCACTTGCCTCCTTTATAAATATCTGTGGGAATCTGAACAGCTGTGTAGGAATAGTTGACATTGTTTTTGAAGTTTGGATCATAAACAAACTCCAGCTTGATGTGTGAAGGATTTTCCACCTCTCCTTCTCCATCCATGGAATACTATGAGAACATCAGAAAGCATGCATGTCACATTAACCTTCATCTTTTCACCATCACTATTATGATTACTGTGACTATCTAATTGCATTTTGCCAATTTTTTAAAGTCTATTTATTTAAACCAGACACATCGAATCATCGTGCTTCTGTGAAATGGCCTCAGTAAATACAAACAAAGCAGACAAATCTGTTCCTTTGTCCCATACTCACATAATCCAGCTCAGCCTTGGAGTCATAATAAGCCATGTCAAGCTCCTAGGAGAAAACAGACGCAGGTATGAGGAGGCTGATTAACAGTTAATGCGTAAAACTCACTGACAAGGTCAGTTTGGAGGAATTAATGAATCGTTCCAACTGTAAAATGGCAACACTCATGATAAATGTCCATCAAAAGTTACCACAAAATAAGTTCCATAATAATAAGTTTGTTTGGTTTACTACGATATAAACCAAAAAAACCACTCAAATCCTTGCATTTGTGAAGCTGTAACCACCAAATGTTTGCTATTGTTTCCTGCTCACTACTGTGACATTATGTGTGGACAGGCTGTAAGGCTTGGGTAGGACATTGCCATCTGTTAGTCTTAGTTTCTGAAGGGACCGTACAAACTTAATAAGCATGAAATCTACTGATATACTCCTATTTTTGGACTGTTCTGATTACCAAATATTATCTCTGAAGAGTGCCTTAGCTTATATTACATTTCAACTAAATATACCAAGTCTTTCTCGGTCAGCTGTTTGTCTTCTTGATGTTGTGATGAGTAATATGAATCTCCCATCCTCAGAGGAGTACAGCGCTTAAAACATCTAGCCATTATCAGCCTGTGCTTTTATAAGACAGTCCAGAGAAGTGACATTGCTCATGCTCCATGTTAACGCCTCCTGATAGCTCAGCTTCTTTAGACCTTATCCTGTTACCAGTGTTTTAATCCTCTGGAAAATGTTTCACCTGTTGATAAAGAACAATTTAGGGGCAGGAATCTTTGGCAATCTCAGAATGCTTGAATCCAAAGGACTCTTGACCTAATGAAAAGAAAGGGAGACACTGACTCTTACTGCATTGCCAAACCACTGACTCCTGTCTTGTTCCCCACTGAGCTGCAAATAAAACATAACTGACAGTTGAGCTAACTATTCTTGATTAGGATCATTGTATGACTTAAATAAAAGAGCAGAACAAGGTTTGTGAGTATTTGCAGTTTTTTATTTAAGCTAACTGCAATAACTGGAAGCACTTTACAATCTTCTTCCCGTACAAAATAACAAAATAAAAGTTTAATCTACTGACCAACATCACTGGTTAAATGTTTTTTTTGTAAAACAACTAATGGTTTATGTGTTCTGAGATAAGAATTGTAGGGGAATATTTTTTACTTATAATATTTCTTAGATCCTTTTTGGAATCAGCTTTTCTCTCATCATAAAAAACCTTTACTCTGAAATGTAACAGCTGAAAGGTAGATGAAAAGATCAATACAGCTCCAGCCATAAAATGGTTAGCTAAGCTAAGCATAAGGACTGAAAGCAGCTAGGCTGGCTCTGTTCAAAGGAAACAAAACAACAATGGTTTTATGGTGCGTTAAATGCAGGACTATTTCTTAGTCATGTGCAGTGACTTTTGTAATATGGTGTAATATGTTAAGTGAGCTTTTAGGGGTGCTAGTAAACAAATGTTACCTATGAACAGAGCCAGGCTAGCTGTTTCCAGTTCTGATGCTAAACTACACTAACCGGCTAATGTAGCTTCAAATGTTGCAGACAGGCATGAGAATGCTATCAATCTTCTTCAGCCAGAAAAAAAAACATTTATAAAATATTTTAGGTTGATTTTCATACCAAACCTACTGGGCACTGATCATATCAAGGATATACTGAAAAAGGTAGGAAATCCATCTTAAAGCTGGTGGTGTGCTTTTGAAAATGGTTGACTGTTGAAATTTCTCAACATTTTTAAGACATGAGCTAAAATATGCAAAACCATGTGTCTTTTAAAATGACAGAAGGATTCAGCGCCTCAAAAAAGCATGTGAGAGGCTATGTGAGAGGATGGGGTTAACCGTTAATCTTATTTTGTTGGCCAAATGAAGGCGACCAATTGGAAAAGTGGAATGCCAATGTGTTTAGGGCTCAATAGAACTCAGTCATCTGTTTCACCCAGCTGAGTGCTCAGGGATCTGCTCAGCTGACTGGTGTAAATGTTCTGTCTTTCAATTTGTCCCAACGCTCAGGGACATCAGACCCATCTGGTTTGAATTTACATCATTGGTTAAATTTGAGTGTGTAGCGTTTCCACTATGTGAGGAAATTATGAAAATGAAAAAATAATGAAAAAAAAAAAATCACAGAAAATATGGAAGTTCTTGGGTTTGCATATATGAGAAAAAGAATTATCAAGGGTTGTCGATAATACTGATCAAGTACAGCATTGTGCTGTGTATCAAAGGCTCTCAATTATGCTGACTATAACACATGTAATATAAATTGCCACTCAGATCCAAATTTACAAATGCATTATTTTAACGACAAATATGTTATTTAAGGGTTTACCTTAATTCCATCCCGCCACTGATGCTCTCGCTGGAGCCGCTCTGCTTCACTGGCTAATCTCTACATGTTGAAAAAAGAGAAACACTCACATTAAAGGAGCAACTATGACAAATCTGATTTATCTAATCAAAGAAGGAGGAACACTGTGAAACATGGTGCTGAGAGTAAGACAGAACTGGGTGTACTGGCTTCTGCAATAAGGTAACCCTACACTTTGTGCTACAGGAGAGCTCAGACAACATCAGGGATGCTGTCAATAAATTACTTGTCTATCAATGCTTTCTATTCTAAATTTGCAAACCCTATAGCCAGTAGGTGATTTGTTAAATTTTAACAGAGTTGTTCATCCGCAACTAGTGAACCGCCCCATGAACGATTCTTGGTTCTGTATTTATTAATAAAATTAGCTACATAGGTTAAAGAATATTATAGATCCAAGACCAAACTGACAAAAAGGAGGGAGAAAAAGTCACAATTACAAAGCTGTTTGCTACTTCAGCACCACGGACAGTGCCATGGTTTTATCACTACACAGATAGAGTTACTGATGTTGCAGAGCCATAGATTCTATCTTGCACAAATCTCAGTCAAGGGGCATGGCATGCTAAAAATAACTTTAAAATTAAATTAGCAGAAAAAAAACATTTACAGTTAAAAACAGATACAATAGCAACAGTCAGTTGTCATATTTCTCAGAAACATGTACTTACATCGAGTGCTTTGCGCTTCTTAGCCAGGAGTTTCTCTATATCTGAGGCCGCCTTCTCCACAATCTTCCGAGGCTGATTCTTCACCAGACTAAACCGTCGTCTTTCTTCATTGTATATCTGTACATTTTAATGAAATTAAGTGAAAAATGTAAGAGAAATAACAAAAACAAGTCATTCTATTAAGTTTATTTTCTGCTGACCTAATGTCCTGCTATTGACTATATGTAACCTTTGATAACTTGTCCAAGCTGACTTAACATCAATCTGTGTTACAAATTAGTCCAGTTTGTATCAGTGTGGTGTTATTTTAAAATAGTAATTAACAAGTCTGCATTTTGTAAAACTAAAGAAACACACTTAAGGAAACAGGTGGTGGGAAGTTTAAAGCTCAGTAGCTTAATAATAATAATTCAAAACTTATGAATTTGCAAAATCAAATCCTTTTCTTATTCAAATTGTTTATTCAAATACTGGACACAGGGGACCAAACAAGTGTGTTCAATCCAAATCTAAATATGGATCCTTTCATGTAATCTATTCACACACACACACACACACACACACACACACACACACACACACACACACACACACACAATGTCTGTTGTCTTTGAACAAAGTTTTCACAAAAGAATCACATTGCAGGAATTATATACCAAAATTACACAGACACCATGTGGCATTTATTCTCTTTGTCATGAAAAAAATCTACTATAATATTCTTTTACATATAAGAACAGGATGGTTATTGACAGAACAATGAATGCAATTGCCCTTGAAAGCAGGGCATGGAGCATTTTGAAATTAAAAAAAAAACTTATTTCAAAAAAACATATTTTGTGTGACTGCTACATGTTATTTAACTTGGTGTGAAAAAATACACTCACTTAAAGCTGTTAACTGTGACTTTTAACAACAAAAATTACAATGCAGAACATTGTTTTCTAACAATGTTTTCCAGTGAAGTTGAAGATTAAGGTTTATTTTATTTCTCATCTCACCTCAAAGATGACAAATATTGCTGCGACGCTTATGGTCTATTTAAACCATAATACTACAAAAATCTATTTTAATGTATGCCATGTAAATAACGGCTTACCCTCTTCATTACTTTCTGAGTAAAGTTTACAGATTCACCCAGATTCTGCTCTTTATGCTCTTCTCCAGAGGACCTGAAGTTAAATTAGACCACACATGGAAACACATAAAAGTGTTTCTTTTGAAATGTGGCCTTTCAACATCCTTGCAAAGTATTCCTTTTTGATTTCTACACCAGGGTCAGGACCAAGAACTAGGACCTGTGTAGAATATATTAAGAATCAAGACGTACTACTGACAACATACTGTAGCTAAAACCTTTAGCAAACCAGCTAGAAGGTTGTTGGTTAGCTAAAAACTTTAGATCTCCTGAAACCAGCTAGGTGAACATGGTTGTTACCATAGACTTTCTTTAAACTCTATGGTTTTATCCAGTGAAATATCTCAACATCTACTGATCCTGGAATTTGTTGCAAATTCATTTACCAGAGTGATCTCTGATTTTTTGCCATCATGTCACTTTTAGTTTTGAGAAAAAGTTTTTTTTTCTGTAATTTGGTACACATATCCACTTTCCCCTCAAGATAAATTGCAATTACTTGGTGATTCCCTAACCTTTCATGTAGTATCATCATTTATAACCTAATACATGCAAAACTAATGACATTCCCATCATCCTCAGCTATACTTTGTCTTAGTACTAATTATCACATGCTAACTGGCTAAACTAAGATGGTCAACAGGGCAAACATTATACCAGCTTAGCATCCGTATGTTAGCATGCAGACACTAACAAAATAGTTCCCCCAACCTCCAGATAATCATGTTAGCTTACTTTAGAATAAAAAAAACTGCCAAATTGCGGCCAAGCAGTCTAAGTGGTTAAAAAAAAACTGATTTAGAGCAGAGCTGTGTTAGAAAGGTCATCAATCTGCAAATGAAAAATCAGGTATTTTTATTGGTTAAGGAATTGAAAATAACATTTAATTTAAATTACAAGCATTTCCTCAACAAGAGAACATTGTACTAAGCTTTCCGGGCAAAGAGGAACGATTTCTTTAACGGATCCAGATTGTTTCTGGAGCATGGAGGGATTAATGAGGACTCAATGAACAAGTCTCACATCAAGGCATTACTGCAGGCTGCAGGCGGACCATCTGCTCTGCTGTGACACAAACAGATAGGACACGTCCCACTGCTCACTGCTGAGGGAACGCCCCCACACATCTTCACCGAGCAGTCTCTCTTGCCCCCTACAGATGATCTTTGGTCCTGTTTTTTGGCATTTGCTTTCTTAGGAATAACCCCTTATTCCCAGCCACCTGTTAGAGCAAGGATGTGAAATAACCTTGATAACTTATTGGACATGATAGGTAAATGGTGGATATTTTAATGAATTTAAGTATGCAATGGATTTCCAACAGGTCCTGAAGGTAACTTTTTTGACGACCAGCCACTGTGGCAGGTGGATTTAAAAATCCTTTACCAGACAGTTTTTTTTGCCTCATAAAAAGGTGAAAAACAGGAATCACATGAACGTTCCAAAAGCGCAGTCGCATCCTCTTCAACTGTGCTGCTTTCATTCATCAGTGCCTTGACCGCAGCGATCTCCTTCGAAAGCGCAGTCTTTGATAGTTTCCAACTTATCGTGTGTAGGTGGCTTTTTGATGACGTGGTCCATAATTGCTTCTAATTTTAAGTTCTAAGTCTTGATTACAAAAGGATTTGACTTTGCTTTCTCTGAGCCATATACGTACACGGCAGTCTCTGCAGTACATTTGTTCTGCACTGCTGTCATAAATCAGCCCTTCACGAACCTTGCCGTTGCCGCCAATTGGCCACTTTATATTAAAACATCTTCTTTTACTTTTCTTTGACTCATGCTCATGGCCCCTTTACCCCAGTAATGTGCCGCCACATTTGAAGCTAAAAACGAAATGACGGACTTTGGTGAAATGTAAAAGAACAACAGTTGCAAAACAAACTTAATGAATCACTCAATTCTCATTGACAACCTGCCAATATGGCAGGTAGACTGATAATGTTACCCGCCAATTGCTAAATTCACCTGCATTTGGCAGGTGGTCGGTTGTTAATTCCAGGCCCTGATTTCCAACATGATGGTTTACATGCGTGCAAGAAACCAAATTCCTGTGAAAAATCAGGAAAACAGCAAATTGGACATTTACATGAAGTGCAATAGTCGGTGCATTAGATAAGTATTAGTCTGGATCAACAGAAGTACATTTCCAAGATGAAGTCTGACATCTGGCACGCTGAATGTCACCTTCCCCTCTCTGTGCATTGCCGTTCTCAAAATTCCTTCTACTAGCAAGCTACATGCTGAAAGTGGCAAGTTTTTAAGAAAACTTGGATTGTGCAACAAGGCAGGCCTACTTAAAGCTTTAGTGCATAACTTTTTTTATAATAATGAACGTCCATTACATTCAAGCCGTTATCAAATGAGTTGCTGCAAAGCTAAATATGACTATCAGCTTCACAAAACTCTCTCTGTATTTCTCAGCGTGGCTATGTTTAAAATTGGTGTAAACTGGCAACTTTTGCTCGCAGAAACTTGAGGAAAGATAATAACCTCTTTTGAAGATTCATCATGTTTTTTAATCCTCTGTGTCCTCCTTGGCTACTAGCAACTGCATGGAGGAGGGGTGGGGGTGAAATGCAATCATTAAAGGCTTGTGTCATGTGGATGCGCTGACAGAATTGTTGTCATTACTTCGAATTTCTCATGGGGGGACAGAAATTACGCACTGTAGCTTTAAACGATTAATTGATTATCAAAATAGTTCCTGATTTATTTTCTGTCAATCAACTTATCTAATAATCAACGCATTGTTTCAGCTCTAATTTATTTTCTACACAACAATTCCTAAACCATTCAGAGTGTGAGAGTTTGATGAAAGATATCAGTGCATTTATACAAAATAATACAACCATTAATATAAGTGTGAATTGTTCCAATAGTAAAAAATAAATTACATGCTTATGAAAGACTTGAATTAGTATGCATGAATGTAGGTGTTTTTAAGCTCATGACTTCATGAAACATTACACTAGATAGTCTATATTCAACCAGTGTAGGCGTGTGTTCAGGTAGCTCTTTGGAATTGTATGAATTGTGCAATGTGGGCAAGATTGATAATTATTGCACGCAATGCACAAAATTCAGCTACGACCTGATGAATGAAATGAAAACTGATGAATATAAAAGCTATTAAGAGTTTTATGGAAAAGAAAAACATTGTGTTTTTGGCTGCTTATATCTTTGCAGGGAGAGAAAAAAGAAACAGTGTTTTTTGAAAAGCAGACTATCAAATTATTTTTATAGTTTTATTTACCTACAGTATTTAGCTTTAGCTCCTAAACTTAATAGATTTAAAACCCCATCGCCCGCTTGGTGCATTTCTTGTGTTTATGCAGCACTATGATGAGATAGACCTGTGTACTATAAAAAGAAGGCTACACACTCACCCCTTTCAACTGCTGGGCTCCAGTGATGTGCTGAAAGACTCTGTCAATCTCCTGCTCGATACGCTTGGCCCAGTGCTTTATCCTGTGGATAAACAACACAGGCTGACTGTCACACAACACAAACTAATTAAACAGATAGAGAGAGAAAGAGAGTGTGTGTGTGTGTCTCACAGAGGTAAGCAGCATGAATATGAGCAGAAATTCTTTGGTACAAAGAATAACAGATTTGATGTAGATTTATTTTAATTAAAAGTGAAGTTAATTTTCAGTGTTGGCCTTACAAAAATTGCAATTCTGCTTTAAATTTCACTACAGTGTAATTGCAGTAATGTCATTACTACCGTGTGTGTGTGTGTGTGTGTGTGTGTGTGTGTGTGTGTGTGTCTGTGTGCGTGTGCATCTCACAGAGATAAGCAGTGATGTTGTGACAAAAAAAGCCATCACCTGTGCATGGATTAAAACACAAATTATAAAAACGTGCATCATTTAACAAAAACACATTAATATCTCTACTAAATATTGTTTCAAGATGCACTAAATGAATAAAAAGGTGCCTTCACCTTGCAACCAACACCATTAATAAGGCCATGCCATGCCATGCAAGGTAGATGCCTGAGAATTTCACACCTTGGGAAAGAAAATCTTTTTAAGAAAAAGAAAAAACACTGATTACACCAATTAACTAATCAACAGCAGGATAAGAATAAAATCTTAGACTGTGGTTGAGATTAAGCCTTGAAATGTTAGCAAGGGTAACTAATCAGCTTTGTTGACTCATCATAATTCTGTGAAAGGATATTTTAGGAGCAACAAAAATTCAATTCACGACATCATTATTACATAAAGTACATAATCAGCTTTTAAAACCTGTTGCAACCGCATAGAACACTTAAGGCAACTGGAATTACACAAAACCCCTAAAATAGAGCAACAAATAAGGCAGGATAAACAAAATATCCACAGTGTTGAAAGTGTTAAGTAATGATAACAGAGACAAATTCAATGAAGGAGAGGTTGATGTGTGGCTCTAGAGCGGAGTAATGTAACAGGCTCTGGGCACTACAAATTACAGTTGAAAATGTTTAACATAAATATGTAGTACATTGATATTCATGAAGAGCAGCAACTGTCTCTCTTATTGAGACAACTTTCGAAAACATCAAGTCTGTTGCAAGGAATCTTGGCATCTGGTTTGGCAGTAACTTGAGGTTTGAGCAGCATACCACACAACTGGTATATAAAATATAAAAAATATAACACATGTTAACTTTTAAAGACACAGCATATTTTACATGCATTTATCTCATCACGCCTCTATTATTGCAACAGCCTTTTTACTGGTTTGAACCATAAATCTGTAAATTGACTCCACTGTGCAGAACTCAGCTGCCCAGTATTTTTTAGAATAGATTTTACTGATCAATTTTAAGGCTTTTTGTGGCCTTGCACTAGGGGTGTGTAAAAAAATGGATTCGTATTTGAATAGCGATTCAAGCTCTACCGATTCAAAATTGAAATATATAAATTGATTCCAAAAATGTATTCACTGATTACTCATCTGCCTGAGGATATCAGGTCAGCTGAGTCAGTGATCTCTTTTAAGTCACTCCCTTCTTAAAACATACTTTTATTGGAGAGCCTTACCTGATTTTACTTGATCTTGAACCTTCTTGAACTGTGTTTTATTCTTTAAAATTGTTCTTTTCTTTTCTAATTTTTTATACACAAAATTGGCTTTATTTGTTATTTTATAAAAATCTGTTGTTTTTATGTTTTCATTTTTTGTGGCTTAAATCCTCTCACAAGTTTTTTAGATTTTATGAAGTGTTGGTCATTTATAATTTGTTGCAGTGACATGGAGCCATTTAGCCAGAACCAGATTCTGTACAATTCTGTCTTGTGGTTAGTTACCTTATTGGGCTTTAAAAGTCTGTTTGAAATCTATTTTATCTAAAAATATATATTCAAAATGCTTAAAACCTGTAATAACTACAATAGGTTTTCAACACTCACTAACATATCCTTTTAAATTGATGTAGCAAACATGTTGGCAAACAGTTGCTTATTTACGCATCCAATAGTTCCAAGTTGTGTTTCACGCTCTTTTAGCTCTGGTTTTGGTCTCTGCCAACACCAGAGGTAAATATGTGGCTTTTTTTTTTTGAAACAGCTGCCTCTTGCTCCTGTAAAAAAACACTAGCAGAGTAAAAAAAGTAACATTGTGATCCAAACAGCTAAATAATGAGCTAAAGCTGACTAGAAAGCACCATAAAGCCAAGCTGCAGCTTCAGGTGATAATTCTCTGTAGGTTCATGCAACCCCTGTCATTTGATACATTGTTATTATAAAACTATAATTTATAGCAGCTTTATCATATCTTTGTACTACTTTTTAACCCTAGTACCCAGAATTACACATATCATACAAATTCTGCTGCATTGAGTTTTAAAGGTAACATGTAGAAGGTACAGAGTTCAAAGTTAGCCCCTTCTCCCCGGTTCAAAGAGAAAGAGAACAGCAGTGGTCGAGCGAGCTAGAGACTGAATGAAGAGAGTAAGCGCAGAACAAGCTGTGAATAAGAGGAATACAATTTTATTTTCTGATTTTTTTTAACGGCAGATACCTTCTAATGCACAAATAAACACACCTCGGCGGAAAGGTGTGGCATTACCGGATTTTGTGTAAATGCAAACCTTTATCCTGTCTGTTTCTGTGTGTGTCGGTTAAACTTGTGCATCGGTGTGAGACACTAAGAGGCGTGACAAAGTGGCGGTAGCTGGGGATGAGAACAGGCTGCACAACCTGAACGCCGTTCTTGGCTGGGGGTTACACACCCACGTGGGGCCCAAAAGGCAGTGTCTCTGCAGATAAAGACAGCGCCACACTTTTAGTAGGTCAGTGATGATTGAGAGGAATTATTTTTGTACTAGTCTTTACATTGTTTTCTTAGTAAAACACTGCATATTATACCTTTAATTGAGCGGGGGTTTTAAATATGCACATGTACATGCGTGTGCATGGATTTTGTGCTCAGTAGAGAGGTCAATTCAAGTTTGTCATTTTTTGTTCGCATATTTAATATGACAATAAAACAAATTATTAAATTCTGTAGTTTTCATTTAAACAAAAAATAGAAAGCAAAAGGTATTTACCCAGCTATACTGCGGACTGCTTACTAGATATTAATCCTATCCTTTTATCCTTGATTTTGTCTTAACAATATTACAGTGTTTTCTAACATGTGCTTATTTTCCACACTGGGCTTGTAAATCTGCGTAGTTGTGTTGCAACAGTGATATCAACAACAACCACTGCACCCGTTGATGGTGGACAGCCAGCACCAACACAGATTCTTATAGTGAACTAATGTTAAAAAAGAAAGCTTTACTGGCTGATAAAAGGGTACCTGGCTATTTAACAGCAGTATCACAGCACTTGACAGTATCAGTATTCCTACCAATACCTCTGTTAAATATCAACTCCAACACAGAAATCACACCCAGCATTGACTGCACACCACAAACCACCAATGACAAGCACATGTGGGTCTAGCCACTAATTACCTCGCAGCCCATGAAAAGTATATTAATAGGGGTTCTATTACAAAAGTAGGATGAGAAGAAGGAAGAAGAAGAAGCATTTGAAGAGAATGTGTATTTTGCTTTGGGATACTTTTACCTAGACCTGCAAAGAAACATGCCCAGAAAACTAAATTAGCCTTGTTTAATGTGTACAGACTTGGTATCTCCTTTAGAAACCCAATTTCTTTCCTCCATGACTAATTTCATTATGTTTAAGAACACAGAGTGAAACAATAAGCAGAAAGGTGGCCTAAAACAAACACAAGATGAATCTTCAGAAGGTAACAGCATCATTACAATGTCAAGAAGACATTTATAGAGGAAGTTTTTCTTCTTGTTTTGATGAGACAGCACATAGAATTTTACCAAGAGAGCCATACTGCTTTTGATCAACAAGCTTACGGAATTTACTTTACTCTGCTAGTGACCAGTGCCTGAGGCGAGGGCTCTAAACGATCACTGGTTAAACACAAGCTGAGGTCAGAATAAGCTGAGGTCAGATGGCAATGGAACAAAGCAAACAACAGACGGCTGTATTGTATTGAGGAAGTGAGTAGAAAGCAACATGCGCATCAAACTTCCTTAAGTGATAAAACCGAACTCCTCCTTGTAGCCACCAAATCCACCCTATCCAAAATCAATAGTTTCACTCTTCCTATTGACAACTCCTTGGTCTCCCCTTCCCCTCAGGTCAAGAGTCTGGGTGTCATCCTCGCCTCCTCCCTCTCCTTTCAGTCACACATAAATAATATCTGCTGGTCTGCATACTTCCACCTACGCAACATTAACCGCCTCCGTCCGTCCCTTACCACTCACACTGCCTCCATCCTTATCCACAGCCTCATCACCTCCCGCCTTGATTACTGTAACTCCCTTCTTTTTGGCCTTCCTCAAAAATCCCTCCATAAACTTCAACTTCTTCAGAACTCAGCAGCTCGTGTCATCACCAGAACCCCGTCTTTTCATCATATAACCCCTGTCCTTCAGCAGCTCCATTGGCTTCCAGTTCAATTCAGAATACAATTTTAAATCCTTCTCTATACTTTCAAAGCCATCCATAACCTTGCTCCTCCATATCTATCAGAACTCCTTCACATCGCCGCCCCCTCCCGCTCCCTCAGATCCTCCTCCTCTATCCATCTCACTGTACCCCCAGCTCGACTTGTCACCATGGTGAACAGAGCCTTCAGCCGCTCTGCTCCCCAGCTCTGGAACTCACTCCCACCTGACCTCCGCAATATCGACGCTCTCCCCCTGTTCAAAACTAGACTCCAAACCCATCTGTTCCAGCTTGCTTATTTGTAAATACACTGTCCCTGTAATTTTTGTTTTGCCTTGTTTTGGCTTTATTTTGTTATAACTCCTTTCACTATTCTGTTCCCTGTATCTCCCTTTTTTGTCTGTAAAGCGACCTTGAGTGATGAGAAAGGCGCTGTTAAATAAAATGTATTATTATTATTATTATTATTACTTGCTTTACCTCCTGCGTGGTGCAAGGAATTAATTCCCCCAAAGATCTCGCACACTTGTCACCTGCATCGTTTTGGTCACAAGGAACTTTCTCAAGACATGAATGCAGAGGTGTATTATATTGAGGCTCATACAATTTGGTCCAATGTTTCTCTGCACTTTGGAAAGCTCCCTCCAGAGCCACAGAGATATTAAATAACGGTTTTCACATGCAGGCTGAGATGTACTGCTCACAAATAAATCCAATTTTAAGTAAGTGTTGTAGCTTTAAGGTTATAGTATAGCAGCGGTTTTCTGCCATCTTTAGGCAGAGTGCAGTGCTCATTAATGCAAGAGGCAATTTACTTTTTCACCACTGATTCAAACATTTGTGTAGAATACTTGTTTGATAAATAGGCCAGCGCACTAATTAATAACTAACAGTATCAAACAACCAATCAGTGAGCAGCCCTGAGGTTACTGCCTTCATTTAAATGAACCCATATGTTAAAGTATTTCTTACAGCTGGGTTATGCACATACGCGGAGTTTGTGCAAGGCTGGGGGGACATGTTGCTGTACCAACGTTGCAATAAAGGATTCCTAAATGCCATGTATATAAATTTGATGTCAGCTTAGAGTTTTGGGTAGATTTGGACTTGTATACGTTTTATTCCACTTTGTTTGAACAGCAAAGTGGAGAGGCCACATTCACCTGTCTGGAGTTGGCTGGTGAATGTGATGGGCGTAAAAATACACCATGACCCTTTCTGTGGATCTATTGATTGCTGTGGATGACTTTTTTGGTTTCATTGGAATATGGCAAAATACGGATCTTTTTTTCTTAACGTTTTATGGTGTGATTGCGATTCGTTTCTGCGTTTGAAGAGGCATCTCAACAGACTGTAGGTCAAACACTGATTGTTCACTGTCAGGCTACATTTTAAATGGATTTAAGTGCCGGGGCATTCCCTCCACCGTCTGTCTATTGTATTGTATTTCATAAGGGCAAATTGTTACAATGTAATTTAAAATCTTCTTTTAAAAATAAACATTTTTGTTTTGTCCATATGTGATTGTGCTGTGTTATAACAGGTCTCAGCTGCTACAATGACGCTTTTTGTTTTTTTTTGCCCCCCGGCTCGGATGTCAAACTCCGCTTATGGTTAGGCAGTTTGTTAATGCTGTTGTTGGGCAAAACTTCCATAATAATCATTCAGCATATTGTAATTCAAGTGGTTTGAGAGAAAACTATACTTTTGCATCTCCTGCTTGGCTCTGTTTTTAGGCTTTAGAAAATCTAGCCCATGACAGGAGACTTTGGCCAATTACAGGTCATTTCAGAGTTGTTCTAGAGAGTTGAGATGCACGTTAGCCTTTAGCCTAAAATTGCCTCATTTGCCATGTTTAGGTTTCCTTTCACACCACCTCAGGTGTCTTCTCGTTTGGATGGCAGTAGTAGGTGGTACCGGGGCTTCGGCCTCTGGTCCTGGTTGCAGGCTGCTGCCATCCAAACGAGAAGACACCGGAGGCGATGTGTAGTTTAGCCTTCTGCTAGCCGTAGACAGAGTGAGAGCTGCAGGAGAAAGAGATCTAACTCTACTTTAAATGTACTTTACTTGTTTTGTATTCTGCCTCCCTCAGCTAAATATATCATTTGACTGAGAGTCTTTCCCTCTAATGCGCCTTAAACTTCACTCTAATAGCAACACAACCAGAGTCGGTGGAGTACTGCATGGGGAAAAACGGCCAGTACACATTGTCAGCAACACAACATAATAGCATGCAGTGGTGGAATGGGAGGATGGCTTCTGGGGCATAGTAAAACAAAGATAGGTTTCAAGATTATAAATGCTGTTGATGCCAAATTCCTACCCAACCTATGATATGCAACTTAAAAGTGGTAACATCAATTTTGCCTCTCTTTATGTGTTCTGGTTTTAGAATGATGAAGACAGATCTAGATATTTTTGATTATTTTTTTCCTTGGAAACTATCATGTTTTTTACTAAACTATGTACAGGTTTTCAAAGTAATAAAAGTAATTGTATATAGTGCATATAGCTGCACTGTGAGCATGGTTGGATGCCCCCTGGACCTCTCCAAGTCCTGGATGTTTACAACATCTGGTCCTGCTCCTGATAGTACGTGCTCTTTATGTATTCTTCCTTGTCTTCTCAGTCATAAACAGCATATTATACAAAACTGCAATTTCAAAGCAGCACATACACAATCCTACACGATCAGAACAAAAGCAACATAATGCAATATAAGAAGAACAGTGTCTTTCATAGTCAGTGCATCAATACCATGTTGAGCCACATGCTATTAGCCACAGGAAACAGAATTGCTTAATCAAAATATGCTTTAAAGACTCCCTGTATGCCCAGAATTTGCCATCCTATTCTAGAGAGACCAGGAGGACCAGTGAATAAAGGCAGTCTCAATATCTTAATAAAGATTCCTATTTCTGCATGTTCCTCCTGCTTTACTTCACTTGTTCAACCTTCATTCAACTGGATTCATTCACGACATGCAATCCTGCTGTTCAGCCCGGCCAAATGGATTACGGAATATTTTGTGGAGAGGGAAACATTTATTTGAGCGTGAAATTAGTTTGAACCAGGAAATACATCTCAATATCCAGAAAATGGCCCTGGATCCTGTAAGTGCTCAAGAGTCTATGTATTATCAGTCAGAAAGCCGACAGCAGAGTTTACAAGAAAACATTGCAGATTCAAGTCTTGTTGGGGTTGCTTCTAGTGTTGAGGAGCCACAAATCTCGGCTCCACTGTCCAGATCCACAGAAAAACAATCTTCACAATGAGGACCCTATATTTGACTATTATTAGCTTTCTAATAGCTTTCTGATCGTATTATGGGCTGAACACAAGAGAAAGACTTTTAGACCTGATGGTGAATAGACATCCCTTGGAATGCATGCTTGAGTTTCAGGTAGTCATGTGCCAAGTTAAAGGAGTGGTGTGAAAAACTAAGATTACAGTATTAATTTTTATTTTATTTTTTTATTTGTTGCATGTCACACTGTATGAGATGGTTTTGAGGCATGTCAAATTAATTAAAGTGCTTACATTGTTGCATTGGCCAGCCTATTCTACATCATTTTATGGCATATTTTAATTGCTGAGATTGTAGATGTGGTTTATAGCAGCAAGTCACTTCATTAAGAATTTAGTCCTACATTTCTGACATTATCAGCAATTTTTGGTTGCCAATTTTTATTTTTATTTTTTTATAAAAGACCAGAGTAAAGAAACGTATTGAATTGAACACAAATTAGTTTAAATACCCTTGCAAAGTGTTGTAAAAATCCTACTGCGTGAATAAATCAGGTGGGCTACATGACTGTAACCCACAAAACTGCAGCTTTCATCGTGTGAGTCAGTGCAGCTGAAGTCCAATCCTAAGTTTCTTACTGTGTGCTCCATTTCCTCTACTCTCAAGCCCTATAGGATGTCAGAAAACTCTATCGCAGTGCTGCGAAGATGCGGCTGAACAGCAGAGCACACTTGTGTCTCTACTCTGTTACCTGCTTTAGTCACACACCCCTGGGATAAGAAAGAGAGAAGCACTATGTGATGTGACCCATATTCACTTATAGCAGAGAGAGCAAGAGGTTGACAGGGTGGAGCAGCAGAGCGATAGGTGGAGTACAAGAAGCAGAGAAAGGATACATTTACAGCTTTATGTACAAAAAGTGTGGATTTTTCCCAATTTTTTAATTAAGTCAATAACATCAATTTCCAAAAGATGATATTTTTTTTATTTTTAAGGACAGCTGTAGACTCTCAGCGCTGTTATGAAATTATTGGCAACAAAAAGACATTTTGACTTCCTCAGCACATATGTTAAGTCATTTCATTTATTTCCATACAACTAAAGTGTGATTAACATATTTATAGTTATATTTATGCATCTCAAAGCATTTAGCTAGGGGAAGGGAAAGACCATGATTGGGTTAGTCTGGCTCACCAGATGGGCCTTGCTGGGATAAAGCCTGACATCCAGTGCATCTTTCACATGCCGTATGTCCCTCCCCTTCCGCTATCTCCGTTATCTATTTTGCAAGGGCCCTGGACGGTTGTGATTGGTTTAAAGAAACAAACAAGCCAGAACGTTGTTTTCCCCTATCCACAAATAGGTAAGCGGTGTAGCCAGACTATACTCCAGCGCTGACAAAGCGCTGTGGAGAAAAGTCAGGTAATGAGAGACTTCATTTGGGTTAAATGTTTAAAAAGTCAATACCCGTTTAAACTGAAAGACTTTTTGAATATTCAACCAAAAACAAGTAATGCTAAAATAATTAGTAGATTAATTGATTAGTCCATCATTGGGGAACTAAATTGACAGCAGCCAACAAAATATTCAAAAAGTTAAAGCAAAAGTGGAAAAAAATGCTTCTCTTTTTTGTTTTTGGATCATTGTTAATTGATTAAATTTGGGCTTTGAAAAAGTTCCCATTGGGATTTTCTTTTTTTGTGCTGTTTTCTACTTTTTTTACTAAGCTTCGCATAGCCAGACCTCCAGAGGACTGTCAATGTTGTCTGTAGAGGTCTGGCTACACCACATATACTGTATATTCTGGGATAGGGCTCTGGCTCTGGCTCTGGTAGAGTTAATGAGAGGGTTGGAAGCTAATCTATTGGTTCTCAAACGTTTTCTTTAACACCTTCATTACACACAAAAAGCAAGATAACAATTTGATATAACATTGTCTAGAACATGAACTAAGTGTGGAAAACTCCAAACTCCAGTGTCATAGTCCTGCTCTGTAGTTGAATGTCACACATCCTAAATTAGAAAAAATTGATTGCTTGTGAATCTAATCACGGCAGCAATTACATTTATTCCACAAACTTATTTGAAGAGCAATTTAGTATATAAACATATTCTGTAGGAGACAGGGTTGCTATCTATCTATCTACACGCAGAGACAGAATGCAACAGACAGAGTCAAGACTAAAGGGGCGGGAGTAAAAAGGGCGCAGCGAGAGAGGGCAAAGGGAATAAATCCTCACTGCTGCAGTATTCATTCTTAATTGGAAAGAGATGCTGTTCTACAGCGTAGAGATTCTGCTTCATTTAGCTTACATGAAGAGACCCAGGGCAGAGGGCTATGTAGCACTCAGCAAAAAAATCAACGGAAAGGGGGAGGAGGTGGAGAAAACAACTGCTAATACCCTACTTAAAATAATCTAATTCATCATAAAACACTCACAGTCACACACCTCCCTGATTCATAGACCCCTTTCCTAATTGGTAAATACACCTCGAATCTCCAGTTGTGATTGGCCAGAAATCCCTCACTGTGAGCCCTGAAGATGAGTGGACCATCTGGCCTGTTCCTCCCTCCAGAGCAGCCTGATTGCAAAGCCTGGAGGTGGGCCCAGATAACTGTAGTCTCAAGTTAAGTGCCTGCTGTACTTAACAGCAACGAGTTAAAGGTTAATAATTAAGAACTACGCATGAGATTAATTAAAATAGAGAGAAAATGCTCAAATTTAAATCCACTCTCAGCTGAAATTCACAGTAAGACCACACCTTTCTTCTTCTATGCAACATGGTAGGCCTACTGCTACTTAACATGCTGTACTACTAGAGGCTATTACTGTACTGGTGATTTTCTCAGGGGGGTTGCAAGAGAAGCGAGTGTTTCACAAAATAAAGAAACTTGAAAGCCTGCATGGAAAATTCTAGTTCTGGCGCACAAGAACAGCCAGGGGAAAGCTGGGGGGGAGGCCTTTTCAGTTTCATAACAACTGCACACTTTATGTTGCCTATCAAATACATGAGCATCTGACTGCTTTAACTAATAAAAGCAATTACCAGCATCACCTATAACTTCACTGGCATAACAAGTGTCACGGGGAAAAAGATCTCTATATCCTTGCCATTCTTTTTGTTAAAGAAAAAACGAGTAATGAGATTTGGCATTAAATTAACAATCACATTACATTAACATTAATCTAACTTGAGGCAATATGTAAATATACCTATAGCGTTGAGTGTTCACACAATTTAGGCATAACTTACTATTAATAACGTAGGACATTATTGTTGAAAAAGTACACACTTATCTGATAAAAAGGCCAACTTGATATAACCCCCAAAAAAATTGGAGGTCTTCTGTTTAACTGAGACACTGATGTGATTGTTCACGTATAAATATATATCTGTAAATGATCTGAATAGCGTTCCCATACATATTACCTTTCCTATGTATGCCCAGTCAGACAGTGAACTACACCTTACACAACAATGAGCTTTAACGTTTACATGCATGTAATCGCCAACACTGTCAAATTATATAACAGCATAAAATAAAACAGGATGACTGAAGTATCGCATAACACTAGAGCTGAGTGGTCAAGCCCAAAGTTGTCTCCCATCAAAAGCCCCGGTATGTTTTCAATCAGGGAAAGCGTCACTTACGTGTATTGCTGGGGGAATGTGAGACCTGCTGCTCCAGGCCACGATGCGCTGGAAATCAAGATAATCTGGATAGATACCAAGCAGACGATGCTGCAAGACCCTTTGCCTATCGCCATTTTCCATTAACAATTCTCGGCACGGGGTTTCTGTGCTTGGATGAAGCGCTCCGGGGCATACAGCTAGCTAGCGAGTGTGAAGTGTGAGTCCGACTCAGTTTCCCAACGAGTTCATATCGGTTTCTGTTGTCAAGTGGTCGCGGAGGAGGCAGGCATTGGCCGCGGAGGCATCGCGGACGGTGGGAGATGCACTAATGCAGCTGCCAAGACACTGCAGAGTCTCTCCTCCTGCTCCTACATATACACCACCACCAACACACAGGCCGGCGCGTCCACGACAGCTCTCTCTCTCTCTCTCTCGCACTCTCTCTCGCTCTCTCTCATCAGCAGCGCTTGGAGACAGGCGCGTTCATGCTCACCAGGCAACAGAGGAGCAGAATCTAGTGTAGGCTTTATTTATCTCTGCAGAGCCACGTGGGATTTGTCATCGGCATAAATTTAGTCTTTTTACAAGTCTGACCGCTGCTCTTCTGTGTGGTGTACTGTAAGACAGGAGGATGCAACAGTTAAAGTACTCAAGGGTCCCTGAATGCAATGAAATACAGAAACTGTTATGCTTTCACTCCCCCTCAAAACTGCATTACACACCGTGCCCCTAACTCCAGAGGTCCCACGAAGGCAAGTCAACTGTTTTGGTAATTTCATTAACTTAAAACCTAAGATTTGGTTTTAAAATCATATGATAAGCTTATAAAATATAATGCAGTGATTGCAGTGGCTATCAAACCTGTTTAGTTTGTGACCTTTAAAAAAATCTGTATAGTTATTCACAGTGCATATGCAGTAAAAATGCAGTAGAAGCTTACGAGAAAAATCTAAAAACTAAATATATCAATAAATAATATTGATAGGTAAACATCAAATTAGAGTGTAAAAAATAAATGTAAAGCTTCATTATTTTCCCTTAAACTTGATCAGTTGATAAAATACATTAAATTAATTTAATTCTTCTATTTATCTCCCATTACCACAGTTTATATTTCAGCCAAATATTATTTATTGATGTATTCAGTATTTGTTATTTTGTACAGACAAGTACAAAATAAACCTTTAGACCATTTTGCTAGTTTTGGGGCACCATATCCCCAAGGGACCCAAAAGTCTATTCTCACCATCTAATTTGAATAATTATAATGTGTTTAAGTAGCTACAACTGTCATAACAAATTATACTATACACAATTTCTAAGCAGGGTCTGAGTATACTGTGTTTACATTGGAATCATGACAAAATAAAATATACTAAATTGTAATTTTATTGAAGTATGATGTTGCACATACTGATAATTTCCTGTTTGTACAAAATAGTAAACCATGACAATTAGTGGTACATACCGCATACAATTAGTGTGAAGTTGTGTGGATTTCGGACATAGGCCTTTTTCAGATTTTAATTTGTCTGAAAAAACACAAGTGTGACTTATAACATTAATGCTGTATCTTCTCCATTTAAATGTTCAGAGAGCCAGTATAACACAAGGGCCATGAAACAGGGACACCTAAAACTGAAAGCAGTCATTGTTGTTGTTCCATTTGTGCTTCTCTTACAATGACATGTCAACATATTTGCTGTAAAAAAAAAAACACTATTGAAACTGCTATGTATAGTCTGCTGTGGGCATTGTACAGTAAATGGGAACTTGGATGAGACAGGTACATATGTGGTAGGTAGGGTGTCAACAGGGGGCCCAACAGCAAATTCTTCTCCTGGGACTCCCTAACAGATTATTCCACCATGTACTCGCCGAGGTGAGCATGTAAAGCTCTAAATTATGGAGACCCAGATGTGAAAAATGTGGCAATATAGGGTAAAAAAGTATTAGTGAATATGTAATTGCATATACAGTGAGGAAAATAAGTATTTGAACACCCTGCTATTTTGCAAGTTCTCTCACTTAGAAATCATGGAGGGGTCTGAAATTATCATCGTAGGTGCATGTCCACTGTGAAAGACATAATCTAACAAAAAATATCCAGAAATCACAATGTATGATTTTTTAACTATTTATTTGTATGATACAGCTGCAAATATGTATTTGAACACCTGTCTATCAGCTAGAATTCTGATCCTCAAAGACCTGTTAGTCTGCCTTCAAAATGTCCACCTCCACTCCATTTATTTCCCTAAATTAGATGCACCTGTTTGAGGTCGTTAGCTGCATAAAGACACCTGTCCACCCCATACAATCAGTAACAATCCAACTACTAACATGGCAACGACCAAAGAGCTGTCCAAAGACACTAGAGACAAAATTGTACACACCCACAAGGCTGGAAAGGGCTACGGGGGAAATTGCCAAGCAGCTTGGTGAAAAAAGGTCCACTGTTGGAACAATCATTAGAAAATGGAAGAAGCTAAACATGACTGTCAATCTCCCTCGGACTGGGGCTCCATGCAAGATCTCACCTTGTGGGGTCTCAATGATCCTAAGAATGGTGAGAAATCAGCCCAGAACTACACGGAAGGAGCTGGTCAATGACCTGAAAAGAGCTGGGACCACCGTTTCCAAGGTTACTGTTGGTAATACACTAAGACCTCATGGTTTGAAATCATGCATGGCACGGAAGGTTCCCCTGCTTAAACCAGCACATGTCAAGGCCCGTCTTAAGTTTGCCAATGACCATTTGGATGATCCAGAGGAGTCATGGGAGAAAGTCATGTGGTCAGATGAGACCAAAATACAACTTTTTGGTCATAATTCCACTAACTGTGTTTGGAGGAAGAAGAATGATGAGTACCATCCCAAGAACACCATCCCTACTGTGGAGCATGGGGGTGGTAGCATCATGCTTTGGGGGTGTTTTTCTGCACATGGGACAGGGCGACTGCACTGTATTAAGGAGAGGATGACCGGGGCCATGTATTGCGAGATTTTGGGGAACAACCTCCTTCCCTCAGTTAGAGCATTGAAGATGAGTCGAGGCTGGGTCTTCCAACATGACAATGACCCGAACCACACAGCCAGGATAACCAAGGAGTGGTTCTGTAAGAAGCATATCAAGGTTCTGGCATCGATTAGCCAGTCTCCAGACCTAAACCCAATAGAGAATCTTTGGAGGGAACTCAAACTCCGTGTTTCTCAGCAACAGCCCAGAAACCTGACTGATCTAGAGAAGATCTGGGTGGAGGAGTGGGCCAAAATCCCTTCTGCAGTGTGTGCAAACCTGGTGAAAAACTACAGGAAATGTTTGACCTCTGGAATTGCAAACAAAGGCTACTGTACCAAATATTAACATTGATTTTCTCAGGTGTTCAAATACTTATTTGCAGCTGTATCATACAAATAAATAGTTAAAAAATCATACATTGTGATTTCTGGATTTTTTTTTAGATTATGTATGTCACAGTGGACATGCACCTACGATGACAATTTCAGACCCCTCCATGATTTCTAAGTGGGAGAACTTGCAAAATAGCAGGGTGTTCAAATACTTATTTTCCTCACTGTACATTGCTTTTCAGTCCTGTATGGTTCTGGGAGTGTGTAGATGAATTGGTTCACCTGCATCCACCCTAAATATAGGATGAAAAGTGCACACACCTACCTGCATTATTACATATACATACATGATAGATTGTGTTAAATTATTTAAGGAGATTAAAAAATGTATGGACAAAAATGTTGATAATAGTCAATAGCCCAAAATCAAAGTGCTAAAAGAGAAATATTTAAATAAACAACGGCCTGCATAAAAAAGAGCATTAGATAAAAATATCAAATTACTATCAAGGTACTTTTTATTTGTCCCCTCCTTACAATTCATAGCATATATTTAATCAGTAGACATTTAGACTTGTTAAACACAGGTGTAACTGATAACATCAATAACATCCATTTAGGTGTGATAGTGCTTTGGCACTGGTGTTGAGCAGGTTGGCTCTACACCTAAATGGAACAGAGGCATTGTGAATGTTATTTGTGTGAAATAAGTCTGTTATCTATTTCTCATTTTGCCTACATATAATTATTATTAGAATATAAAAATATTTAATAATAAGGACATGTCTGAGTATGTTTCTCATGTCCAGCCTGTTATAGTCAAACATCAGTACAGAATACAGATTAGAGCAATGATGAAAGTGGTGGACATTTGGTTGAATATTTATAATATCACTCACCTTAACAACTCAGAACAATAGTGGCTCCAATTGTTGTACCCAATGATCTCACTGCTTTGCAGGAACAACACAAACAGAGCATAGAGATACGTCTGGCAATGTGAGACCTCAAAATAACCTAACACATACTGCATTCGTCAGACATTTTAGAAATGCTATGCTAAAAAGAAATTGAGTAATGTTGCATGGAAATTAAAAAAATAAATAAATTGTGTAAAGGACAAAAAACAACATATTGACCACAGTATAGTGATGGTGGAAATGTAATCTCTGACAAGCTACTATTAATTCCCCTTTCAGGGAGAATCTGGTTGTAATTATCTCCAGATGACAGTTGTAGTTGCACAGCAGGAGAGCACAGTAGAGAGAAATGCCATTTAGCTGAAGATTTACAATATGTATGTTTTTTCTTTCATATACTGTAACATCTGTGAAACATAAACAGCTCTCCTCAGAAGCAAGAAAACCAGGGAGCTGAGACTTAACACTGTAATGTTGAAGATGTAAAATAAAGCTGCTGCAAGGACAGCAAAATGCAGATTGATTTTTGTGGATTTGGATTTTTTCTGACACTTCTATGTATATGATCTGTTTTGTTTCACATTAGTGTAAAGAAAGTACCCATTTTTCTTCCTTGTGCTTTCTTACCTTCTTATTTCATCCCTATAGTCACAGGCATTTTAGGCACAAATCAAACCTATGTTGCCATATGTCTTTGAGAGCGGTTTGTAAATTATAATATTGATGCTGATGAGACAGTATGGTATATGTGGAGACTGCAGTAGTCGGGATAAATCTCTCAATGTGGGTCAGCCCCCTGCTCAGGCGTCCTTGACCAAGACTTGAATCCCCACCTCCCCTTGCCTCAGAGTTGCTGTTATTGAATCTGATCCTGATCCCTGACTGAGACAGCGAAAGTAAGAGGGAGCAACTGTCACGGGAAATTTTATTTCCTGAGAAATCACATGAATATTTAATCACTTTGGCCTAAAACCAGGACCTGGCTGGAATTTTGCAGCAGAGATGCTTGTACCAAATTCATGAAAAGCCCTCCTGAAACAGTGACTTTTTCTTTGATGAACTGTTTAACAGCACCTCTGTTATCAGCAGCCAGGCATGGAGATGCTCGACAACTCACCCAACAGGATGACTGCACCTATTCCTGTCTCCTCTGGGAGGAAAGATGTGGCTTCAGCTTTTAGTCGTCTCCCTGACAGCCCCATGTGCTAATACTGCTTTCATGTCCTGGGGAGAGAGAAGACTAATTACTGACTGCACAGTCTTCCTGCCAGTCCCCCTTGGAGAGCCATACACTGTTAATTGGATGACAACTCCAAAGGGAGTTGAACTGCAGATGAGACTGACCTTTTCCTCATGTAAACAGCATTACATATGAGACATTTTCAATTTCTCATTTCCCTTATTGCACCTCCATTACACAACATCCTTGTTTACAACAATTCTCCATTTTATCTACATAATTTAAGGCACATTCTCTCAAATAAATGTAAATAACCTTTTGTTTAGGGGATTTGATATAGAAACTGTTTTGGTCTATAAGCAGTGAGAACAGTCCATTTTCTACTAAATATTGGATAATTGACTGCATTATATGCATATTAGAATAGTCTTAGTCTGAGAAGTGCTTTTAGCTAAATGTTAGCATTAACATGCTAACATTCTCAAAATAGCAATGGTAGCATGCATATTTTTAGTAGGTATAATGTTTTCCATGTTCAAAATCTTAGTTTAGCGTGTTAGCATGCTAACATTTTCTAAATAGCACAAAAGCACAACTTGATCGGGATGTCTGTAGTTTTGCAGTTACTTGATTATAAACCAAAGAGAAATAAAAATACGGCACAGAGGATGGTGCTAGATGAAAAGTTAAAGGTATCACCAAAGTGATTAGAATTCATCTGTGTCAAAGTTTGTGTTAATCACTCCGGTAGATGTAGAGAAATTTCACTAAAAGCCAAAAATGTCAACCTGCTCGCAGTAGAGAAAAAGTCAGTCGATCACAAGTTAGTAGGATTCATCCTCTGGAGAGCAGATCCATCCATGGAGCCATGTTGCTACCATGGCTAAAAATGTATTTTATAATGTTGTATTCAGCCTCTCTGCTTCCTTTTGGACACTTTGTGTAATACTAGCTCGCTTTAATTCCGACTTGCTCTTTGTTAATAACTGGTACATAATGCTGTAGGTCCTTTTGGTGTGTAGGCTGGACTCTCCATCACAACACCCAAACATGGAAGCAATGAACAAATTTATTTATTCAATTCCAGTTTATTAAATAATAGTGATATCTGTGGAATCAAAGTTTCAAAATAAAGCTAAAATTAAAAAGTGGCAACAAAATGACATTTGATCTAAGAGTTGATCAAAGTCGTCTTCACATTTTAGTAAGATGATTTTTCCATATGGAGAAAACATTGTTTACACGATAGGTTATACATTTTTAAGACTGCATAGGCAAACTAAATCAACAAAGTTGACATGCAGTAAGTATGTTAACATTCTGCTGCAATACTGATTAATGCAAAGTTTACTGAGCCTATATCCTGAGAATCATCAAATAAAAGAACAAAAAGGCTAGGTGCTCAGTTTGGCCTAATGATATACAGTACATGTTATTATTCTTTGGTAATCTCTGCAAAATGTTCAAGTAAAATATTCAAATCATCATTGAAATACATTTTAGAGAGGATTAAAATTAAGATCTGTCTAGGCCTCATCAGGAAAGGCAGGAACACTGGTGAGAGCTGAGATGAGCTTCTCAAACATGCTGATGCCTTTCAGGAAAACATGCTCGTTCAGATACTCGTTGTGATCGTGCAGCAGAATTGGCGTCCGGTTCATTGGGGAAAAGCCGATAGCGGGGATACCCACCTAGATTCAACAAAGAAACCTATTACCAGGCACAGAACTGCAGGAGCGATATGTCTTGATAAATCCTGATGAAAAATTCAAATTGATACTCTTCTATCATATCCAGTTCTTATACTCACCGCTCGAATAAAACGGCTATCTGTGGCAGCTGGAAATATCTCCTTTTCCAGAGTAATGTTCCTACAGTGGAGATATTGATATATTATTATTATTGAAGTTTTCATGATACAAGGACCAATTCAGTGCAGTCCTTTGCTAGGATTATCTAGATAAATCATTTTATAAACATATCTTAAAAGTGCTACAGCCTTTGTTAGATCCTATATACATTTACAGTTGAATGCATATTCAATAAAAAAAGAAAATCAGTTTTTCTTCAGATGCTAATACAAGACAAGTCACTGTGGACAGGACAGACGTCGCAGTTCTTTCCAAACTAAAAGAATTACCGCCTCACAATTGTATGCCTCAGCCAGCCAGTCAAGTTGCAGTTTACATCAATGTCTGTCCTGACTTAGGCCTGTCGCGATAGTCAATAAATCAATTAATCGCACCATAAAAAAAATGAGCTTGATCATTTTTCCGGCCGTGATAATTTGCATACTTGTTTGTTTTCCTTCTCTCTCTACCAAAGAGACTGGATGACCACTCTCGGTTCCTTAGCGTATCGAGGAGTGAACCCCTCTTGTCAGTCACATTGCTGTCAGGGTGTCAGAGGCTCCCGGACGGTGAACTGAGACTCCGTTACCTGTGTGTTGGTCAACGGTTAATGATTGGTTATTTAATTTCATTCTGCTTACTTTTAGAAGGCAGGCTGCCAAAAATCAGCACTCACCAGCTAATGAATTAGCCTGAGGTAAACAATAGCTATCAGTAAACAGAAGTGATGTGGTGTGTGCGCCAGCCTTGTGTGTGTGTGTGTGTGTGTTGAAAAAGTGTACCTTCATTATTATGCCATTATCATTACATTAGATGAAAATGGTCTCAGAACGACAGTATTATCGTTTATCGCAATCATTTCTGGGACAAGTTATTGTCCAGCAAAATGTATTATCGTGACAGGCCTATCCAGACTCATATAATGTATGTAGTGAAGACTTTGAAGCAATTCATTAAAAAGTATTATTAACTTGGATGCTTCAAACACATGTTGAACCAGCAACACAGAAGATCTACAATCACCAGTTTCAACATTAGTGTCACCAATTCAGCCTCCGACCAAATGTCTCCCTTTCTGTTCCTGAGTATGGCACTGAATAATGGACAGAAAAGTAGACAGAAGATTTTATTCTTAAGAAATGTTTGATTGTTCATCTACTGTAAACAGATGAGGAGGACTGTCAAATTAGGTACATTGGTAGGTGGAGATGAGCCTTAATTAAGTTGTTACAATGTATTGTAGCTTTTACTAACTTTTATAGTAAAAATTATATAATTTAAAAATTATATTATAAGTTTTTTGCACAAGATCGGACATCTGCACTCTAACGTGCAAAGGAAAAATTGAAATCACATTCAGATGTATGGTGTACTCACATTGCCTTGCAGGTTGAACTAAAGGCGCTCCACCAAGGATCACTCTCCTCTGTAGAAGTCAAGTTCTGGTTCATATGTTTCTGCAATGGATGGCGGCTAATTTAATCTCTTTGACAACAGGAACAAGGCAACAGCTATTTTATAATTGAGTCAATACTCACTGACCTGTGCAAATTCATAAGTGACATCTTCTCCTGCTTCTTTACACCACTCTTTGATCTGTCTTTCAAATTCCTGGTAGGATTATAATAATTTAGAGTCAACATTGAGCTATAGGTCATTTCACATCTGCCTGTAGATCAGATGTCTGAGACAGACAGACAGACAGACAGACACACAAACACACCTGTAGGTTTACTGTAGGTGGTATTCTTAGGTCAAAGCTGACATCCATTTCAGCTGGGATGACGTTGTAGGCCACGCCTCCTTTGACCATGGTCATATTCACTGTGGTGACATCACCAAGCGTAAAACACTCACTGGTATTTAGCCTTAAAAACACACACACACACACAGTAATTAAATCTAAAGCAGGATTCCATTTTTTGCAAGGCCAACACTGAAAATTAACTTGACTTTTAATCAAAGAAAACTACATCAAATCTGTTATTCTTTGTATTAAGAAGAATTTCCGCTCATGTTCATAGAGGCAATGTTCTAAAACTGGTATTTTAGTTAGAGTTAAGTTAGTTGTCTGGAGTTCTTAATTTCCTGAGAATAAAGAAATGACAGCCCTGTATAATAAAGCATTCATTATCATAATTACAAGAAAAGCCACATGTCAATAAAACAATAACTATGTACACACACTAGTGCACACACACACAACCTGCATAACATAATCACTATTTCATTTTTTGTGTCATTATTCTGTTAAATGGGTTTTAGCACAGGAGGCAGGTAATTGTCTGTACAGGAGTAGTCCATACATCAGGACATCCTACATTCTTCAGCTTTGAATGTGGTATTTTACTGTACACTGTTCATTAAAACATCTTGGTAGCATTACTCTTGGAAGGAGCCAGCCATAAACAGACACAAAGGCCATTCAGAGCAACTCTTGCATAAATAGAATAGTCAAAATGACAGTATGTTTACAGCCATTAAGAGATGATTTCAGCAAATGATTTGTATCTACTGAAAAGCAGCATAGTGGACTTTTAATACTGGGACTTCATGTAGGTTATCAAACCTTAAAGCTCACATTTGGAGAATAACTGCACCATGAAGATCAAATTTCAGTAAATATGTTTATGATTGAAGAGAAAAGGTGTCTCGCCATATACATTATGTGATAAGACAAGATGAAAAACAGTTCAATCTCACTTGTTTTTCTCCTTCTGTCTGAAGTCCAGGAAGGAGTTTATGACATGGCGCTGAGAAGTACAAGGCAGTATGGTCACGGATACTGTTCTACTTAGTCCTTGTAACAACATGTTTTATGACTAAATAGTTTTATTAATTGGTTGCATAACATTGACACTTACCAGCTTCTCAGCTGCTGTGTTCTCCACAAACCTCGACCCATGGCCTGGACTGCCTGGGCAGTGGATTGTAATCCCTGGAAAGAGTAAGTAATTCTGCATGATTCATGTTTGATTTTATCAACCTTTCACAAATCCTTAAGTTTGATAAGATGGTTTTTTACTGTTTGTGTTTTACACTCACACCAGGGGTTCCTCTCTCCATAAAACACAGTGAAGGCCTCGCCAGGGTTGGCCAGACCTACAGGACACATGCAGACAAATAAAACACTTAACATGTAACATTAGCCTAGTGCATAAAGATAACTACAAAAGGAAAACTCTGGAGCAAAGGACAGAAGTTGTATGCACAGATTAGCAACTACACAACAGGAGGATTTACAAACCTCTGCGAGCAGGGACTGAATTTCAGCACACATTTGCAGTGGGCTTCAAAATCAATGAGGGTCATTTGGCACAGCTGGTAACATAAAAACATCTAAATATTTGGTTGTCAGACTTTGACCCCAACGACCATCGCACATCCAACATCTGACTTTGTGCACATCAGAACAAATCAAATACTGGCTCTGAATCAAACACCAATATGCGGACAGCTGCATTTTGGACACGTCAAACATTCGACTAGGGATGAACAATAAATACATTTATCAAATTACTGACATTATAGATTTCTCACAGACCTAAATGTATTCCTATTGCAAATTTTTAGAAATTGTCTCAAAGACATCCAACAAAAATCCTAACCATCCAATTACCTCTTTCTTTATCTGGCCATACTGTAATTCATTAGGATTAACATCACAAGGAAATAAAAGCATCTCTAAAAAACTAAAAAAATGATGCATCTCCCCAGGGGTCAAGATGCTAACTATGAGCTGCAATGTTCCCAGTTCAAGTCCAGCTGGGGACCTTTGTTACATTTCTCTCTACCTCATTTGCTATGCTCTCTCCACTGTCTTTAATAAATGCCCCAAAATGTTAATTATTATGTTTATTTTATTTAGCAAATGTGACAAATTATGGTTTTATACATTTTAAAATCTTATCATCCAGCCCTAGTTTAGTCTGTATGAATAAGCCATAAGAAAGTGAATTATTATTTATATATATTTTATGTCTTCTTTCTTTTGTATATGTAGTATCTGTATGTATACAGATGCACACATGTGCATAAATGTGTCCTATATATTCATCTTATTGCATTATGTGTAAAAACATATGTAGGAGTACAAGTTATTCCTCGACCCCCTCGAAAATGAGATGTCACATCTCAGGGGATTATTCCTAATAAAGAATTTCAAAATTCCCACTGTTGTTATACGTGCAATATTATATGAGGGACCTGGGGTTGGGGGTGAAAATGCAAGGAAAAAAAGGCATTTATGTTTATTGTAACATTTCCTGTGGAATCAATAAAAAAGACACTAAAAAAGGAAGGGGGAAAAAAGTGATAATGCCTGACAAGATGTCTTGATATGGGAATATGATTAACATTAAGGATGCCACAACAATAAATGAATTAAAGTTTCCTTCTTTGAATCCTTCGGCCCCAGTTCAGAAAGAAAACCCACAAAATAGAACCGGAGTCCTATTCCATTATTCCTAGCTGCGGTATTCAGGCGACTGGGCCTGCTTTGAACACTCTAATTTTTTCAAAGTAAACGCTTCGGACCCCGCGCGGGACACTCAGTTAAGGAGGGCAATAAACCAAATAATCTTAACAAAGGGAAGAAGGAGGTTTAAATGTAGTCACCAGTGACTGGTAATGTAGAATGAATCTGCTGCTACTATTAACCTGCAGTTTAATAACCTGTACCCTGCACAATGACCTAAAGTGATCGTACAATATTGGCAGGAATGTTTGAGGTGTCAAGATGTACAATTTTAAACAGACAACTGCAAACTAAACAGAAAACTGAATTTTCCATGGTCATAGCAGAAACTTAATAACTCCACCCGGTTTCAACTTATTAAGTTACTAAGTGACCTGCAGAGTTCAGGCGCTTATTCATCGCATTTTGAAAAGATGTTGCAAACAGTTATTTATTTACCTTCATCAAGCGCAAAGCCAATGTTTAATTTTTGGAACTCCGGATGCTCCACAAATGTTTCCATTCCCTTGTGACCTCCAACTTCTTCATCTAAAAAGAAAGAAAATATATTTTAGTTGTTAATGTCAAATTTCCATTTGCCAAAATGCTATAGTAGGATAAAGCTTGACTTCTGCTTAACCTATAGTAGTAGTAGTAGTAGCAGTAGTAGTAATAGTTTTGGATAACAGATTATATTTTAATTAATTTAATTTAATTAAATACCTGCACTGGTGTTTAGAACTATTCTGGCTGATTAAACCTGTCTTCAGGTTGGGAATTACATAAAGTCACCAAACTCACATAGCAATAGGTGCACTCTTAAACCCAACTCACACAGTGGTGGTTTGTGCCGGTTGTCTACTTCAATTGGTCAGGCAAAACAGCACCTTGCTTATGCAGACATGAATATGAACGCTTTGTGCAGTAAATAGACAAAAAGAAAACATGTACCAATAGTCCTAAACGCAATATAGACTATTAAAAACATATTTAATGGCTGAATCCAAATGGAAAAGGTCCTGTGCTGTATTCAGTTCAATTCATATGTTCTCGCCACCCCCTGCTGCTGTTTGATTATCAGCTGATAGAGGAGAAATGCAAACATACCAGGAACAAACATTAAGTGCACAGTGCGCATCAGTTTCCGTCCCTCTGCCTTCAGTCTTCTGACTGCCTGGATGTACCTGCAAAGAACAAAAGAAAACACATCAGAGTTATGACAAAAATAAAAACTGTCTGAACTGACAGTATGCAGGTTGAGTGAGTGGGTTTTAAAAACCGGTGTTTCTCACAGAGCATCATTTAAAGTGAAGATCACAACACTAGAGTACAAATCCTGTTTAATAAAACATGTTATCAAGGCAGTTTATACCCACTGTATAGTTACACATTTCATGTCCTGTGATCCCCGGGCATAAATGTTGCCCTCTGCATCTTTGAAAGCACTGAAAGCATCGTATTTCCAATGTTCCTGGAGAAGAGATTGATATCACATCTATTTTTTTCAAGTCTATTACAGATAATAACAGGATTGTAACGCCATAAACAGAGACAAACACCATACCTGGTAAACGGGTACAACATCTGTGTGGGAATTCAGTAAGATGGATTTCAAAGTCGGGTTTGTCCCTTCCCATGTCATAATCGACACAACTCTGCCTGGACAAACCTACAGGGAGGGGAGGAGCAGATAAGGCCCACTGTTTTAGCATTACTAAGGCATGTACTGTATTTACAGCATGTACACAAATGTTTGCTACATGAATTATATTATCATCACTGACACACACCTCAATTTTTCTCATGGGTAGCTCAAGCTCGTCTGCTATTCTGTCCAGGAACCGAAGAGCAGCATCTTTATCAATAAACAGAGTAGAACAATCTGTTTAAATACTAATAATTGTATAAAACCTTCACGGGACAGTAAGAAGTTTTGCTGCTGTTGGACTTCAGTAAGGCCACAGAAAACCAAGAATGAAAATAAAGCCCTAAATCACCTATCCATTTTCAGCCACTTTCAGGTAAGTGTGAGGAGACAAACGGGTAAGGAACGTAGCCTAAATGTCCTTCGTCCTAACTAGCTATCACTACTCGGGGATTTCAGATGCTTCCTGGCCAGCTGGAAGATATAGTCCCTTCACCATGCAAGGTTCTGAAAATGACCCTGAGCCAACACAAATGGCTAAGGTCTATCATGAAGAGTGAGGCCAAACGTCATGCAGACAAAGCAATCTCAGCTGCCACTATGTGCAGTCCCATTCGGTTGGTCAGGGCCTCAGTTTGTTTTGGTTGACCAGTGAAGTGAGAACCTTGCTCAGCAACTTAGGTTTCTTTAAAAATATTACGAGTCTTATACATAACTGGAAGTATTTAATGTCTAACTGACCCAGATAAGAATTGGACTTTGATAAATCATAAATGAGATGATACAAGTGATACAGGCAAATACAACACACACTGGACTTAGAATGTTTACTTTTAAACACAGCTACAAACATTTGTTTTAAGTATAATTACATAAAAATAACAGCTGTTTTGACCCTGATCTCCAACAAACTGGGATACATAAACAGTGTCTTGTGATGGAGATATCTCACCGTAGTCAGGGTCTGGGTGGACAGTTTTAAGACGGAGGTACTCTCTGAATAGACTCACAGAGAGATCCTCACCCTCAGGAAAGCTCTTCCCGCCTCCAACACCTGGACCATCTTTGTCGGGCAGCATGGTGTGATTTATTTACTCCTCTGAGGACGAACAGATAACACCATTAAAAAAACAAGACATTACAATCAAACATAATAACCAACATGCCAAAATCAAATGAGAAATCTATAGGTTAAAAGATTCAAAATCCTTTATTAATCCCACAAGGGGGAATATAGTTAGCTAACTTGTCACTTTCACTTATCACTTACCTTGTAACTTTAATAGTATTGCTCTTGTATAGTTCATATATTGTTTTTTGTTTTTTTACCGCTTACTTTATTTACTCTTATTTATTTTATTTTTACTTCTCTGTTTATCGATTTCTGTCATTGTGTTGCTGCTGCGACATCTGAATGTAAATAAAGGCTAATATTATGTCTACCCATAGTGTCTGTTCTCTGGCAGAGTAAACCCACAGAGCAAACGCACTGAGACGTTAACTAATGGTAGCTCCAGTCCAGCTGCTGTATCAAAGACCTGTAACATCAACGTTAGCTGTCGTTACCTGCTCGTCGAAGCTGGGCGGACGACCAATGTTATGCTAATACAGCTAACAAAAGCTTACCTTGTAACGTTAACGTTAGCTAGTTAACTTATTCTTTTTAGTTGTAGAAGAAGCTATGACTGCGTCTAAACCGCTGCGTTACTTAACGCCGTGGTAGTAAACAGGGAACAACGTGGATTTAGTTAATTTTTTTAGCTAAGATTAGTTATTACCACAATACTCACCCCGTTCAGTCAGTTGCGCAGCATCAGTTTGTGATTGCGGTCAGCGGTCAGCTGACTGGAACTGTTTCTGCCCTTCAAAATAAAAGTACAGTCGTCTGTTTTGAGCATAGACTGTGTATATATTAACGGTCTATGGTTTTGAGGCATTAACATATATTGTTAAAATATATTATTTACGTATAATCAATAAAATGTACTAAATGTATCAAAAGTAAAAATGTTCCTTTCAGGATTACTCATGCATAAATGTAAAGAAGGATTTAACTGTTGTAGTTGGTTGTGTATGGTGGAGTTTTTTTTTTTTTTTTTAACCATTTTCTATGGGACTGTAACAGGAATTATGATTTACATATCACTATCTGTGTTTGCATAAAAATACAAAATACAGATGGCGCTCTAACAAGATAAACTTGTGAGACACTACAAACTGACCTTGTGAAAGGCACAGGATGTTTGAGAGGACAGGGCAAGCGGAGGAGATGCCCAGCTTGACCAGACATAACATCAACATCGACTCTGACCAGATAGAGGAGACGGCATAAACCCTGTTATGACTGTATTTCATTCATAAATAAGCTACTGTTGGAGGCTTGCGTTAGTCATATTTTATACTTTGCTGTAAGTGCCAGAATTTGACTCAACTTGCAAATAAACAAATTGAGAGAAATACCAGTGGTCTCTGTCCATTTATTGATAATATAATTATCCTAACAGAAACATATCTGCAACTAAGGATTCTTTTGGATTGATATTATATTTCTTGAGTAATCAATTCATTTAATGGCTTGGTTTGTAAAATTTCAGACAATTGTGACCCTTGCAAAATGTTTGTTTTGTCCAACCAATAGTCCAAAACTTTAAATGATTAAAAATACATTGAAAGTATTAAAGTAATTTCAAAGAAATGCATTAAATCCTCAGACTTGCAAAGCTGGAACAATGACATGTTTTTGCATGAAAAATGACAAAACAATTATGAAAATAATTGTAGGGTAGTAAAACATTGTATTTTACTCTGAACCGCGGTGGGGTAGAAGTATTAAGTAACATGAAAAGAAAATACTCAAGTAAAGTAGCCTATAAGTACCTCACATTTGTACTTAGGTACAGTATTTGACTAACTGTACTTAGTTACTTTTAGCCACTGAACTGACCAAGCTAAATTCAAAAGGGTCACCTTTGAAAATAAGAACAGATTTAATGTCATTATATAGGCTATAATATGGTACCAGAAATATGTTTTAAATGCATATGTATGTTTGTTACAGTATGTATAATACGTGTAGAAACGAGTAGGAGGAAAGGAGGACAAGATTGCTTAAATTAGACTATTTAAATGAGGGTGCGTAAACAATATTTTTTTTTACAACCAATTAAATCTTGGGAAAATGCTTTATTTTGAAAACAAATGGTGGCAAACAATATATTCTATAAGTATAGTAATAATATACAGTATATGGTTTGGTCCATTAATAATATAATCTATGTAGACAACGTGTGAATCAGTTTTCAAATAAGGGTAAAACCAACACAAAACCGGAAGGAAGCCACAACGAAAAGCAGCAACATATAAAAAATATTGGTTACAAATAATGACCCGCTTTACCAGAGGCTCACCTGGGTCCTGATCCTCTGCTCCTCATCCCAGTCAGCACACCATCCCTGATCATATGGTCCAACAGGTATGTCCTCCACCTGCTCAAAATAGCACAGCAGACAGCTCCTTCCAATGCCTTTGCACAACACTCCAACCATCAGAATCCTGTTTGCACTGCAAATTAACAGTGTAGACATGGAGGTTTGGTGATCTTAAGTGAAATATACAACATGACCAAAAGTATGTGGATGCACAAACATTACTGTCATACTACATACACCACCATAACAGCCTCAAGGCTTTCCACAAGATTTACATCCTGGCTGCAGGATTTTTTTCCCCCATTCAGCTACAAAAGCATTAGTGGGTTTGTGCACCAATGTTAGGTCATGAGGCCTGGCTCGCAGTTGGCATTGTAGTTTATCCCAAAGGTGTCAAGTCGGGTCGACACCTGGGTTCTGTGTAAAGTTCTGCTAATGATGGATGAATTTTTTACTCTATCAGGTTCTTCCACACCTAAATAGGAAAAACATTGCTTTACACACTTCACTTAATGTCATGCTAACACAGGAAAAAAACTTTCCCCAAAATGTTGACACATTTGGAAGAAAATTGTTGTCTAATATATTCTTGGTATGATGTAGTAGCATTAACAATTTACATGTACAGGGAAAGCATTCAGACTTCCACTTCCCTTTTTCACATTTTGTTATGCTGCTGCCTTTTGCTAAAATCACTTACATTATTTTACCCACATCAACCTACACTCAATACCCCATAATGACAACAAGAAAACAGGAACTTATTAAAAACTGAAATATCCCATTAATGATGTGATGAGTGAGCCGTTAAAGCAGTGTAGAGGCTCGGTTGTGTCTTGTGATCCATCCCACCCCCCACTCCTGCTTCTCCCATGACGGAGCCAACAAGACACTCAAGATATCAAGCAGACAGGTTTCTTTTAGTGTATTTGTTTGTTTTTTTGGTGTGTTATTAATAGTTAATAATGAAGGGCAAATGGTTTCCATGGATACCAAATACTGAAATGTTATAGGAAAAAAAAAATGAAAAAAGCAGCATTTTGTCAGCATCTACTTGAAATACACTGCCTAAAGATAAATGTATTTTGTGTAATCATATATTTACTCTATTTACTTAGAGGACAACTAAAATTTTAGAATTTTTTTTTCATCTACAGGAAAAGAGTTTGTGTTCCGAATGGGTGGTATAATTCGATTTTACTGAATATAAACATTATTGTGCAACTGTATGGTTGTCATTGTACCTTTTAGGCTCGGGTGAGAAGCTCATCCGGGCCTATGATGATGAAGTGCTCTGCTCTGACTTTTCCCTGATGATCGTCTCCTAGCAACCTGCTCGTGACAAGATAGTTTAGTTAAGCAGAAAACTGTCCTCTTAGCAACTTGATTAGAGCAACAAACAGGCAAGGAAAATACACACAAAGAAGAACCAGCTTTTTTGTAATTTATCTGTAATTTTATCATACAATTCTTGAAACTGTGCATCCCTTTCTGCAAGTGTGCAATGTGGAGCGAGCATAGACTGCCATAGACATGCTGCTTTAAAGGTGCGTGAAGAGCCATTGCCAATTTACCAACATGACACTACGCCACCTGCTGGCCACCTGCTCCAATAAGTTCTTGAACGACAAGGTGTCGAGTGCAACTCTTTTGCATGCAAATACTGTATTTGTGACTTGCTTTTTGTCATTACATTCCCTCCTTTGTGTGCTCTGTCTCCTTTTTAAATACACTGTAACTTTAGAAAACATAAGCAGCAAATAGATAAAAACACAAACAAATTTTGAAAACTACCAAAACACAACAGCATTTAGGGAAAACACTGCCAAAACGCAACGTCTGTGCTGCAGTGTTTCTGTATTCAATTGTGTTTTATCACTTTAAGGCAAGGTGGGGACCAAGTAAACCTTAACTCACTAACCTTCTCAAAGTTATATGAATGCATCAACATAACCTCCCAAAACATGGCACTTTATCAACTGAAGGATACAAAACACATAATTATTGTTTTTATTTGAAGCTATGCACATCTCTTATTCGAAGTTTGTTTTTTGCATGATTGTCCAAACTAATTGCAAATATATTACATATAACTTTATCATAATTATTTACATACTGTAAATGTGAGCTACTTTTGATTTTTTTTTCATGTGGTCCATATTCTACATTTTATTTTATTACAGTGAGTATCAATTCTGTTTGCTTTTGTTGAGCAATTTTTTTCTTGGAAACTGGAATGGTTACCAGATCTTAATATACAAATCTGTTTGTCAAATGTGAAGTTAATAGAAGCTATTCTAACATAGACACCTGCTACATTTGCATATTTACAGCAACCTACACAAATGGTAACAGTGAAGCAAACACATTCCATGTTTTAACAAGCAAAGAAAGACAATGAACAAAACTCACCACTATACAAATATGAAACTATTTTACAACATGCTGAGCTGAACTGGTATTTTTGGGTGACACTATTGAAAATGTATAAATAAATATTTCTTATAATGGAACCATATTGTAAATGTCACTACAATGTTTTACATGCCTTGTTTCATGTATTAAAACCTACTCCCATGCCAATGTTCTTTGCTTCAGGTGATTATGATAACATGAGAATAATGTAGATCTTAGAACATTTTAGCAAAAATGTCACCACACTAAACCATTAATGAGGGGACTAGTGTTCCTACTATTTCCTTTTCTTTCTATTGTTTCCATCTTTCTTTATATCTTCCTCCGGCACAAATCTCACTTCAGTTTGCTGAGGAATTCGATCAAACCTTGGTGAAATTCTCTAGGTTTGTCCATGTAGCAGGCATGGCGAGCTCCTTCTAACTTAAGTACAAAGTGATGTGGAAGTTGTATGAGGTTCTTGTGGGACTGAGCACCCAGATTTGTGTCAAGGGATCCAAACACAATTAGAGTGGGAATCTAGAAAAAAAGCACATAAGAATAAGAAAACGATGAGACTACACAGAATAAAACATGTTTTCACAGTCACACATACTCACACCAATATCAGCACCACAGCTTTGTAAAGATACACAAAGCCCACACACCCGTGGGTGGTAAATCTAATATAACTGGCTAAATTGTTGGTGGCTCTTGTATACTTATTGCATAACAAAGGTGGTGCTTTCTGGTTAAGGTAGTAAACTGAATATCTTTGTTAGTTGGACAAAACAAGCGATGTGAAAGTCTTGTGGAGGGGCACGTGTCAAATTTGGTTTAAGACCTTCATCCATGCAGTAATTATTGTGCTTGTATGGTACACATACCTTAATAAAGTTGTGCTTCTATAGAATAACAAACTGACACACTGCAAACCTGTGGTCAGGTAATATTACATCACTGTACGTTGTGACTATTAAAAAGAGGCATGTTCCATACACAAGGCCCCCTAGTGGGCTATTGTGGTCATGCATCAAGCCGCCTACACATGATCCGCAAGGTAGCTCAGAGCAAAGAGGCAAAGCGCAGCGCAGGAACGTTCTCGTATTGGTTGTGCATATGATTGCGCCTTGAAAGGTCAGTGCCAACGCGTCCAAGTTGAAAAAATTTGAACTTTGAGCGCAGCACACAGTAGCAATACCGAGTAATGTGCAACCCCAAGGGTAGTGCTGCACCTAGTTGGGCGGCACTGCTCTCCCCATAGGAAAACAATGGGACGGCCAGCCTAGAGCGGTTTTGTTACAGATTGTGTGTGCCCTTCAGTGTTGTTCCATTTAAAGCACAGTTCACCTAAAATTAAATGTTAACCCTAATGTCATGAGATACATCAGCAAAGTTTGTTTACTTAACTAAACTCTACTGTTTGTCTACTGTTGTTTCTGTTTGAATACACACAATTTTTACCTCACTCACCTGAATATCTTGGTACTGCTGTGGAGTGTAACTCCGGGTACCGACTGGGGCTATGGAAATGAAGCCTTGTAGCTGAGCACTGTTCTTCATGAGAAAGGGGATGGAGTAATGTCCACTCATGGAGGGGCTTAAGAGCACAGCTGCCCTGACACCCAAAGACTCCATGAACCTTGAAAGGAGGTCCATTCGATTCTGATCAGTCTTCAAAGACCCCGAGTCTGGTGATTTCCCATACCCTCCAAAAAGAAGACAATTTGTCAAACATAATTGTAAACGTAATTATTGTGTGATCAACATCCAGTCACACAAGTTTGCTTTTAATGTGTACACACAGTGTTTTAAGTTCTGACTAATTAAACCTCTGTTTAGATTGATGTGGGGTAAAAATATAATAAAATAAAGTAAAAATATGCATATGTACCAACAGCAAAGCACACATTGCAACCCAGCAAGTGAAAAGGTCTCAACACTGTAAACTCTGCAAAGACTAAAACATGTATAAACCTCACACAATGATAACATATGTCAGTTTTCATATATTGCCAAATTTAGGAATACTAAACTTGTTAGTTTTTTTTCCATCTCAGTGATGGGAAACTAGCATTCAACATGTCCTCTTCAGATCTAATCTATAATCAATGTAAGAAAAAGACAACATTCTGATAATGATAAAAAACATTTTCTGATTTTGTCCACAAGAGTGCACTATTATCTCATGAAACACAAGCCAGAGATTGAGATCTCTAAAAGTAATCAAGTTCATTACTGTATCAGACAATTCATATTTTTATAAAAACGTTTGTGTATAATCCAGTTTTAGGGGATAGCATCATTACAGTCACTAGCATGAGTGCTGATTAAGACAACCTCAAGTTCTACCTGGAAGGTCCATTGCTAAGGCCTGATATCCATTAGTTGCCAGCAGGGCCATCGTACCGAGCTCTTCCCAGGTTTTGGATGTGAAGGCCTGGCCATGCAGAAGGACCACTTGCAACCTGCACAGATAAACAATTTAGTCTCTCAGGATTTTATTACAGGCCAGACAATTACAATATGTTAGAGCTGTTGGTTAGCATCACTACTGTTGAAAGTAAGAAAAAAAGTGCCTAAAAAGTGTCTAACAATACTTTTAAGTCTATTGGTGGGGCGGCTGTGGCTCAGTGGTAGAGCGGTCGCCTGCCAGTCGGACGGTTGGTAGTTTGATATCTAGCCCTGCAGTCCCACGTTGAAGTGTCCTTGGGCAAGACACTGAACCCCGAGTTGCTCCTGATGCTTGTGTGTAATTGTGTGTGAATGTTTATCTGATGAGCAGGTGGCACCTTGTACGGCAGCCTTGGCCACAGTGTGTCAATGATGAATGTTCCTGTACTATGAAAAAGCGCTTTGAGTAGTCATTAAGACTCGAAAACCATTTAATATTTCATCCTTGCTGTCTGGTTTGTTTACTCTAGTTATGGTTACAACGCAGGTTATACGCTCAGATCTTTTAAATAGGTCACTCAACCTTTCAACTTACCTTGGCAATATCTGCCGTCCAGCTCCATCAATGGGTAAAGCTTCTCTGAAGAACAGTGGTGGGTCACCAGGTAGCTGTCCGGTGCGAATAGACATGTTAATGGTTGGAAGTGGTAGAGGAGGGGTGGCCATCAGCCCCATTCTTTGAGCTTCTAGGGACGGCTCCATGCTTCCCTGGCGAATGGATGGCAGCAGCAGGTACAGCAGTATGGTGGCCAACAACACCAGGCCCAGAACAACAAGACGATTACGCAAGAAATTCATTTTGTCAAGATGAACGATCTGGGAAAAAGGGGAGACGAGTGTATTGTCGGATAGCCCATCATATGGATCCTGATTATACAGGAATTTCTAATTGTTTAACATTGGATATAAATTGCCACCCATCAGGACCATTGTGGTTCAACCCATGTATTTTTCTTCAGAATCATTGGTTTTTATATGTATTTTTATAGTTTTTAGCCAGCATTACTATCAACATAGTCACCATCTGCACTGTTACAATATTAGGAACAAGAACACAAGTGTTGTGTTCATTAATGTTGCCACATTTCCAGATTTGGCAATTGACCTGATGAGTTAAATTTAGAACACGTAGGAATGATGACCACAAAAAATACAACTTTGTTAACGTATAATAATAACTTATAATTCACATATAATTCACCTAATGAAGGCAGAACTGCCTTCATTAGGGGAATTATGTGTCTGAATTATGTGTCTGAAACTTAATATAGAAAGAAATATTTGCCTAAAAAAGTAAAAGCTTCACTAGACAGTTTGGTCCTTGGCAAACAAGGTGAATGCTTCAAATTTCCACACACCATTTACAAGTAGACTTTCAATAATTCCATTCAACAATGTTAACCAGTCTAATGTTTCAACTGTTATAACTACAGGTGGCACAAAACGAAAACACAAGAAATTATGTAAGTGAACGTTAAGCCTCCAGGATAAAGGGCAAAACATCTGTAACGTATTGCAGAGCAAAAAACGTTAGCTGAGGAATGTAAGTTAGCTAAAATGTGCAAATAGACATCAGCTCGATGTGTCGCTCTTTTACTAGCTAAATCTGTTACGTTAGAGTGGGACGATATCGGGGACATTAAGGATGCAGCTCCAGAGAAAAACATACCAACACAGAGGAGATAATTGTTGGACACGTTCACTGACAGGTAGACGAGGGTGTCTGCTTTATCGTCATGTCTTCTGGATTGCTGGTTGCCAGTGATGGGAAATGTTGCAGAGGGGCTTCGGTCGATGCTGGTGGTAGCTAACGTTAGCTTTTCAAACTGAGAGAAGAAATATCTTAACGCCGGCGAGACATCGTTTTACTGACAAGAAACTACCTTTACATTCAACGTTCCTTCGACAGAAAGTGGCCAATCAATAAGCAGGTTAAAACGGAATAGAAACTGTCACTCGAGAAATGCACAGGATTTTTGATGAATACACTGTTTTAATCGTCTGTTCCTCGTCGGAGCACATTACGAGCTGCACATAACAACACCAATAGTAGGCACCATACGTACTTTCAGCAGAAGCCATCAGAAAATACAGCAGCCAAAGATAAACAGTTTCTTTTAAAATTGTGCGTATGTTATCCAGTGAAAACAAGTTGGATTATTATGTGTTATTATATGTGTGCTTTAAAGATTAAACTTACACCTACAGTAAACTACTTAAAGAACGTTCCTTCTCTGTTGATTTAAAAGACACATTTGTGCTTTTCGGTGAAGTGAAGGATTAATCCTCTACATTATCAACCTGCTTTGGATTTTAGTATTTCATTCATCAAACCAAAAAAACGTCTATGTATTTTATGCCACTTTTATTATTTATCTGGATAGACTTTAACTTTACACTTGACATTTGCCAGGCCAACTAAACGGTCTATTTGTGAAAGCTGTCTCACATACAAATTCAAATCCTCAGGCATCTTGACATTTTTTGTTTACATTCAACTTTCTTTAATATTTACTTGCTTTGGTATCAATTTTCAACCTTACATCTGGTTTTCTCTATCTTTGTTGTAAAGGAAACACAGATCAATTTAAGTTAATATATTTGATACAGATACAGCACATCCTCTGTTTATTTCCATTTTTTTTTTTAAATACATATTTCCATTAAAGAGTAAAAAATGTTGTGTTAAATGGATGGAATCACAGTAGCATATAGTTCCCAGAAAATAATGAAAACATAACAAATACATTCAAAGTAATATTTAAATAATTAAATGATCTGATGTAAAATGTGAATATGAATTGTTTTCAAATACAAAACTCTTTGATTTCCTCAAACACTGAAGCTGCTTCTAAAACCTAATTTTACCCTCCAGGCAACAACTGCTTTTCACTTTGCCTAAAGATTATAATTATGGTATGCCTTCAAATAGGGTTGGCAATATATGCCTTCATTTAATAAATACTTATTTACCTTACTACTGAAACAGACAATAGTTATATTACTATGGGCAAAATGTTCATGATACATGTGTGACATCTTCCCTTTCTATACCATAAACTGGGTTTAGTTTATAGTTACTGTGTCAGACCTGCTTTTCTGAATCTGATTAATATGTTAAGGAGTCTTTCCTCCAAAACAACATAATGTTTAAAGATAATGAGAAATAAAACTTACAATTATTTTTATACTGCAACTAAGTTGAAAGCCAAGGGAGGTATAACAATCATAGAGGCATTTCTTTTTTTAAAAGATTCACAGTAAAACGAATATCCAACATTAAATGGGTTAACACATTGAATGGGATAAAAAGAGAACAGGAATTCACGTATTTTAAGAAGCAACATGAAGCCAGATCCACTTCAACAAAAAAAGTAGTTAAAGTGCAGTATTTTAAAATAGTTTTAAACATTAAATGCTCTATTGTATTTAGTCTGTTAAAAACAGCACAATCACTGCTTGCACACTAGTATCATAACTCATTTTGTGGTATCAAATAATTTTCTGAGCAGTGCCATGGAGAATACATACATATTGTATAAATATGAAACTGCTCAGCTTGCTTCAGTATAGCAAATATATATTTACTTGGCAATAAACTAATATAAAGTTTTATGTACAGTAGTTGCTATCAACTCATGTCACTGGTTGGTACCCTGACACAAGCTGCTGTACAAGCAAGTCAAAATACACATAAACAAATCTAAACTAATAATTATTTATAGAGCCAGAGCATTACTGGATTTCTCGGGCTGATATCAATATTTGAATTTAAAGAAAATCTGATAACAACATTAGCCATTTTTTTATTTTAACATAAACACAACCATGTCAAAAGAATCCCTTACATATTAAATAATTGTAAACAAGACATGTGCTTAGAGTAACACTTTATAATTGAAAGGGCTGAGAACACTGCTGTAAAAACCTCAACAGTCGCAACTTGTAAAACAAATGCAACCATAAAAAGAGCCCTTTATAGCACAGGTAAGGCACCATTTGGAACTGAAACAGGCAGGTCCAGCCATGTTGTTTCTATTAGCCAAAAAAAATCTCATAATTTATCTCTATCTAGCATAATTAACTATTTACAATTCATTCACAAAGCTAACATGTATTAGCTTAATCTACCAAAAGATACAAACTATGTTTGAAGTGGACATCAGTATTGACTGCATAGTAAATATATAAAGTTGTCCTTTTATGGTGCAACAACTTGTCAACACTGCACTGTATGTTGCTGGACACCAAATGTACCTTTCTTCTATTTTTTGCTTAAGACTAATGTTATATTGTTGTGTCCATCTTTTTGACATAATTACTGGTAAAGGTTAATTAACAGTTGAAATATTGTTGGATGGACATTAGTTCCAGAGGCGGTCACGAGGTTGGAGCTCTGCCAGTGCAGGAGCTCATCAGGCACAAATATTCCTGTTAGATAGGTCTGTGTGCTGGGATTAAAAAGCTCCCAGCATACTGGGAGATCTCTGATGATCAAAGTGACTGTCTGCTGTTGTCAATGCATCAGCATCACTAGTGAGCAATAAATGACCACCTTTTTGTTGAAAAGTCTGAACTGTCCTTTTCAGGGCTGGCAGAAGCAGTGAATAGTTTGAGGCTTCTCAGTTTCCTCAGTGTAGCAGAGTAAGGAGTCCTAGTGGGATTAAAAAGCAAAGAGGCCAGGTCCCTAAGACAGAGGAGGCTCTATTCTGCCCTTTTTCTTTCTGAGCACAGGCCTCACCCCTGTACCCACTGTAGCATTGGCACTGGAAGTGTGTGCGGAAATGAGCCAGCTCTGCTTGGCCAGGCACGCCTGTAACCTTCAGCCGGCCCCCCTGACTGGTGATGCTGTGCGTTAAAGGACTGAGATGCAGGTACACTTCATTGTCTGGTATTTTGCGCAGGCAGCGGCCGTGTGATTTACACACCATCTGACTGCACTTCTCTGCTGCTGTAGACACATTGAGGAGGTACCGGCCCAGTTGTCCCTGAAGATACTCATGCAGGGTGGAGCAGCTGGCCTGTAGGCCAAAAAAAGAAAATTATTTTAACCCAGAACCAATGAGCACAAGGCTATTCAGCATCAAATGAGCAGAAAGGGTATGACACTTACACTGCTGCTTGCATAGGAGGTGTCCCCCCAGAAAATTACACCTGCTGCTCCGAGTGCAACACTCTCTCCAATGGTGGAGACCAGATCCGTCTACAAAACATGTACACAAATAGTTCATCGGTGTACCATTCATTGAGGAGAATATTATTACATATCAAACAAACATTCAACATTACAGCCAATATTTTAAATGATCACTAAACTAATACACTTTTAACTAGGGGTGGGACAAAATATTGATATGGCAATATATCATTGTCCTTTTTTCGTGCGATTGATACGCCTGCGCCAAATATTGCTATTTTTATTAATAAAATAAGGTGCTCTAAATAGATTTGAACAAAAGTTAACTAGCCGAAGAGGAAGAGGTTTTGGGGAAAATAGCAGAAGCCCCAGCCACGTTTAAATCGAAAGTCTGGAGCCATAGTTGCTCTGTAGTTCTGTAATATGAGATTAGATATCGTCTTCAATTTTGGATATTGTAATATTGTAAGATGACATAAGTGTTGTCTTTTCCTGATTATAAAGGCTGCATTACAGTAAATTGTGTGTGTAATTTTCTGAACTGTTCTAGCTATTCTATTATTTGCCTTTTCCCCATTTAGTCATTATATTCACATTACTGAAGATTATTTATCTTAAAAGCTAAGTGTGAAGATATTTTGTCAAAGCATCAGTTGTCAATACTACAATATTGACGCAATATCGATATTGAGGTATTTGGTCAAGAGTATCGTGATATCTGATTTTCGCCATATCACCCAGCCCTAATTTACAGATTGAAAAACTTGTGCTGCAGTTCTCTAACACTTTGGACTTGCAGTCAATAAAGAGAGAACACCTGCACTTAATCCTTCACAGGTATTTTGTATTCATAGTTAGACCGATATTATGATGTATCATTATAGAATTGTCCAACGCTATACTGATTGGATAATTGCTGTATAGTGATTGATATTATCGGTATTGTGCGGTACCCTGTGATTCCTACCCCTACTTTTAAATAAGTACAATGTTAACATGTATTTTATCTAACATTCTCAAGGCAGTGATGTTATCATAGTGTCAAGCACGGTCCAAGCTGAAACAATAATGATGTTGTGTAGCATTATGTAACGTGGATTTCATTGAGTGCCACCCATAGCAACCATCCAATGGTTAAATATTAACAGAACTTATAGATAACATAATGACTCTATAAGCCTCCTGTACTTATAAATTGTTGCTCTAGCCAACTAACCTGAGTTAGGAGGGTCATCTGATTGATGTATGTAGGGCGGGTATAAACAAAAACTGGCCGTGCTAAACCATCCCCAACAGATGCCAGGCGCATTGCCTCCTTTAGCCTGTTTCGGACAAAGAGGCGTCCTTCATTTGTAGAGCCTAGTACAGAACCTATGTATATAGATGGGAAGAACGCTGTGCATTCCATCCATAACCAGTTCAGTTGATCATTGCGGGCCATCTCCACAACAGGACAGTGGCCTGTGTAGTTCTTCAGACCACTCCTGTAGTCATGGTTGTAACAATCTGGAAACAGGTAGAAGCCCCACAGTTGATTTGGCCTCAAATTCTTGGCAAGTTTCAGAGTCTCCAGCATAAATTTGCGAGCTGATAGCTCAAATTCCTGCAGTGCAACTTTTCCCACTTGTTCTGGGGTCCACGTAGGGTTCTTTTTGGCCACCATTTCACGAGATTTATTTCGATATATATCTTTAATATCCCAATTTCGGATCCACAATGGTCGCCACTCCTCCCAGTCAATTACAGCCAAACCTTTTGCCTCTGGCTCACGTATATATTTTTGCAAACCTTCAGGCATCTTTTCATAGTGCTGAGTAAGGCTGGCAAGCTGTGGAAGACCTCCATTCACTGCAGTGCCACCACGCTCATAATAGGGATACAACCCAAGGCGCTCCTTATAGAAAATAGTGAGGTTCTGCCGGACAAAGCCCTCATTGGGGGATGCCACAATGTCAAACTGGTCCAAAGATAAAGTTACGCGATGTCGCGGGGCACACTCCTGTGTTGGGGCATTCCAGGCAAGAAGAACTGGCTTCTGGGAATATAATGGCCATCTTGTCTGTTTTATATCTGGTGAACACAAGACTGTCCATGATGTCAACAGAGTCAGAAGCAACCAAAGCAGCTGGCCAGCTGTGGGGAAGAGAGAGTGAAATCCAGCCTCCATGGTCACTGCTAGCTTTCCCTTTTTCTATTGAGAACAAAAATAAAGAAGTTTTGTTAAATTCGGAAAAAAAAAACAACAATTCAAATGATGTCCCCCATATTAAATCTGTAAAAAAAAAAAAAAAAGAGGAAATCTTTAGGTCGACTTCTGGACCCAGAAGTTTTTTTGATTTGATTTCCTCTTAATATATTAATATATTACCCAGAAGTCGACCTAAAGATTTCCTCTTTTTTTTTTTTATTCTGGGTAATATTTTATAGTTTCAGGTGAGTTAGTAAAAGCAACATGAATCCATATATCGACTGATTTTCAGCGAAAAAACGGTGCTAGGATAACGTTAATTAGGCGTAAACAGTCTCTATAACATTAAGTTACGTTCAACAAGAAACTGAAATTACCAAGTTTGGCTAGCAGTCACCTCCTGTATAATTGACGATACCGTTAACGTTACATGAGTCATTTTCTTCCGGATCTGGTGGCAAATAAGTTTCAACTGGTTTGCGCAAGATGTAAAGCAAAATACTAACAAAAAAATCTACTTTTAACATGTAACTGCACATTTAGGTTATCTCTGACGACTTCTTCCGTATACGAACTCAGTAAACGTATATGGCCAATTAGCTCAAAGTTTCATTGAAACTGACGAACGTGCTAAGTTAGCTAACATCTTGATTCTTCTTCCTAGTCTGACCTGTTGTGATGAAGCTGGGGACAGGAGCTTATTCCACTCATGTAACCGTCCGATAAGTTACTTTTCCACCGCCCTGCCATGTGAAAGATAACAGTCGGAGCCCGTTCAATCCATGTTAATGACTGACTAGTCTCGCATTGCAGACCTATCTCCACAGCGATGTGATGATTGACACATCTGCCAGCTAAGCTAAAGGCAGGAGCAATGATGACGAGTCAAACATTGAGCAACAGTACAGTGCATTTAGTTCCTGAGTAGGGGGTTATATATTTATGAAAGACATAATTATTCTTTTTTTGCCGTTTCTATAAAAAATAGCATGAGGTTCTACTTGAAAACATATCTACTTGTATCAGTTAAGCATTATCATAACCCTGTCTGGTATTAATTTGACTGTAAAATTACATTCCAGTGCCGCTTACACCCCTTAAATAACGATCAAAGTAGTCTGTTCTCCAAGTTGTGCTCTAAATGGCTCTTAATTGACTACTAATACCCGTATAATACATCCGCGCAGAGGCATGAACAAGAACATGAACAAATATGAAACAGATTCCTCGCACGTTATGTTTGATGGTTGTTGTATTTTGTTCCTGAAGCTTAAGTTCAAGTATATACAGTAAACGTTACAATTGAACCTGAATGAATGAATGAATGAATTAATGGGGCATTATGTACGCTAGTCACTTTTCTTTTCTTTTTTTATAATGGTATTTAGCAAAAGCAGGTTGAAGGTTTACAAAAAAATATTAGTTTTTTCTGTGACCATCCATAAGTATTTCATAGAATGATTTGAACAAGCTTGACCATCATTTACAAAATACCTAGACTACTGGCATTGTTCAGAAGGTATACTATTAGTATTACAAAATTGGTTAACAATGATCAACGGAAGTACATTTCCAAGATACTTGTCTGAGCCACGTTCAATCTCAAAACGTTGAAACAAAAATGTGAATCGTGCAGGCAATGCAAGGCTACAAAATTGGTAATTGCAGCTTTGGAACTGAAAAAGATTTATATCTTGTATCTGCTCTGAGAAAAGTCACTTAACAGCTCTCAGTTTATTCTTCCATACATGTTTAGCTTTTAATATGAGCTAGCTTGGAATAGTAAAAAAATGCAGTACAACTGTGAAAAAAAAAATTATGTTGATGCAGCATAATTATCATTAATAGGCCTACGTTTTATTATTTAATTTCTGGATGTGTCCAAACAATGTCTCTTACCTGCAACCTTTTTCTCTTTAATCTTCGGATGAAAGTAGTTTGACTTGTTTGGATCGGGGTGCATATAGCTCAAGCTTCTTTTTGTGCTTCATCATCAAAGTCTGTGATTTCCCCTCAACAGAGCTCCAAAGTGGAGTTGATTCTGGGTTGAAATCCACTACCAACTAGTATTTAAACCCCTCCAGCAGGCTCCACCTCTGTTGAGGAGTTTCTTAAAGAGTGGCTTTTTGCCTGCTTCTCTGACATCATCCAGTTGAGACAGACTTCAATCTAGGCCTATACTGTTTAAAGCAACTGTTCGGATGTCATTGACATGGCACACTCAGATATTCTATAAAGCTTTATGGCTTTTTTTTTTTTTACCAGTTTGAACACCAAAGCAGCAGATGTACCATGAGTCAGCTGAAAGGATTTGAAACCAATTCACAGCTGAAACAGGATGTATTGCTGTTATGACTTACTCATGATCCTCATGGAGTTTGGATATACCAATAAAGGCTTTAGAATCTATTATAAGGATTTTAGTACACATTTCTGAGTGAATGTAATAAAACATGCAACAATTTGTTCATCATGACATGCAGCTAAAAAGTGATTATGTTATGTTGAGTTTTTTTTTTAAACACAAGGTTGTTTGTCAGTTATGTTAAGTGTGTAAAGAAAGATCTTATTCAAGGGCCATCAAATTGTCTTTAAAAGTTATTACCACAGACTAGTTCCTCAAAAGATTCCGAATACCGGGGAAAGTTCATGCAGTAAAAAACAGTTAAGATGCAATGGTTAGCAAAAGCACTTCACCATATAGGGACTTGATGTAAATGCCAAGACTCTTGCATCATAAAAATAGCAAATTATTTATATGTTGTATATCTATATCCTTCAGAAAGATATTTTGTAAGATCTTGGTTTGCTAATACACATTAAGATGTTTATATTGACAGTTTGTATTTTCACACAGTTTACCTCATTGTCCCATTATTACCTTTTTCTAATACTCATTCCATTCAGACCTCATGACAACAGCTCCTCCAGAGTACATAGGTAAATCCACTAAGCCATTCTTGATTTTTCTGTTTTCAAAATGTAAAAAAATGAACATACAAGCTTTGTAAGAAAGTAGAATTATTCATTATTTTTTTAATGACAAGGTAAACAATAGTATAGAGATAGATACTATATATATATATATATATATATATATATATATATATATATAGTATATATAGACGAAGGTAAATATAGCCTCAGCAGCATGTAGCCTTCATCATGCTTTCTTCAGAACATTCATGGACTCATATACAGAGATAATAATAATCAATTGCTGGCTTACAACACAAATAACCATATTGATATTCCTGTTAGTTCCCAGTAAAAGCCAGACTGTATAATTTTGAGTTTATAGTTTAATAGGTTATTTTTTGTGGTCTTGTTCCCTTTGCGCCCAGAATGTTTCAAAGAAAAATAGCTCCATATATATATATATATATATATATATATATAAATGGTTTATGTGATTAACAGCTTATTTTCATTTCCTGTCCTAAAATGTGCTCAGACTTTTGACAGCAAAGCCAGAATAAGGGTGGTTTGCTGAGTCAAATCTGTTCTTTTAACCTCAATAATACAATTCACCTCATGGCCTTGCACGTTATTACAGCTTTATTAAATAAAAAACAAAAAGTAATTGTGCAGCCATGTCTCTCCTAGACTCTGCTGGAAAAGATACTTAGCCAGAGGTAAAAAAAAAAAAAGAAAATAGAAAAAGGCTTGTGTAGCGTAAAATCATTTCATGGAAGCAATAAAGTAGAGTGGGTTTTGGCACAGCCCTCTTTATCCTCTGAATAGAACAATATCACAGACAGCTTTGTAGAAATCCCTTTCCCATGGAGATTGCATTGGTACACTTCACTTTTCTCTTACCTTCAGCAGACACACATGCACCTCCCAACAGTTAGCAATTTCCTATGCAGGTGGCTAATTTCATCACAGGTGGAGGTCAGCATTAAATCTACATGGGTGAACAGGTCCTGTCAGTTCATTTTAGTATTTACAACCTTTGCCAAAAAGCTTAATTATCTGTCTGTAAGTTATTTGATTACTAGCTCTTATAAGCTCGCCAAATAATTGTAATAAAAACACTTGGCATAGCGAGACATATTTGACTCTAATAAAAAGAGATTTCCTCTGGTAACTTCCTTCATCTTTTTCAACATTTCCGTTTTACTCAGAAGAATATTGTGTGTATCAGGAGTTTAGTTAATTTAAAGCCACTGATTTAGATTCTGTAAATATTTCCCACCATGCAGGTCTAACTTCCCAGACCTAAGTCCTCAGGTCATGTCCTTACAGGCAGTCGTACAGTACATGGTGGGGTAGAATGTAGCCATTGAAAAAACTCCTACATAGTAAATGCATCTTGAGTTTAAAATATTTCAGATGATTATTTAAACTAGAATCAGCCAATTAAACACCCACCACACAACTTTTCAGTTGTAGAATGTAAGCCTGCCGGAGTAAAGGCCATGATTATAAAATGTATCTTTCCCCCTTTGTGTTGACAGATTGTGAGAAAGTAAAGGCTATTTAATAAGCTGTTCAGCTAGAATGCATTAATATATAAAAAAGACCATGACACAGTTGAGTATTTCATATTGTAATTAAAAAAAAACAGTTATAATAAATTAAAAGTGAAACATAGTATGCCAAAGCAGCAAACAAAACAACAGGATCTCCTACTAGACTCACTGCTGCTGTGTATATGTGTGGCTCTGAGGTCATTGAAGCCAGTCAATCCAACATTATAATATGACATTAATCCACTTCAGATTTTGTGGGCCACTGATTGTCAACTCCCTAGGCTATTATCGATAAAGCAAGTCGTGTTGGTGTCAAAAAAACAAGTGTGCACTCAAAACTTTCCCACTCTAGATATGATCGGGACAGAGGAAAGAACTGGTTACATTCTCCTCTTAACTCTTAAAGTTCTATGAATCATACCAGAAAACAATTGGCAGCAATAAAGTCAGGACTCTGTCTGCACACACATTCACACTTACATGCACACAAACCATGATCTGTAAACTGAGCAGATTTTTGCCAAACTGGCACCCTTCTAGATCTCCATTGGATCTTATTCTGTGTCTAACTGCACACAAGCCAAAACAGATCACATGCAGAGGCTCAGCACACATTGCATCAGCCTGTCCACATAAGGGCATCAAATATATCAAGAGATCATGTTATGTTAAAAGGTGGTTCAGGCTTCCAGCTGTAGGGAAAACCACAGGACGGAGTTGACACAGTGGCTAGTCTGAGACACTGCTCAGACTTCATCAGGCTTCACAGAGGACAACTGGGAAATCTACATGGATGCAAGGGATGTCCAGCTTTATAATTCCCTGGAAGGACACAAGAGAGATTACAATTATTTTGACTGATAATACAGAAAACTACTGCTGGTAAGTAAGGGATAATTCATTTAGGGAGTATAATTTCCTCACCTGAGGTGTTAGGTTTTTTTGAATCCTCTTCAGCTTGGCTTTTTTACGTCCATTTTTTGTCACAATTGCCTCTTCATAGAACTCATGGGCCAGGTCGCCATCTTCATCAAAGTACAAAGAGCTGCAGCAGAAAGACCAGATTAATTATCTGTACATACATGTTTGTGTAGCCAAACCTTCAGAAGATACTTAAACTACACAGGCTGTTGACAATATTACAGTCCTTTTATCATTAATTCTAATCATTAATTCTAATTACGATACCATTTTTTGCTTCCTAATACCGATTCCCATACTTTAACTTGTATCGGTCAATACCGGGTAATTATCCGATACCAGCGTGTCATATATTTTTATTATGTTTTAACAACTGTATGCTACAATCCCTGTATGGATGTGATGTGATATGTTGGCGGTCTGACTCAGGGTTAAACTCTTTGTGAAACATGAACAAACACAGACAATGAACGCTGTAGAACTTTCTTTAATTATCCAGTTTGACAGTCAGTCATAATGGAAAAACAACATAAATAAACTACTTTAACATAGATTTTCTTTAGGGCTTTATTATGTGGTATCCGATCGGTGCATAAACTCCAGTACTTCCAGATACCGATACAAGCGTTTTAGGCAGTATCGGAGGCGATACCGATACTGGTATCGGAACATCTCTACACAACATATGATAACGTGAATATCAAACATTATTTTGGACCATTGTGATGCTCACTACCTTAATGTGAATGTAAAGCAAACTGGGGAGAATGATAATCGATCCAAAGTCTAGTGACTAGTGACCATAGTTCAGAAATCATTCACACATCACATCATCCATGTCCCCATTAATCAAGTTTATAATATAAATATCTTGGTGTCCACAATCAGCTCGCTCACATGGCATGTACATTTTTAAAAACTTTTGTTCAAGGTTACAACAGAGGATGTTTTGTTGTTGTTGTTGAAAAGGCTTAGATCTATGATGTAAATGGTAAACTCATGATTTGATTTTATCAAACGATTCTGGAGAGTGTAAGTCACTATGACAAGTATGTTACGGTAACCTGGCAGCACAGTTAAAGTCTAAGCTTGGATGTCTTACTCAAACGGCCATGAAGATCATAAGGGAAAAGAACATTGCTATCTTCAGCCTTGAAAAATCTGTGGAGGCACAAAAGTTTCTGAATGACCAAACAAAACATTCCAAACCCAGAATTCAAGGTGTTGCCTTCAGGCCGATAGTTGCCAGAGTGCCAAATTGCAGGTTAAACTGATACAAAAATGAATTAACCCCTCAAAATATTAAATCACACCAAGTTGTAGTATTACATGATGTGATTTTTTTGGATGACTAAGATTTTGATTATTTGTTATCTGGTTTTATTATAACTTTTGTTTTATAATAATTAATAATATAATAATTATAAGTTTTATTATTTGAAACTTTTGTCTTTTGTTTTGACACATGTGAATTTAAGCACTTCTTTGCATGAGTGTATGATATATGTTCTATGCGTGTGTATGTGCATTTTGACATTGTTGACAAGTTTGTTGCGTGTTGCCGTGGCTTAGAGTCAAAGACAAATTTACCTGTGGGACAATAAAGTAATAAATAACTTATCTAGTTTTTGCATACAGCTAGTATTTGGTGTTACACAAAGAGAGTTAGTCAATTAAAAAAAAAACACTAAACATACACAACCAAAACAAAAGTAAAAGAAATTGGTTTTAGAGGGGTTGAGCTCACAAATGTGTGAGCATTTAAAAACCTACAACGAGCTGCTTTGTTTGCTTATGCCTTGGCTTCCTCGGTAAACCTCTTTTGAATGTGTTACATTACAATATGTAGTTTACCTAAAAAGTGTACAAAATCAAGACATTTAGTCAGCAGTCTTCCTATGGGTAAAATGTCTGGTTTTGAAGACTCTAAAGTTTACGGTAACAGCTCAGTACAACAGCGGTGTGTAGCTGCTGAACACTATGCTTGTGTCCACGCCTGTCAAATAAAAATGAGGGGAATGAAGATAGAGTGGACACATTTTCTATCCATATTTTTAGGAAATTGACTGAATGAATAGAGATCAATTGATCTGACAAGTCCTGATTTATGGTATAATGCAATAGAGGATGGGTCAGAATTGGTGTGCAAACAACAGGAATTTATGGCTCCATTTTGCTCAGCGTCAACACAGACTGAATGTGTGGGAACGTTTCTGTGCAAACACAGGCACGTCTCTCAATGGCCTTGACACCATGTCACAAAACATTCTTGAGTTCTGTCTAAGAACTTTAACCACATTGGCTAACTCCAACAGCCTTCTTCATACCCATGTTTCAGCTCAATAGTACACCTTTTTAGGCGAGGTTGGGCATGATGTTTAAAGATTGTAGTTAAGTGGTGGAGGTGCCACAGCCTTGTACCGTCATTGTTCCGTTGACCCCATGTTAAAGGTCCAATGGCATGAAAATCTCACTATACGAGGTTTTTTAACATTAATATGAGTTCCCTAGCCTGCCTATGGTCCCCCAGTGGCTAGAAATGGCAATAGGTGTTAACCGAGCCCTGGGTATCCTGCTCTGCCTTTGAGAAAATGAAAGCTCAGATGGGCTGATCTGGAATCTTAGGTTATGTCCGCCCAGAGAATTTGCCCATCCATGAGAAAGAGACATCATGGCTTTCAAACGAGCAAAGCGCCAGTTGGTCAAGGCCACACCCTTAGCCCCCCCCCCCCTCTCCTCCTCAAAAGCTACAGACTCAGAAATGGCACATCCTGAGGAAAGCTCAGTGTGGGACTGGCTCTAGTGGCTGTAATCCAAGGCTGAATTTTGGGAAAGAGACTTCAGATACAGTGTTAGGGGACCACTAAGGTCTATATAAAAGCATTCAAAGAACAACATGTCATGGGACCATTAACAGGCAGTAGATACTGTATGAATAATAAAGTTAAACTAAATATGAAACTATATGCATTGCCACATCTGCCAGATGATGCCATCACATTAATGTGGAGCTATTTTTCTTTGAAACATTCTGGGCGCAAAGGGAACAAGACCACAAAAAATAACCTTATTAAACTATAAACTCAAAATTAATACAGTAAACAAAACAAAAATCAGCTTTTACTGGGAACTAACAGGAATATCAATATGGTTATTTGTGTTGTAAGCCAGCAATATGATTATTATTATCTCTGTATATGAGTCTATGAATGTTCTGAAGAAAGCATGATGAAGGCTACATGCTGCTGAGGCTATATTTACCTTCGTCTAGTTAACACAAAAGGTGTTGCACTTGGGAAACTTCGAACTCTCGCCATTGACTGCTCGTTTCCATCTTTGGTTGGATCGTCCGTACTACCTGAGCCAGAAAAAGGCCAAAATCCTTTGGATTTGGAGCCGCTACCACCCATCTTCAGCTGCAGCACATTATTTTCTTGGGTCACAGGACTGCCAGTAGTGTTACAGTGCTACTGTACCAGATGAAATGTGACCTTGAGAAAATGAAACCTTTGAAAAGTGACACATGAAAGGGAGGAGTTAAGTCATTTGAGGCCATATATTATAACACAAGCAAAACAATCTAAATTAACATCCTTTTTTCCGCTTATGCTGGGAACCCAGTTTTCTGTGGACAAGAAAAATGATAGCAGAGTATGATCATAACTCTACCTTAAATAAAAAAAAGAAAACAGATAGGCTATTTCCAATAATTTCCCATTTTGTGGGATCAATAAATATCTATATATCTATCTATACTGCAACACCTGTGCATTTGACCATCTAGCCATTATTATATATCCAGTGATTATATATTGCTTATAGTTAACATAAGACACAAAATAGAGGACTAATAGTAGACAAAGCCCAGACTGATGTCGAGTTTTGTTATAATTCGAATCCTTTGACCATATACTCTTGTATATTCCAGAATATAGCAGGCCAGCTAAATGACAACATATATTATAATGCAAAGTCAAGGGCGCAAACCTGACCACCCTTCTATGTCCATTACCATTATAAAGTTAAAATGGTAACGCTATTTGAAAACAAGACAATCCTGAATAACGTTAGTCAGCTTTGCTTAGAGTCAAGAGGGCTCGAGCATTAGCAGGTTATCCGGACAGGACGGTGAACACGGCTAGCTAGCTTTGACCGACAAGACCATTAAAGAATTGGTCCTGCTTGCGTTAGTTAGCTACAGTGGATTTTATGTCCCTTTATGTCCTTGCTGTTAGCATTACCACTATCTAAATACAGGTTAGTTAGCACTCTGTTAACGTTACTATCATGGTCAGGTCAATATGTTTTTATCTGGTTTAACGTTTACAAAATTAACGTTTACAGCCGCTGCCAAAGGCTAACGTTAGCTGTTTTGATAAATGGCGTTTGTCGCTTCCGCTTAGCTGGTTGAAAACATACCTAAAGTGGGGTTTGGTGTGTTCGCAGGTATGAAATGTTCTTTGATGAATTTGTCTTGGTGGGTTGCTAAATCTCTACAAGATAACGCTAGCTAGCTGTTTATGCTAACTAACGTTGCACGTTCTTCTTCTCCGTGTTTTTCTCTGCCGGCTGGTAAAGAGATTGTGGTGAGCTACTGCCACCACATGGACAGAATGTGCTAAACACATGAGTCAGGTCTGCTGCCTGTCCCATTACCTTTTAACTAGACATTAAAAGAGAACGTTGTGGTACACTACAGCCAAAAGTATATGGACAACTCATACACTATCACAAACGAGGAGTCTCCCCATTACAGATATGCCCACTGTATGTTAACCTCATGCAGTTTGGGGCAAATGTGTTATTTTTGCCTATTCTAAGTCAAGTCAAGTGGGTTTGATTGTCATGTTAACCATATACACTGTATATAGTGAAATGAAACAACGTTTCACCATGGAACAAGTCAAGTGGTGTTATGTATTTAAAATATATAAAAACGAGAAAAATGACATTCAAGACAGGCTACAATTTGTGCACACACATTATAGACTATACATAAAGTGCAATTAGGCTACTAGACTACTTAAAGTAGAGCTTTTAAGACAAAGGACAGGACAGACAACAGACATCAAAAAGCAGGGCATAAGTAGACTTTTAACAGAGCACTGAATGCTGTAAGTAAGGATAGAATAGGATTTTAGCAGCATAAATAAAAAGGAGCAGGAGTGCATTTGCAACATGTTTTGTTGTTCAACAATCAGATTGCTTGAGGGAAGAAGCTCTTCCCCATTCTGGAGGTGCGGGCAGTTATACTGCGGTACTACCTGATGGCAGTAAGGAGAAGAGTGCAAGTGCATGGGACAGGTGTGTTGTGTCCCTAAAATTATATATTTGAATATTAAATATTGAATTTGAATATTTCTGCATACTGGGGTCCCTAAACAGTCTTGTGGATTTATTGAGCCCAATTTTATTCATGTGTGATTATGACATTCCCCAAAGTAGCCACTTCATTGCAGTAAAACCACTTTTTGAAACTTGACCTTGATATATATGACCTTATACGACCTCTAGGATATCACAGCCTCATGAAACTTTACAACCACAAACTAGAGACCAGTGGTTTCCAGAAGAGAAGTGCTTGTCATCTAGTCATCAAATATGGTATTTTGGAGGGATTATTGAAAATTTTTGTAGTCAGTTTTTGAATGGTTAAAATTGTCAAATTTAGCATCAAATCTTGGTAACAAATGGTATCAACCAAATATTGCTGAAACAAATTATGAGACATACATGAATGGTCATCATATACTTCCATTATAATGTTCCAAGCACTTATACACTTATACAATTTAATTTAACTAAGGAATACATTTTTATTTCAGATTTATGACTAGAACAACTTGACACACACTACTGAGTTGCATCTGAAATTAATCTTCAGGTTCGTTGCTTTCAGATGATGTACACCTCTTTTATGTGGCATCTACTGTTGTCCTTTTATCTACCCCTGAACTCCCCCTCCTTCCCCCACTGTAGAAAAAGAAAGAAAAAGGTGGGGCAGAATTCTAAGAAGTTAAAAATAAATTCCTGGCTGTTATAATAACATAAATTACTATGGTTTTGAATGACATGTTCAGCTGTAACATATGGATGAAATGTATTAGGTGTCGACATACTTGTATCCTATATCTTGTAGCCTACTTCAGCTTTGGCCCATTGGAATGTGGACGACTGGTCTAACACACAGTCTATCAAACTTAGTACTTTAGGCTATAATTTAAACAATAACACTAAAATATCTATTATCATCAGTTTATTAAATAGTTAGAATGTAAACACGTTTCACATTTTAACTTGCAGAAAATCCAATTTAGATGTTCATTAAGGTGTCAAAAAATGTAAAGCAGCTTCACAGAATATAAATAAAACTAAATAAGATAAATGCCCAGACAGACTAAAAGTTATTACAACTATAAATAATCCAGTAAAGCAGCATTGTTTTTAAAAAAAGAACTGCATTCAATTAAGTCCAAGATAATCTATTACTTCTCCCACCAGTGCTCTACTTGCACACAATTTACAGGCCTACAGTAAGCCTTGTATGTCATTGTCTGAGCTCTTTCCTTCCCTTTAACATTGCTAATCAACAATAGTATTCAAACTTGCAGAAGTCTCTTCATCATCTCAAAACATGACGATCAGTTGAATCCCTCAAAGTCAACCAGGAGTAGTAATCCTTGCCATGGCCTGCTTCATCGTGTCTCTAGCAAGAGCGTAGCGCTTCACAATCTGCCGCACATGCTCTTCTTCCTCACGCTTCAGGATTCGCAAAAAGTTGCACAACTCAGGAAAACTAAATGCATCCCACTGTGGAGGAGAGCAATTTTTCACTTTAGAATCTGTTGTATATACAGTACATGTATTTGCTTTTCAGCATATATTGACATGTTCATCATATGTATTCATTCTCAAAGCCAAATGGAAACTTACATTTACTTCCCCCGTCTCATTCTCTTTCAAAACCAGACTCAAGACTTTTTCACTGGGGCCAGCACACAAGCGCAGGTAGAGAGGGCACTCATCATCAGGCAGTTTACGCATGTACACTAAACAAAATAAAATTCAGCACTTTCAATTTAATACATGGTTCTGTATTTTTTTTTACAGTAACTGCACATTATTGAGGATTCTACCTTGACTATGTCTCTCAGCGCGTTCAAACAGGGCAAACTTGGCCGGGTTGTCCACCACGGTGAACTTGTTAAGCAATGCCTCGATGACTTCTCGCACGCGTGTTTGGGAGCTTATATGCAGGTGTTTGGCAGCATCTTTGGGGAGGTAGAAAGATGTCCGCCGTTTCATCCCTCTGCCTTGCTGATCTTCCTCCTGTGTTAAGCACAGGCTCTGAGGGGGAGGGAGGGAGATTGGACGGACTAACTGAAAGTGAACCTTGATGAAACCAATGTAGGACCCATCTTTATTCTGTAAGGTAGACAAATAGATATTGTAAGAATGGGATTGAAGGTGTCTGCAAACTATTAAATACTAACAGTGTTGTGACCAAGTCCCAAGGCTCAAGTCACAGGTTATGTTAAATCAAGGCAAGTCCTTAGTTAAGGCAAGTCAAGTCCCAAATCAAGTCACTTTTTTTCCAGATAAAGCACTGTTACCTGTAGTATCAGGTCTTTATAAAGAGAAAAGACAAGGTATTAGTAGCCTTTCTAATAAAAAAATGGCTAGTTTGCACAACTAGTAAAAAGTGTGACAATGAATTTAATCTGTATTACATTTGAAATTCAGTGAAAATTAATGTAATTAACACAAAACTAATTACTTATTTGTTTAATATTCCCTCCCCATCACTTTTGAAACAGTGATATAAATACTGACAGCCAGACTACATCAAACATCAAAATGTGTCATTCTATAACTTGGTGCATCTATATTTATTTAACAGGTCAAGCTCTTTAGACGCATAGGTATTTGGATTTCTTATTCCCACCTACTATTAGACTACTATAAAAAAGGTAAGTGACATACCTTTTTTTTGAATCTGTGTGTAATAGCTACATTAATCACAGTCTTCACTGATAGTGTTTGGTAGAGCTTTTCAACATGTAGTTTTTCAAAGGTTTTTTAGATATTGCAGCTTCAAATTAACCAGCCATAGAAATCCAACATACACAGATACACTTCACCGATTTTTCGTGGCACAGACGCAGCCATTAATGAGGCTTCATCAGGGTTTTTTGATGGTACGGGTTGCCATAGTAAGGAGTTTGACTGACAGCCAGTCCTTTAATCATGACAATCACATACCAGAGAGCTTTTTGAGTCATCCAATCATGATTCACAGTTTGCACTGCTGCTGCTGCATAGCATGCTTGTTGGTGCTAGACAGCAACGTGACCATATTAAATGATATATATATATATATATATATATATATATATATATATATATATATATATATATGTGTATACACACACACACACACACACACACACACACACACCAGTCATCCAAATCGTCCTGCCCTAAGTTAAGTCTTGAGTCATTTATTTTTTGTCAAGTCAAGATGCAAGTCATCAAAACAGTAAGTCTTGCTTTGCCAGACCTTTCTTCACAGCGCTGCAGAGGAGGGTCAGTCTAGTCCACACAGCATTCCGGGATTGGGTGAATGTGTACATTCAAAAGTTGTTTTAGTCATGTAACAAACTCAGATTGGACGGATCAGTCTAGCTAGCTGTCTGGATTTACCCTGCAGAGATCTGAGGAGTAGATGACCCAGTCCCCATAAATACACTGGTCATAAATCCATAAATCTGGTTGTAGACTATCAAAACAGTGACTACAGTTGACTAGAGTCCAAGTCACCAAGTCTCAAGTACACATCTCTGAATGTTATTACAATTTACGTACACATTTGTGAATGGATGAATGTTCAGAGAAAAAAAGTTTATTAGTCACTCACAACCATCATGTAGAGATTGCTGTTGATCTGTGCATTATATTCCTTAACCTTCTGTTGAATCTCACTAACAGTCAACTCCCGGTTACCCCAATCGATCTGTTCGTCCTAAAAAGAAAAGAGCAGCAAATAGGCCACATAATGTCAGCAGAAAGCTTGTCCTCACAAGTGAGCGTTGAGGATGGAGAGAAAGTGACAGAGAACAGATGCATGGAAATAAAAGTAAAACCAATTCAAGCTTTTTGTGTGGTTAGAAAATTAATATGTGATTTTATATAGTTAACCAGAAAATAAAAACCGCTTTGTGCCTTTGAATCATGCCATAGCCTCACCGCCGATCTTCTTACCTTGTGAAAGAAAGACGTATATGCAGTAAAACACGGTTCCAGCTCTGAGCTACTGTCCTCCTGACTGCAGAATGTGTCAGTACTTGCTGTGCTTACCCAGGTCATCTCTGAGGTTCAGGTGAACTTAATTAGATTTTTATCATTGCCAAAATCTTAAAATAATTTCTGGAGTTATATGTCAGAATTTTCCACGCTCTCTTCTGTCCTTTCTTCTGCCTCGAGAGATCTGATTCTGCTAACAGCTCTTTTGACCTCAGCATTTCAATTTGCTCCTCCCTGACAATAAAACCTCACAAAGATGTCTAAACGGCCAGCCCACCCCCAGAGGAGATCTGCTCAAATGATCCTAAATTAAAAACTTTCACCCAATGTCATTGCTGATGTGCGTTTACATAACTGACCATATCACAACTCCACCAATAGCTTTATTTCTTGAGAAATTCACTATTCTGCCACATCTTCATGCTGTGTTTTAAAGGGGACACAATATGCATATTTTCATGTTTATTCATACTTGTATGTTGGGTTTCTACTGGAACTGTTTACATGCTTTAATGTTCAAAAAACACATTATTTTCTCCTACTGTCTGTCTGAATAAAGTGTACCTGGTTTCACCCTCTGTCTGAAACACTCCATTTTAGTGCCTGTGTCTTTAAAGGCGCTGACACACCAACACGATTATCGTCGGACAGTCTGGCGAGGTCAGTGACTCGAGTCTGTTCGGTATGTTCTGTGCCGTCGTCAGCCGGAGGAGCCGTCAGCCTTCATTTGGGCCAATTTGACATGTTGAATCAGAAAGTGGGCAGTCGGACTTAATGACCAATCTGATTGGTTGAGTGTTAACCCAGAGATGATCGAGGTGAGCGGGATGAGCGTGACAAACGCTTCTCAAAATCTGACGAAAATCTTTTAAACTGACCTTTGTCGATCTGAAATGAAGACAGATTCAGCAACTGCATGGCCTATTTCTTGTTTAAAATGTTGTCAGAAACACAATTCGGTGAACCATTTTTGTAAACTATGAGATCCGGGTCTGGCTTTGATTAGGGTCTGGCTTTGAAGTTCCGGAGAAGCCAGACCCATGTGATGCATTCGTCCAATAATTTTTTGGGCGACAATACAGATTATCACCGCTCGCTGTTATGAAGACGTGTTATGTCTTGCGCACACGCAGAATGTGCCCTTAAGTCGCTTCAGTGTGTTCCGAGGCACTTTTTGGACCAACTCAGGGAGGCAGTCAGTCCGACTGCACCTTTGTAAAGTTAGTTCTAAGTCATGGGTGGAGATGGGGGCCAGCATATTCTAATGAGCCTGCATGAGACATAGGAAGGAAAGCCAAATCTGATGGCTCCCTTGTTTTCTGATCTAATCAGGCCAAAGAAAACAGGTTGTCTTAGTTCACAGTTTGTGGGTTGATAGACAAATGCACGTGCACAAACACTGAAAAAGTGAGTTTTTCATAATATGTCCCATTTTACACAGTCTAGTTAAGCAGTCTATTAGGACTTTAAAAATCATGATAAATCAACTTTTCTGATTTTTGCTGAATGTCCCATTGCATATGATGGTAAATTTATATTAATATGGTCTGAGCAAGCTGAAAAACGGTGAACCAATCCTTTAACTATCTGATAACTTGTGTTGGTCCTAGATTTATTTTGTGTGTTTCTGAATAAAGGCAGCTGTTTTATTGTCAAGTTGTTAACTTATCCCTTCCCCTTAGCTCTCTCCTAAATTACGTTCTCTATAGATGCATAGACACTGAGGAGGTAATAAAACCAGCATCTTTGAGGACATATGGCACAGTGACACTCAGTGGACAGCAGCGGACAATCTGGTAGCCATCTGCTTTGACCTACTCACCTAAAACAATCCAATAAAAACAGCTTTTTATACAACTATACTATTGATAAAATATGTGATTGTAGCTTTGTTTCTCACCACATTTGTGTCTGTCTCAAGGGAGTCGATAGAGAAATCTTCCTTGTTTGTTAACAAATTATCTGTGCTGCAGTCCAGCTGGATGAATGGTCGGCAGCGGTAGTGACAGGTGTAACTGCAGTCTGAGAGAGAGAGAGAGAGAGAGAGAGAGAGAGAGAGAGAGAGTAAATTCTCAACTATACTTTGGCTAGCGATCAACAGCTTGTTGTGTAGAGCCCTCTGTGAATTTTGTTCAGTAATCTGTCCCTGTGCTAAAAAACATCACCCAAAACACACTAACCTAGATGCATTATCTATGTTATGTAAGCAACATGCCAAAATGCCCCCAAAAAATTGCCCATTTTTGAGATTTAATGGGATGTTAATTATAAGCCATTATCACTCTGTCAGCTGTTTGTTTCTAAGTGCAACAGCAGTTAATTTTTTTGGTTGAACTGGGACAGAAATGTTCCAACATGAAGCTTGCCAGAGCTTCCTACAGATTAGTACAAACTCTGTGATAGAGTTTCTCATGAGTAAAAAAATAACATGAGCATCCTGCATTCTGGTGATACTGGAAAGTGAAGACGATGTCACATCTCTGTGAGCTTTGGGTGGACATCACTTAGTTATTATGGGGCTACAGAGCTGATTTGGGCATTTATTTGAGGGCATTTTAAGCCATTTCTAATAAGGGTAAGGGATTTATCCTAATACCAGTGTTCTTTACGACCTTGATTAAGCAACCACAGTGGTTCCCTATGTCTACTAATCACATATAACATGATGATTGAAGGCATTCTTGCACTGTACGTCATTGTGTCACATGCAATAACGATGAAGTTGCTTTTTAAGGTCAACGGATGCAAAAAATATTCTCATTATTTACACATGAAACATAAAGGACAAGGCTAGTACGATTCTACATTTTTCTTATATCCAAAATCAAATATCCGTCCCCTGTGTCTCCATACTTCTCAACCTGTCTGTGGCTCTCAGAACCTTCCGTTGTTTTTTTGTTACTACTAAAGACTTAAAATCTTTAAAATAAATAAATAAACGATTTTCTAATATTTACTTTCATTTCTAAATATGGCTAAATAATGTACTTGCATAGCATTTTTTAAACAAATGCTACAAACAGGAGTAAATAATTTGTTTGTTGGGGACTATTTTTAGCTTTGGATTAATACGCATTTGGTGCTGTGACCAGATCTGACAGTAGGACGGTGAATGTGGGCCTGACTCAAAATAAACTACAGTGAACACGTTAATGGTATTACAGAAACATGTCGCTCAGCTCAACATTTTGGCTCATTGATGGGTTTTTAATAACAACAAAGGTCTATGGCACAAGGGGAAAATATTACCAGACTTATGAACAAATTCACATGCAGAAGTTACTTACTGGCGCAGCGTAAACTTTGCTTATAAAGTCCCCAGATGAATTCTCCACACAGGTCACACCAGGTGAGATGGGTGTGACTGTACGGCTGGAAGTCATGACCCGCTCCAGCCTCTTCTATCTGGCACTGCGTTGCCTCGATGCTGACGCTGTCTCCGACTAGACGGACCACATGGAAGTGGCTTGGTTGACCCGGGTTTACAGGTGGGGGGGCTGTGCGGGCTGTAGGAGCAGCCAGCTCAATGGAATCATTTACACTGAGGTCTTTCAGCTCAATCAGCTCACATTTAGACATCCTGTCACTGATACAGACTCTGACATGTCAAGTGAGCACTTGCTGCCCATGAGCTAGAAGGCTAGGGGTATACATCCAACCCAAAGAGGAAACAGCATTATGTGCACCCTTGCATCCTTACTAAGGATGTTGTGAATGTCGGGCTTTGATTAAATGTACAGTATTTGGAGCGAGGAAAGCACCAGGTCAGTTTTTGACACCGTTCAGATTGGTGTGTTGTGCAGAGGAACAGGGGGCCACTAAGTCCTTAGGAGCTGCAAGACAGTTTGAAAGCACACCCGAGAACAATACAATGAATACATGTATGGATCAGTTTCACAAAGAACAATCTAAAACATTTGAATCAGTGTCAATTCAGGCAATAACATTCATAAAATCAACATCCATGCTTACAGATGGGCTTAACAAATGGAAAAACAAGAGATTAACCTTTATTATCTGATGCCAGGATTTCTATGATTATGATAAAAATGTGGGACAAGATGACATGGTATAATCCTGTGCAATCCTGCACTCATACGTTTTTTTTTTTCTGTGCGTGACACTGAAACAAAACTGCATAAAAGTGGGCCAGTACCATTTCATGAATTAATTCCAGAAAGCACAAAACAACCTTAAATCCATTGTTTCATAAATAACTGGCAACACAATGGAAATAAAAAGCCTGTAGCCATGGTTTTAAGTGTTTTAACAAATACAATGTCATGTATTCATGTACAACAGCAACAGGTGCTGTGTGTGTGAAAAACAGTGGTGGAATGTTTACTCATATACTGTACAAATTTAAGGTACTTGTACATCAATTGAGTATTTCTATTTTATGCTACTTTATACTTCTTCTCCACTGTGTTTCCACTAGAAATGTCCTACATTTCCTCCACTGTTAATTATACAGCTATGGTAATTTTGCCGATTAAGATTATACATAGAAAACATATGATCATTTTATTGAATATGCAGCACTGTTTGTACATTAAACTTTGCAGCAGTGTATAACATATGTAAAATGACCTGCAACACTGAAAATGCTGCTTATACGTAAAAAAAATCTGTGATATTAATCAATTAATATAGTTAATAAAACATACAACACTGACAGGGGTCATTCTGCTGCGTTATGAATATGCCTCATTTTAGTTGTGTTATTTTAAGTACATTTTATCATACTTGTCTTATAACTTACTTTTACCCGGGGAAGGTTTTGAGTTCTGACATTCACTTGTAATTGAGTATATTTACATTTTGGTATTGATACTTAATTGATACTTTGGTATTGAATTTAAGTAAAGCATCTGATTACTTATTCCACCCCTTGTGACAGACAGTACAGGCATTGGTATTGATATAAACACCACTTTTCTGAGCTGTAGAATACATTCCTCTAGCGTAACACCAGGAAGAAGAATAAAATGTTCACAGGTGCATTAGAAACTTTACACGTTTCATTAGTTTCCCTGTGGAGCTGCATTGTGACTTGAATATGAACAACCCGGGGCTCTATCTGCCAAGTGGGTCACCACACGGCGCAATTATCCACACAGGGCAACACATTGTACCGGGGATAATTCATGCATATTCTGCTGTTTTTCTCTTAAATGACTTTCGTGTGAAACTGAGCAAACGTGGCTTAAACTATGAAGTTTAGACTCTTTATTTGTCATTTGTTGAAATTGCAGCTGAGCCTGTAACGGGACAACCCGGTTTAATCCTGTCTGAAACGGGACGACAAACTCAGTTGACACACCAGAATAAATGTTCGGATTTGCTGACAGACAAGCCGTTAAAAAAAGACCTTACCTCGTATAATTCATCATCGCCACTTCCCGTGCACGAGATTTAGAGACTGAACGCAGTTTGTTGTTTGTATTAACACCGAACCGTCCCTCGTCCGTTGCACGCACTTTAGTTTGCGCATGCACATTGTGAGTGTGGGATTACTGTCTAATCTGGAATGTGTATTAAACCATCCTGAGGGAGGCACCACAGGAGGAAAATCCTCTGTTTCTGTCTCACAGTACAAGTAGTCTAGCCTCCTACTGTATATGTGTACAATGATGGAGGGGTCAATAAAAGGTAGCACAGCCTACGCTATAATAAACATCGAGTCCATACATTGTAGCTTTCTAATAAATCACACTTTATGGAGTATTTTAATGGTTAATAAATTATGTTCTAATGCTTTGAAGATCATTAATAAACCATTAATTAAATCAATTTCTGTTTCAGCAACATATATAACTGCAGACTTTAGGGTTTACACTGTTTATGCATTACCAATATTAGGCTATTGTGTTTTTACTAACTAAAAAAAGGATGAACAACATGAAATGGGTTTTTTTCCCAACCTGGCTAACCATTGCTCTTATAACTAATTCATGAAGTAGGCTGTTAGTAAATGATTCATGAACCATTAATAAAGACATTAGTTACAATGTATAAGCCCTTTATAAAGGATATCATATTAAAAAGTGAGTTGAATGTTTGGATAAATCCTGCTTCAAACCGCTAGAGGATAGGTTAACCATTAATAAAGAAATTGACAACTTAATTAACACAGTCACAGTGTGTAAAATATTTGAATTTTGTTTAAAATGGATTTAAATTAGTCAGTATAATGTGCTTTAATTTCCAAATTAATGGTACTAATGATCAATATGAAAAAGAGGGAGTCACTTTTCTCAAATGATGGATATTTCCGTTTGGAATGAATAGACTGTTTAATGTTTAAGGGCCATTTGGAATTCACTCAATGACGAAAAAGCCTCCAGGCTTAAACATGGGGGCAGATAAAGAAGAGCCTATGTTGGAAAACCATGGTTGAGAGTGCCACTCTCTTATTTTCTTCATTCGGTCTTTGTAGAGAGAGAAAAGCAAGGGGGGAAGCAATGGAATGTAAGAGGTGTGAGTTATGAACAGTGCACTTACTCTACAACTACTGCTACTAATACTAGTACTTCTAATAACATGCACTTACTTTATTTTATAAAAAGTCAATGTGCTCTGCACCAGTTTTGGTTTTAGCCAAAACACTTTAAAGCCGTTTTGAAAACAAAAACATGTTTAAACGTGTTGGAAAGTAACTAAACATTTAAATTTACTCAAGTACATTTTGTTGCTAATACTTATGTACTTTTACTTCAGTGAATTTTAGAATGCAAGACTTACTTGTAATGGAGCATTTTTATACTGTGGTATTGCTGCTTTGAATTATTTGTATATTTCTTCCACCACTTCCACCAAAAGTAAATAAAATAGAGTAACAATTGAAGTGAGTGCCATATCAACTGGAATCACAACAAGGGAGTTAGGACTTATTATACTAGGCTATTTATTGTTACTTTAGTGCCTCCATCTGGATGACACAGGTGTGTTTAGTTAATGAGCATGTTATAACGTTATAACAGGAACCCACATGGCAAGTCTGGATCCTCTGGAAAAAATTAACAATGAACAAAGAAAGAAACACAATGTACATAAACACAGTAAGCTTTGTCAATCTATAATTAGACTTCATTTTGATATGCTTAAGCATGAAGAGACCATTTGGCACTGTGTTTGGTCGGCATAATGTGACTATAATATGTGTATGTGTGTGTGTGTGTGTGTGAGTGTGTGTGTCTGAAAGACAGACAGAGAAAAACAAAGGGGGATGTCCTGAATGGGCATGTTGTTGTTTTCTTGCGCTGTATGCCCAGTGTGTGGCCCTGCGGAGTCACAAGCTTATGATAGAGTAATTGGTAACCTGTGAACAGCTGACTAGTGTCCATTATTCTATAGGCCTACTCCTGGGTGTGGAATGGGTGATATAAGTTCGAGACATCCCATCTTTAGCCTTACGATCAACCAACAACATACACCCAAACTGAAATAATTTACCCTCACTACTACTGCTACTTGTATAGCATATCCGTAGTAGTTGACTGCACGATGTTTTCCCTAAATTCATGTAGGGTAATCATTCAAGGAGACATCCACGTCAGCCAGGAGCATGTTCGTTAAATTAACCAGAATAAACAAAGATCCTTTCCGGGCATTCACATTTCAGAATAAAAGCGTGAACTAGTTTGGAAAGCGCTAACTGTATTCAAAGAGATATGGACTCACTGCTACAACTCTTCTTCACCTACAACAAATCTGAATAATATTCGTTGGGCTGATTGAGTGATGGTAAAATTACTATCTAGATGGTTTGGGTTCAAATTTGGAATCTGAAAGTGCCTCATTGTTGTGCCATTAATCTATTTCTGTTTCACATTCAAATATGAGAGCAGATGCTGCTCAGTGCAGGAAGACTTCCAAAGCTCCTTGTTAAAAGTCTGTTTGGTTATGATTTATTTCTTATTACGTGACAATGAAAGGTCTGTGTGTAGTTTAAAGGCCCTGCAAACACATACAGATGTTTTCACTTATTCTAGCTACTTAGACTTCTGTTCAGGTTGAAGATTGGTGGAGTTATGATAGAATAACTCAAGGTACTAAATTCCATAATATGAACAATAAAGGTGTTACCTCTCCAACACGTGCAAAACAATTTGAGGGTCAGACTGATGTAAATCAAGCACAGCTGAAATGCAGCAACACAGTACTCAGATGAGGTTTAATCACACAAAAATATATCAGAAAATACCTATGTGGTTAGACAAGCTGAATAAACCTGCTGTTGGGAAACAAGGCCTGTTTACCCCTTTTGACACAGAAAGACAAAGTTAACAATGAAATATTGTCTTTAAGGCTCTTATCATGCCTTTTAATAATTACTTAAATCGGGGCATAATCCCAGACAAATGTGCCATTACTGTTATAAAATTAAGACAAATTAACTGACATACTATGGGGCAGTTACCAGCTTTGCCTGATTTTTAATCCAGTTTTGAGCGTGCATACATTTACATGTAAACGGGAGGATTTCAATTAAAAAACTGGGGATAATATAATCATAAAAACACACATGCAGTGTGGTGGCATTTTGAGGTTTTTGTAGTTTATTGAGATGATTGATTGCGAGACACGCTTTATTCTGAAAATAACTAACCGGAAGTTGTATTTATTTCTGGCTGATCATGGATGCATTAAGAGGAGCTACGTAGCTAGCTAAAGTTACCGCTATTTGACAGTTTCTACCATAGACTGTATATTAACGGTCTATGGTTTCTCCCCTGACTCTTCTGTTATTAAAGTCCCGTATTTTAGCTTTAAATCCACAAGACTTTAGCACGAGGAGGTAACGATTACGTTGTTACTTTCACCATCACTTCCGCTTCTCTTTGGCGGAAACTGCGAGTTTACTTTAGGTGACAGGCTGTGGTGTGAGCTGCCGAAGTCTACTTAAATTGTCTTCAACATGGTTTACAACAAAGAGACTGAAACTGAGCCTCGTTTCTACGGTTTTACCAGAACAGCTTCCGCAGTGCTGACCCACTTTATCTGCCTCGTGTTCACTGTGTTGATCGCAGTTGTGTCTCGGCCGGGTACCAGTGAGTGCTCTCATTCAAACGTCTCCCTGGTGCTAGTCAGTTACTTCATACCATTTGTTAATTTGAGCTTATCTGTTTGTTTTATTTTAGGTTGGTTTTCCTGGCATCCCTTCTTTATGACACTAGCTGTAAGTTAAAAGCTTTCATAATGAATATTTTCAGGTGTAAACACAGAAATAAATTCATTCAAATATTTCAATTCTCATTTTTAGAGCTGAAACATTCAGTGAATCAGTTGATATATCAATAGTAAAATATTTAGCAACTATTTTGTTACCTGTGAATTGTTTAAGACATTTATTAGAAAAATGCTAACAATTCACAGTCCTAACTTCTCAAACGTGCAATTTGGATTTGTCATCTTATTGAGCTTTTGGACATTACACTAAAAGATGAATAACAATTAAAATACTCGTGAGTAGCAGCCCCATTTAATTGTTTTCCTTTCCTACTAGTTCTCCTTCTTCATGACAGAAGCCATACTCCTCTTTTCCCCGTATGGCTCCCCCATCAAAAGATTTCCACACAAGACAAAAGGTCGTGTTCACTGGATCTTGCAGTGCCTCTGTGTGTCCTGTGCAGTCCTGGGTCTGACAGCCATCTCTTACAACAAACACCTAAATGGTAAACCCCACTTCACCTCGTGGCACGGTCTGCTGGGCCTGCTCACAGTGTGCGTGGTTGGGCTGCAGTCTTTGGCAGCTGTGCCTCTCATCTACAACTCTCTGGCCAAAGGCTGGTCCCTGGCCAAACTCAAACGGTACCATGCAGCGTCTGGACTCGTCACATACCTGCTGGGCAGTGCCAGCCTACTCCTCGGCCTGAGTTCTGCTTGGTTCACTGCATCTGTCTGGGAATACACCTGGTACCTGTCAGCACTCTGTATTGCTCTCAATGCCCTCGTCATAATGAACCAAGTCAGCAGTGCGTACACGGCTAAAAAACGGTTGCAGTACTGATGGAAAACCCAGTATTGACACTTTAACAACACTCACTGAATACTTACGCCATGTTTGCCTCAGATTCATTTTAGTTGCATGCGATCAGTTTGATTTGCCTCTGAAGTTCTTGTCATATTTAAGCACCATTGCCAAATGTGAATAATGTTACATTTTTCTTGCCTTTTTTTACATGGTATAGACAGCACCATTGAGTACACTGAGGTCATGTCTTCTGTATTTCTTTTCCAGGAATTTGGGTTGGCTTGACAATTACACACATTCTGCACATTGGGCTTTAAGTTGTGATCAAATAATTCCAAAGTGAATAACATTCTTATCAGCCTCTGCTCTTCTTTGTGTTTACTGCTAATTACCAAATGCTTGAATGCTAGCATGCTTAACTAAACTGGTGATCATGGTAAACGTTACACCTGCTAAAAATCAGTATGTATGCATGCTAGCATTAGCGTTTTACAAAGCATCACTGTGCAACCTCACAGAGCTGCTAGCATAGCTGTAGACTCTGTTTTTGACAAAATGGCTTGACATGTCATTTTTAGTAACAGCAATTCAATTAAATAAGAAATAAAGTGGTTGAATATTCTCTACTGGTATTGCAAACCATGCAGTACGAAGGTTTTGACAGATGTCAGACCATCATATTGGAATAGCAAATACAATTTGCAGAATACTAGTTAAATATAAAAAGTTTTTTTGGTAAAATTCTACATTATGCCCACCAATTCTATAATTTTATTATTCAGTATTTCTAGAATCCTGCCAATGGTCCTGAATACACTATATATATAATATGTTGAATTATTGGATCTCAGGTTGCTTATCCAGCCTTTTGACAATTTATGGTGCCTTTGATTACTTTTGTAGCAACATGTTTGAATACAATATAATAAATCATATTAAAGATATGTTGTGAATTAAAAGCATTTAAATGAGTCACACTGCAATAGAAGAGTGTTTTATTGTTAAAATAACATTGATAACACCGTCATATTTTGCTTCGATCTAGGCTGCATGTATGAAATTCTTACTGGATCAGCCATCAGTGGGTCAAAGTGAACAAACGGTTAAAAAAAATGTAGTTGCAAAAACAATGTATTTCCATCATAAATACATTTCAGACGCTTACATTAAAGGAAGGGAATCAACTGCCAGGCCAGTGAACACCAATAAGAAGTTATATAAAAAAATAAAAAAAATGAAATATTTGCATGAAACAAAAATGCACATAACTGGCAAGAAATGGCAGACCAGGTTTGGTTTTATAAACTGATGATTCACAAGATTCAAATGCAAAGTGTTTCCAACGGACTGAGAATAAAGACAATTCAGTTCACAAGCAGATATGATCTTTTTTTAAAGAGCCAGCTCCACCTCCAAATCTGAAACCAACCAGCCCAAGTTCCCAAGACATGCTGAAGGAAACTGGAGACATCCTTGATGATAGAAACGTAGCAACCGGAACAACAACAGGAAAGGAGCCAGTAACTAACAAAAAGTGAACAGTACTCTTGACTGTAGGAGCAAAAGATCAAGAAAACATCTCTACTAAAAATTGTCTCAGGTTATCCAGTGTTACAGTCTACATACCTTGACGTGACCTCACAACACAGAAACACAAGGCTACAGAGAACAAAGGCCTAAACTCCCTAAAGCACCGCAGACTTACACCGACTGACACTACTGACGGAAGCTACTTACACTGCACAGCTTTTAAACACACACCTCTGTGAAAAGCTACCACATGTTGGCACCGTCAGTTTGGTAAGGCCACCACCGGTCCACAGTCATGTTCGATATCTGTTTTGATGGTTGGTGGCTTCATTGACTTAAAGTTTTAAACACGCCGCGTGAATGCAATGTTTTCTACAGTTTAGGTAATATATTTGTTCTCAGCGAGGTTCTAAAAATAATCCATTAGAAAATGAGTCAAAACTACATGTAGGGTGAAGGTTGACTGATGGTGGAGGACATGGAAAAATGCAACAAAAGAGGTGGATGATTTAGCAACATTAAACCTTGCTTTGTGCTCCTTTTAGCTTCCAGACTGAATCTGCTCAATGCTTGTGTTTTGAGTTAGACACTGACTGTCTACATACTCAGTAGTTCCAACAGATTTGTAAAAGGGATGTACTAAGATAAATGCTAAGAATGAAGACCCCTTTGTGTTATTTAAGGCGAAAAATTAAAGAACACGGTCTGAATCCATGTCCCAGCCCGTTTTATGAAAGGCTAAGAAAGTACATTCATTTGGGGGGGGAGAAGAAGAGAAATTATAAAGTTGAACATACATTTGTTTCCCCAGCATCAATGCAAAAGCACGTTTATCATCATGATAGTCACTGTAATAATAAACCATCTTTCTACAAACAAAATCTACACACTGCACAGTATTGCAATATAAACAATGATAATGACTGCTATTTACAAAGTATCAACATGTTCAGTTATAGTATCACACATAATATCCTTTCAACAGGGGATGCTACAATGTCTATCAAATTGCTAAAGACTAAAATATGCTCTGAAAGCCTAAGATTCTGTTATTAAAGGTAAGCCTCAAAGAATTTTCTCTAAATATATTGTCTGATGGATTTTAACAACGTATTGTAGGCGCTGAGAGTTAGTTATTGTCCTATGTAGCTTACCAGTATCGTTTACTAGAACAGTGCTGAAATAAAAATTGTATATTTGTGTTCAGCAGGTGAGTACTACGGAAACATCAAATTTTGGTTTGCACTAGACTGTTCCACAGTAATACATCATGAGACAATCCAACATCAAGCAGTTTTTCCACACATTATTCCATCTGCATTCAGGGAGAAAGAAAATTAACAGCACGATGAGGCCTTGTTTTAAAGTGTAGCAGGAGATGCTGTGGTTAAAAAGACCCCAAAAATGTCAGCTGGTCCCGAACAACAATGATCTGTTCCTACTACTCCGATGCTCCAGCTGAACGAGTATAAGATATTCAGCATAACGACTTGTTACTCTGTGTACAGTCATTAAGGTAATTGTTGATTCTCTCAGTTGCAGGTGAGAGTGAGAGTCTGTGTGTGTGTGTGTGTGTCTGTGTGTGGTTTAATGAGAACATTAGGAATGGGAACACAGTTAATTTCACTGGTAAACATGTGAATGATATAAACTGTTTTAATAGCTAGTCTAACAGCAAGGCCGAAACACATTTAACTTATCACAATCTTTTACAACTTCACAGTATGTGTTCAGGATTCAAATTGATTTAAAAAAATTTTAGATGACCAGCCACTTCATCCTTGTTGAATTTTCCCTTGTTTCTCTTTCTCTACTCTCATTCATTCTGATGCGCTTAAACAATAAGAATATAGCAATGGATCTGGCCTTCAATTATCAGTACATAGGTTAGGGTAGATACTGTAACAGAATCAATTTTGTTGATTTAGTAAATGTGTAATCATTCCCGTCCCTAATGTACATTATGTGTGAAACTGCCTCTCCAGGACTTGAGTCTCTACTGTCCCGTCACTTCTATTACATCATCATCAGAACTACTGCCACCGTTCTCCGTACTTTGATGTATGTCCGGTTGGGTCAGAGCTGCCCCTAACAGACTTGAAGTGGGATTGTTGAAATGGGAGAGGAAACTGGATGCAGTAGTGTTGGAGTTAGACGTTGGGAATCCCCCTGACCCAGAGAGGAGAGAGGTGGGGAACATCCTCGGCTCAGAGAGCAGCGACGGACTGTAATTAAGAGGGAAGCCTGACGAAAGCAGGCCAGCCATGTTGGGAGTCATCAAGTACGAAGGCAGTGAACCTGACGCCAGGGAGGAAGAAGTTGCTGCAGAGGGTGCAGATGACATGGGGATGGTGGTGGAAGCAGAGGAGAAAACAGAAGACAGAGAGGACGAGGAGGGGGTGGGAAGGTGTCCTGTTACAGACTGTCTCAGTAGGTCCGAGCCTGCAGAGGGGAACATGGTCTGTAGGTCAGCCAGTGTTTGTCCTGGTGTCTGAAGGAATGACGATCCACCACTACCATCCATCAGAAGTGAATGACTTATGTGACCAAGGTTTCCCAGTAATGAGGTCGTGTTCAGACCCACAGGGGGAAAACTGAGCCCACTGGAGCCCATTGACAGTCCAGGGAAACGTGTTGCAGCAGAAGTGCGTTTTCCTCCTATTTGTGTGTTGCCATGGCTTTCAGTACTCCTGCGCTTGCTGCCTCGCATCTCTAAAGCTGAGCTCAAGAGGTCTTCATTGAGTTGCCTACTGAGGTCAGCAGTGTGATTGTTTTGCGTACTGCCTTCATCTCCTGCTGGTACAGCCAACATTTCTGACGGTGATGGCAACTCATTCCCCATGCCCGCGTTGACATCACTTGTAGACGCAGCGTAGCGGCTGAACTCTCTGAGAATCTCAGAGTTTAAGGGAGAGGAGGGCTGCTGCTCCCCGTTGGGGGAGCCCTGCTGTTGATCCACAGGCGATGAACAGCCATTACTGAGTGGGTGGATCAGGGAACCATGGGTGTCTGTGGAGAAGAGAGAAATGCAATAATATGACTAGAAAGCAACACACCCACACACCCACACACACCTTGCTTTGTCTCCTTTGTGGTGCCAGGAACTAAATCCCCAGAAATAAATCCATTTCCAAAGAAGCTGTGTGTGTGTGTGTGTGTGTGTGTGTGTGTGTGTAGGAATTTTTCTTTGGAAAGAGAAATGCAGTCATAATGTCAGGAGACATGTAAAGTGTTTCTGCCTCTGAATAATCTATTCTTGAAAGGTCAATCCTGGAAATAAGATGGTGTAGCCAAATGTGTACAAATAATATTAAAAAACAAATAACCAAATCCCTGCACAAATGCTTAGCAGTGATTCCTCATTGTTTCCTCCTTTAAGTCCAGAGTAAAGGTCCAGCACCCAAATACTTCCAACTTGATCATGTCTTTCATCAGACCCCCACACCTTCTAGAAGGCCTTTAAAACCACATCTCCAGTTTGTAAGGCAGGTTTTCTGTTATACTCTCAACCAAAACTGAGATGACCTTTATGTCATCATCCAAGTTATTTAATCAGACTTCTTAAAAGTTTAATGCAGAGCCACAGAAGACAGTATACAACTGTAGTTACGGGTTGTATAGTACTTCTCATGAAAAGTAAGATGAACTGCATGTGTAAAAGAACACCGCCCAACATTGTACGAGTTGTTTGGAAAGCTGTAATGCAAAACTATGCAGCAGGAACCAAGAATAATAAAGATGTGTTTGTACCTCTTGCAGCAGCAGAGCCCCCGACTGCTGGCCTACTGATCTTTCCAGAACGAATAGCAAAAATCCTTCCATCATTTGTCCTAATGTAGGTACCTGCGGTGGAGAAAACATCAAGTGATGGAGGCAGTGACTTAAAATGCTTTGTAGGTAGAGAGCAATTATTGCATTGTTGCAACTACCTTTTGATCCTCTGATAACATGGATGCTCTCCCCTGCACTAATTCGAGCTTGAACATCTGTTGTGCTGTTGGCTCCTGGGATTACAATATCTGTAGATCCGGACAAAATGGCAGATGTTATTGTCTGCTCATTACATTTCAAAGACATTATTAATTTCTCCAGAGATGGAAAGTAACGAAAATACATTTACTCACGTTACTGTATTGAGTAGTTTTGTTGTACGTAAAAAATGAAGTTTTCACGACTAACAGCAAATTGCCAATTGTAAAGATTCGTCTTAAATTTAAAAAAAATATAGTTTTAGATTTATGACCCCTTGTCCTATTTTCACAACATGAGTTTTACAGTTTTTTTTAATGTAACTAAGTAACTTTACTGTACATTTTAAATTAACTACTTATTACTTTTACATGGGTGATTTTTCAGATAGGTTATTTCACTTGTACTTGAGTAATATTTCATCAACGTATTGGTACTTTTACTTGAGAACAATATTTTAGTACTTTTTCCACCTCTGCATTTTTCTCTTCTCTTTAAAGATTAAATGGTAAATTCAAAATGTAACATTTCAGTGTCAGTATTTTCAATGATTGTAGCATTCACAAATATTACACATTACCAGTTGTGGTGACGATCCTCTGTACGTAAACTCCAGCTTTCTGCAGGAAGTTGACAGGCAGGCTGCCGGCAGAGCCAGCCATGCCCATGCCGACCTGGCGAGGCATCATGGGGATCGGGGTTGACTGAATGGGCCTGACACTCGCCACAGGCTTGTCATCTGGTCGTGCCATGGGACGCCTGAAAATTTGAGGGCTGAACTCATGAGACGATCACACACATACACACATAACAGGCGTCTCTAGTATGATGGGTAATATATTTTTTAAAAAAAAAAAAAGAAAAAAAAAAGAGAGAAATTTATGTAGAGCTACAACGTCAATAAAATCAACAAATTTGATGATTTTATTTTTTGGACCTGTGCTTTTGCCAGTAAGCAAGGTAGACCGTCATTTTCAGATTTTGGACATTTTGGTGGAGGTAAGCGTAAATTGTAGCGCATTGCATCACAGAATATCTGGAAAACACGGCTGGTTAGTTTGTGGCTCTAGCTGTTGAGCTGAGCTATTAAGGAAAAGGGCTAACTGTTCACAGTAAAACAAACCATAAGCATCTGTTCGCCACCAACAATGCAAACCAAACATGCAGTCTGAAACCCACCAGCCGCGTTGGTTAAATGCTGGTATGTTTGTGAGCGTCTGATCACTGGTTGGGTAATAGGGGGCATAGGATGGGCGAGAGTAGGGCACCGAGGCTCTTTTCTCATCCTCATAGCTCTTCTTGGCGGCTCTCTTCTCTGCTTTGGTCAGTTTTGACTCCTTCCGGTCCACCAGCAGAGACTCGTGATGAAAAGGTTGCTAAGGAGCCAAATGGAAAGAGGGACATTTAATTACAGATCAACAGTCAGATCGGACATGAAAGAGGAAGGTTGATCTTATTTATTTCCCCACAGACAGACTTCAGCCCTTTTCAGATAGGATTTTAGTTTTACTAGGTAAGCTGGGGAAATGTAACAGTTACTAGAATTTCTGTGTGTATGGATTCTTGTTTCTTTCGGTAAGTACTGAGGCATTCAGAAGTTTGTGTTTCTGCAGCCCAAACCAATGGCCAATCTGGACATAAAGATAACATATACTAAAAACACACTGGAGCATCAAAACAGTCTCAGTTGTACTCACCAGAAAGCCAATACTTGTGCCACTGTTAGGGTTAAGTTTTCAAATAGCTAAATTAAAAAATCAAACCACAAAAACTGCCTTATTTGCATCTAGTCTAGGCTTGCTTCAAGTAATCATGCAACTGTACCTTGGTGATGAGGTTTGGATAAAGCTGACAAGCTGTATGCATCACTATTTCAAATTCCCCCTTGGATTCCAGAGAGATTTTGTCAGGTTCCTCTTCCACAAAATGCAGCAACGACTCCACTTCCTTACGAGTGAAGTTCAGCACTGGGTTCAGGTCATCAACCACACGGTCTTTAAACAAACACACAGGCACAACACCGTAAGATTTGATATTATTCAGGTAGATGTTAATTACTGCCCACATTTGATCTGGTTAAGTTTGTGCTAATAGTACTTGGATAAAGACTTAATAACAGTCCACTGACACAATTATATCAATATTTATTCAAGAATTACTAGTGAAACCATTAATTTAAGTACTTAAATAATTTAAAGTACCAACTTCAACTGATATTGACTACACGTTAACATGTAACTAGTAATAGCTGGGTCTGTCTGCTTTATGAAACAGACCCCTCTAGTACTGATTGGATAATAAAAAAGGGATTGTGCAAATGCAATATAAATGCAATGTCTAACAAACAAGGTTCACATGTACTAATCTCTTACCAGACATGCCCTGCTTGGAGACCTGTCTGTCATAGATCTTCTTCTCCAAGGTGAAATCACAGACAAGGCGGTAAATGTAGCAGGGTTTCCTTTGACCATAGCGGTACACCCTACAGACCGCCTGAGCATCATGGCATGGGTTCCAGGAGGCATCAAACACAACAACACGGTTGGCCCCAATCAGATTTACCCCCAAGCAGCCCGCTCTAAAAAAGAACACAGCAAATTATTCCGCCAGTGTTCCCAGGAAGTGTGACAATTATTAGAAAATAGAGAGCAGAGACACATACCTTGTTGAAAGGAGAAAGACCCATGTTGTGTTGTTTTCTGGGTCATTAAACTGATTTATAAGTCGCTCTCTTTCTGAGGCAGAAGTACTCCCATCCAGTCCTGTAGAGAGACATACATCATCTCTCAACATTGAAACACTGAAGCACCTGAATGCACTTTACCTCACAGTGTATCATGGTAATATATTTCATTGAATACTTAAGACAAGATAAAGCTGAGATATTTTTAATGATGGATATTTCTATTAGTTCTTCTTGAAGAAGTCTTTTTTCATTCTGGCAGAGTAGTAAAAGTAATATATATATATATATATATATATATATATATAAAACACTTGTCACTAAGAGTGACATGACATCATGACATGACACAGTCATGACACAAACATGACACATGAACCCTAACCATAATTTGTCATGACAAAACCGAATGACACTTACTAAAAGAAGCGTTATGTCATAAACGTTTATAACTTGTTTACAATGTTTTATAACATGTTCATGACAGTGTCATGTCACTCTTAGGTAGATACCTACAAGTGTAACCAAAAAAACAACAATTCCAAACATCTATGTCAAATTCCAAATAGATTGCTCGTCAACTTCTTTCAAGAGAACAGTGTAAAGACAAATGATCAAATTAAGAACTTGAGAATTGCAGCCAGTGATACGAAAACAATAATCACAACTTTGTAGCTACAGTGGTGGTGACAACAATTTCTGCAGAGCTGCTGGGTTGGAAGAGAGAGAAGAGCGAGCACAGATCGGATGACTCACTGTAGTAATTGAGGTTGCGAACCCAGTTTTGGCTCTGGGCGTCAGAGGAGGCGATGCCTTTCGGCATAGCTCTCTTTGATAAGAAGTCCTCAATGACTGTCAGGGTGGACAAACTTTGACTAGTGGGTACAGAGCAGAAACAGATAATAAGGGGTAAGAAAAGTAAGTGCACTATGGTATGAAATAATTTAACATTATTATGAAATAAACCTGAGTTTAAGTGACTGCAGTTTTGTGGGGGACCGGTATACTCAAAGTTTAGACTTACAATTAATCCGTCAAAATGTTTTTTTTTTTTTTTTTTTAATAGTCACAGACAGTACTGCTGTACGCATATGAATGGCTACAAGCAACAATGCATTTTGTTTCATTAAAGGTCATAATTTTGGTTAAATGTGAAATTCCTGCTTACAAGACTAACTTGAAAGAGAAGCAGAAACCCCTCATGAGATATAGTAGGAGGATTATAATATTAATTTCCTACAGTTGGTAAAAAGCTCTGAAAGCTCTAAAAAGTCTGAGTAATTAGCAGAAATGCAAAGTCTGTCTAACTCCTTTCTACTCCGCTTATCGGTGGATTTGTGTTTAACGCAATATGTGTGGACTTACCTAAAGACCAAAATCTTGTCTCTCCTTCCTACACTGTCATCAATCAAATGAAAGAGCAGAATCATCTTGGCAGAGTTCTCCAGAACTCCTGTGCTGTAGTTAGACATTATGCCCTTTGCCTGAAACATAGAATGTGGAATAAAAAAAAAAACTGTTAATGAAATTTTAATTAAAATAAAAAGCTGTGCAACTTCAGGCCTGGTGGAACGAAACAGACCCCTATACAGACATGACAAAAATAATTACAGGCCCTATTTTAACGATCTAAGTTTACGGCGTGAAGCGTCTGGCGCAGGTGGTTTTAAGGGCGTGTACAAATCCACTTTTGCTAGTTTAACGGCAGATAAAAAAGGGTCTGTGTGCCGAGCGCATGGTTCAAAAGGGTTGTACTTAGTGTCTTAATTAATCATACGTGTGTTTTGGCGTAACATGCACATTTTACTAATGCACTGATAAAATAACAATAAAATGCTGCATTGTTGACTTTAGACCTGGTTTTTGTTGGTCAATGGCATGATCACTTTCCACTGTCTCAAGATAGCAATACGGCAAGAATGCACCTGAACACACTTCCCTGTAAGACCAGCACGCCCATGGGCGCACAGACGGGCGCAGGTGCATTCACTATTTAAACGGCGTCGATCTTAAACTAGCAAAGACTTTTGCGTCAGGCTTTGCTTTTGCGCTGTTCTGCACCAAGTGCAAGATAAGGCCCTACATGTTGGTATAGTGAGTGATAAAACCAAGCCATAAATAAAACAGCTTTATATGGACTGTCATGACATACCCATTCATATGTGATGACTTGATTGGTTCTTTCCTGAGAGTGATTAAGTGGTGGCAGGGTGTTGTTGCCTTTGCTGTTGCTTGAGTCGGTCACTTTGGCTTTGAGGCCAGAACCTGGTGCAGGGCAGCGGGGGTTACTGGTTGAAGTAATGTCATCGAGGTCCAGGTCCTGCTCGTTTGCCTGATTCTCCTTCTGCAGGGCTTCATAAAGGACGTCTGGGTGATTCCAGATCTGGAGGGATCCAGAAATAAAAGAAAAAGGAGTCTTACCTGATCAAACATTAACCTGATTCCTCAGTAATGTATCTCTGGACAACAGGTTGGGCTGGCCCTGCAGTACAAGAGGTTTCTACCTAACGGTAAGAAAAACAGTCTCACCTTGCAGCAGACACAGAAGGCTTTGAGTGGGTTTAGACCCAGCCAGCCACTGTTCCCTGCTTCTCGAAAGCGTTTCATGAACTCGGTATACAGTGCCCGCTGAATGGGAGAGAGTCGCACCAAGATCACATGCTCCTCCTTGGAGGGGAGCTGGTCTCGCAGCACATCATGACCTCGTCTGTAACCCCCAAAAAGCACCACAGAGAACATTGACAGGTAAGCATCATCCAGGCTACTATGCTTTTTCTTCATGATATCAAATTTCTAAATCCAACACTGACAGAAAGTTTACCTCTGGACAAACCCTTCCAGCAGGCTGTGCAGCACATGGCTGCGGTAGCGCATCAAGCGGACATCTTGAGGTGTGCTGTCCACGCACTGCCCGTTCAGAATGGGCCGCTCAAACATGTTGCTGAACTCCTGACGTGTGCCTAAAAAGTCAGGCCTAACAAAGTCCACCATGCACCAGTATTCAATTAGGTTGTTCTGCAATGGGTAACCGGTCAGGACTACCCTACGTCGGGAGCGGATGTTTTTCAGAGCCTGTGATGTGCTGGCATGGTAGTTTTTAATACGATGACCCTCGTCACATATCACCACATCTGGACCAGGCCGCGCTATGGCCCTTTCAATACCTAAAAAGAGAAAGTAAGAAAAGTAATTTACATGTAATGCCTTTATTTAGGATATGAAAGGGAAGAGAGAGGGGGAATGACATGTAGCAATTCCAACCTGCGGTCACTGCGTCGAAGACTGAGCCTCTGTATATAGGCGCCTGCTCTACCAGACGAGCTACCCAGGCGCCTCATTTGAGTTTTTAATGGCACATAGACAACTTTGTATTGCTCCCCTAAATTTATGACTTTTGCTGACCTTTCATGAGTTCCTGCTGTCTATCTTCTTCGTCCAGGTCAATGATGATTGGTCCTGCGGGCTTCTTTGATTTCCTCTTCTTGCCCATCACAAAGCTTTTCTTCATGGACAGTAGGCGGTACATCTCATAACCCATCAGCAACACCCCTCCATCTCTGGACCAGTGCTCCACAACTTTGGCCCTGGCCAGCGTCGTCCTGCAGGTCACACAGTCAATGTGATTAACAGCTCAAATGTTTGACAATGAATGCTTAACCTGGCACACAACATGGCATGATACATACTTATGCTCATCGTTGAGAATGTGAACTTTGAATGTGCGGCCGGTGAGAACTGCAGGGTCAGTGTCAGGGGAAAGGGATTCTTGTGGTGGAAGCCAGAGGTTAAACTCTGTCAGCCAGTTCTGAAGTGTGTTCACCTTTTCACAAAGGAAACAAAGATTTGGGAGGTTAATTTAATCAAAATAAGATAGTAACTTCAGGTAACATGAATGTGTACTCTACATCATTTCATAATATACACTTTGATTACTCACAGGAACAATGGCCAGCACAGTGTGAGCCTCAGTATTCTTCAGTAGGATGTCAGTAAAGGAAATGACCTGCAGTGTCTTGCCCAACCCCATGCTGTGAGCGAGGATGCAGCCAAAGCCACTGCTGGTCTTATACCTCTCCAGAGACTCAATGAGGTTATCATAGAGAAACCGGATTCCCCCAATCTTACAAATGATGAGACAAATGTTTGAGAGAAAATAAGCTGGACTGTGGGTTTCTGCTACTGAGCATTTATGGTTTGAGAGTTCAAGAGAAAGGGAGATGGTGGGTGTACCTGGTGAGGTTTGACGGCCTTGGCTAGCTGTGGAGCGAGGTAAATGTCTTTCTCTTCTGCAGGGTGACTGATATTAACCAGCACTCGACCTTGGGCATCAGGCAGATTCATGGCGTCGTTGATGTGTGCCCCGCTGCTCTCCTCTGAGGAGGCAGTGCCATCAGCATCGTCATCAGCAGACTCGCTGCTTATCTGCAGGGCGTCCTCGTCCCCAGAACTAAGCTCAATTATATCTAAGTCATCATAGGAGAAGTGAACACTGTGTGAGAGCTTGCCAATGTATACATAGAATGGAATATCTCAGGGGGAGAGCATCAAAGTTAGAAGTATCATATATCTTACCATCTCGAATGGCAAGTAAAGGCAGCTTGGGGTCCACCTTTTCATCTTCATCACCACTGCTGTCCAGACAGATCACATCCTGCTTGCTCAGGAGAGCAGGGACCAAGTGAGATACTTCTAAAATTGAAGCAGTGTCGACTTTTGGAAAGATGGGAAGGTATTGGAAAATAAGGTAGAAAGTACACAAAAGAAATGTCAAACTTTAAGTATGACTGGAAGGTGCAGCTTCACTGATAGAGGCGGACAGTCACCTAGCTGAGAGTCTGGGACAGTCGAGGCTGGTGTAGGGAAGTCCTTCCTCTGCTGCTCCAGGCGCTTCCGCCTGTCCATCTCCTCCTGTTGAGCAGCTTTGGTCCCCGCCTCCAGTTGATCCTCTTTTAGCAGCTTTCTGTTAGCATAAGCAAAAGGTTCAGTTTACATAAGACCGGAAAAATATTATGTAATATACCAGAAGAGCAATATCAAGATAAATGTACCTAATATTCTTCCTCATGTGTGCAGGCTTAGATAGCTTGGAGCCTTTTGAAGACTTAGAAGATTTGGTTAATTTAGAGGCTTTATGTTTCTTTGTTTTTCTGGAAGGTGGCTTGCTCTGGCTTGAGTTTTCTGGGCTGATTGGAGATTGAGAGCGAGAAGGGGGTCTGGAGGACGGGCGGGACCCGGGCTCAGACGGAGGCTCTGAGGACGGCTCTCCAGAGGTAGCTGAAGAGGAGTCCCGGCCATCCTGAGCCATTTCTGTCCTGCCCTGGGCACTCCCAGGCCGTTCTTGAGAGAGAGAATAGACAGTAGTTCAGCTGGTGTCTTCAAAGACTAGTTAACAAGCACAAATGTATTCTCTTTCTTTAGCATTTTCTGTGAATGCATTAAAATAATAAGAGGCACAAGAGAAGTTCATTTTTCACTCACCGCTATCATCTTCTTCATCGTCTCCATCATTTTCATCCTCATCTTCCTCCACGTCCTCATTGTTCTCCTCTTCCTCATTTTCCGAATACTCTTCTTCACTGTTAAGGCTGGGCTCCAGGTCACTTTCTGAAATTGCCTCTTCAGACATGGCGTCAAACTATTACCTACACACCTTCATCAGGAGCTCTAAAATAATAAAAGACATCACATTTTAACATTACAAAAGGTAAACATAGTTATCTGACAATGACATTTTACGACCAAAATATTCGGTACTTTTAATTGATGAAATAGTTGTACTGTTAATCAACTGTTTGTCCATCTATTAATTGGTTAACAGTAATTCTTTAGCCACTAGACTACGTTTGATTTAGGGGAAAAAAGTTACAAAATAGATATAGACAAATGTACACACACACACAGCGAGGGAAGAAACTCCCCAATGTATTAATATATATACTTTAAATCTGAAGAATTTAAATGTACTCATGAAATTTGAAAGCAACAACTGATCTGTGACCTGGTAAACCTCTTGGATTAGTAGACCTCAAACATGGCTGATATATAATCTGGGGCCAGACCATTTGGAGATTTGAATTACAGGACCAAAATCTTAAAATCACTTCTGTTCTCCAACAAAGCTGTTGGAGAACTGGGGGGATATGACTGAATTAATTGGCCCTTATTAAAAGTAAGGGTCAACATTTTGAATGAGATATTGACACAACTGCGTGAGGAAGTCCAAAGATTATTTTTTTTTTTTTTTTTATTTCAGTTGTATCAAAGTTTGTTTCCCCGTTAATTTATGTTACATGTTCATTCATGCTTTATTCTAAATCTAAATCAAGTCATTCTAAATCAAGCCCTGACCCCAACCACGGAGGGTAACACTATTCGTAAAAGACTTCAAAACAAGAATATGAATCCAATCTGCTGATAACACATGCATGGACAAGTGTTTCAGAATCTGACAGGGACCGGAAACACTAAATCCTTTAAAATATTCCTGAGATGATGGAAGGCTACCTGGATGCTGCTGCTGCTAATACATAAACAAAAATAATGGTCAACATCAACAACAACGTGGTGTTTTTAACGTGGTGTTTTTAACCTATGCTCCTGAGAAATTGAGACTCCAAATATGCATAGACCCGATGCCCCTGAATCCTTGCTAATTTTGGCCAGAATATACAGAAAATTTGGTTTATCCAAAGAATCCTAAATTCCCCATACAGTATGTTTACTTTAGTATATCAAACACCTAATGCCAGCAATGTGAGTCCATGTGTTTCCTGTTTTTATTTATTTATCTGGGAGGTCGTACATAGATCAAGATTCGACTGTAAATGTTTAAATTACATTACATTTCACCCAAAGGCTTTTGAATCGAGGGTGGAGGCAGCTAGCAAAGTAACGTTAGCACAAAGCTAACCATGCATCCTATCTATTATCATGTTGTTATTGTTGTTAATTAACGTTAACATCAAACAGCTGTGGTTAGTTGGCTTAATGCACATAAATACTATTGTTTCTCAGACTGACAAGCAGACCACTATGCCAATTACACAACAATAAACGCAAATTCAAACGATAAAACCACGTAATTGTTGAACTGTTCATTGTTTATTAGTGGCAGCAAAACAGGGTAGCTGGATGAAACTTGGGCTGGAGGAAAATCGACTGTTTTGTCGGCTGTCGCAGCAAGATAACAATCGTATATTGTTCAGGTGTAACGTTGACGTAGCTAACGCTAGCCTGAATTACAAACAAGCTAACATTGTCGTTAAGGTAAGACGCGCCAGTTGAACGTAAACATCGGGTCGTTGTTTGATCTTACCGTGTATGCGGCTTCACTGTACTCTTCAAGAAACCTCACTGTGCATGCAACGGCCAATAAATGAATTTGCACAGTACTGTGTAGCTAAATGAACGGATAAACGTTGCTAATTTCTAATTTTTCCAGTGTTACCATAAACACCGTCCCCGTAGAGGTAGCTCAAACTAAGTTCCGGTGTTACGAAAAGCCAAGCTAAAAAAAACTCTTAATGTTCGCAACACTTTATGTGTCTAGGCCTTTAAACGTAAAAAAAAACTGCAGTGTTTTAAATATTATGTATACACATTACATGTCTAGTACTGTTTGTATGTTTGGCTGTCATTAAATATGCCCTGATTTAATTATTTCTTATGGTCATAGACTGTATATTTATAGTACATAATTATGGCACGTTCAGAAAGCACTGTGGAGCAGTTTCGGAGAAAAGTCGTGAATTTATGGACACACGTGCGAAAAATATTATATTTACTTAATGTTGTATATGACCCTCACTATTATTTTTAACGTTATGTGTATTGTTTTACATACACTTTATCATAATTCAATAAAAAAACATAATAAACAAAACTACTGATTTGATTTTGACTACAGGAAGTTGCAGAGAGGACGATTTTTTGCGACCACCCGTCGTTTCTTGATGACGTAGTTTGTAGGCGGCGAATTCTGTCTATTGTGTTTATCTTGAGCTCTCCACAGTTGTCTCGTGAATGGATACACCATTATCGTTTAAGATTATTACTCCTCTTTCGGACATGGACTGGAACACATCTTAAATATTAGTCAGCTGTGCACAAATTTGAAAATGAATAAAGGATGGCTGGAACTCGAGAGTGATCCAGGTGAGAAACACAGCTAACAAATGTTAGCTTCCACATGAAGCCAAATAGACAGTTAGCCTCCTGAGCAGCTTGACTTATTAGGCTTTCAAAACTAAAATCAAGGCAAGATTAGAACATTGCAGAATAGAATATTTACTTGAATTATGTGCACGTTGATGGAAATCAAAGGTGAAATATGAGGAGCAGTAATGTTATTAGCAAAAAGAATACGCTGGTCTTTCATTTGTTTTGTGGTGCATTCTATGCAATTTAACCCTAAATAAAATGTTTAATAATTTCAGGACTCTTCACTTTGCTGGTTGAAGATTTTGGTGAGCAGCTTATATACAGTAGCTAAATCTCTTAGAGTGTACAATCTGAATAACCAACAGAACTCCGAATTTGAGTCCCTGGGCTAATAACGCTAATTAAAATGTTTCTTTGTGTATGTTCTGTAGGTATCAAAGGTGTGCAAGTAGAGGAAATTTATGATCTTCAAAGCAAGTGTCAAAGGTATGTAACCTTTAACTAATCAGATTTATTCAAAGTAAATCCAGAATGAAACTACCTGGTAGATATGTCAGGTAGTGACGTCCAGGCTCATGTCTGAATACAAACAGTGTTCTTTTGCTTACATGGACTGTAGCAACAACAAGTAAAAAGCTATTGGCATCATTTTATTTTTTAGTCCTGTCTATGGCTTCATCTTCCTGTTCAAGTGGATTGAAGAACGTCGATCCAGGAGGAAAGTTAACACTTTGGTGGATGAGACCTCTGTCATTGACGAGGAAATTGTAAATGATATGTTCTTTGCTCATCAGGTAAGTGTTTATGTTATGATGTATGTTGGAAGTGATTGTAGTTATTGCTGTGATGTTAAGTATATTGACTTGTGAGTAACTGATCTGTGTTTGAAGTCATACAACCCATAGCATATTTCTTAATATGTTATTAGTATTTGTGCTCTCCATAATTTAAATACATTGCTCTTGAGCAAATTTAAATTATAGCCAAAATATATATCTGGGCTAAAAAAACATCACTTTAGATAGTAATTGCTTTAGTTTTAAGTTATGTATTCATTCAAGTGGCAAACACAGTGACAAATGGCATTCATAACTTATCATGCCTAAAAGTCATTTGTGAAAATGGATAGGTCATTTTGACTATTAGCCAAAAGTATTAATTTTACAAATTGTATGTAATTGTGAATAGCCAGTAAATTGTGGTACTTCTAAACAGCAAATGTTAAGAAGTTTTAAGATTATATAATATACTGTATATTGTAAAATCTGTACATATGCATAAATACCTAAAATGAAAATGTTCTGTTGATGAACTTTGATTACTATTTATGTTTTATTATTAAACTATTAGTACTTTAAAATGAAATATCCATATCTCAGCAGACTTTCCTGGTAAAATTAAGCTCAAATAAAGCATATAAAACCACAGATCATAAAATTTCATAATAATGAAAGGACATATAGTCCTGTAATATACTAACATTTATGATACTTAAAAAATGCAAAGCTGGATCCAACCGACCAAAGTAGAGGTCATAAGACATTTAGCTTCTTCTAGCATTTCAAAATTCTAGCCTGTGTATTCATATCTTGCAAGAATGCCCAAAGAAGCATAGTAAATAAAATGCATGTTCTATATTTGACTTGTGTTTATGCTGTCATTTTGAATCTAGCTGATACCAAATTCATGTGCCACCCACGCTTTGTTGAGTGTGCTTCTGAACTGTAGTGGCGTTGAGCTTGGCACCACCCTTAGTCGCATGAAGGCTTTCACCAAGGGCTTTAGTCCAGAGGTAAGAAGTTTCTCACACTTACTCATTAATCTCAGTTATTTTAGTGTAAGTTAATAGTGTACTTTATATTCATAGTTTTAACTTGAAAATCAGCTCTCAGATTTGTTTTTCCTTTGATTATTGATAGTCTAAGAAGTCCTAGTGAGTTGACAAAAACTATATAGGTACTTATAGGTGGAAATTAGTCTGGGTCATCTGATGTACATTGCTGGGATAAAGACATCCCCCACATGTTCTGCTATCTCCTCTGTTTTGCAAGTGCACCAAGGTGTAATTCAGGAATTACTGCTTCCCAAGACAATTGTGATTGGTTTAAAGAAATGTAAACAAACCAGAGGTTATTTCCACCTAACACAGAATAGAGAAGCTGTGTAGCGAAACATACTTCCCTGGTGAATAATGCTATGCAAGACTAGGTGGAAAAAAGCAGACAAGTTAACAACAACAAAAATTCCCTAAGAACTTGCCAAGCACATTTAACTAGTTTTTGCACCTTAAATATAATTTCAAATCACGCTCTCGTTCTCTCCTTGCTCCTCTCCCACTTTTCATGTTTAAATTTTTATTTTTATATATTTTTCAGAGTAAAGGTTACGCAATAGGAAATGCCCCAGAGCTTGCCAGAGCACATAATAGCCATGCCAGGTAGGTTACAATCAATGGTTCCTTTTTAAATTATCAGGTGTCTCTGATTCTGTGAAGAAAATCCTCTTTAAATGGTCAACCATACTTTTAGAGATGTCAGGCTTTGGGCAATCATCAATTTCTTAAGCTCTCTTTCCGTGTTTCTATGGAGACCGGAGCCAAGGCACCTCCCGGAGAAACAGAATGGGATCAGTGCAGTGCGGACCATGGAGGCCTTCCACTTTGTTAGCTATGTGCCCATCAAAGACCGCCTGTTTGAGCTTGATGGACTCAAGGCTTACCCCATTGACCACGGTATGACTATACACTGACAGAGAAATGGATCAAATAGTAGTCCTGTTCTTGTCACACTGTCGCCTTTTAGCTGCCATCGAACCACTAAACGTTGTCTTAAAGGGTATGATTATGTTGAGAATAGGTTTGACAGAATTTTCTAGAATAAATATTCTGATTTCTTCTCCTTTTTAAAGTTTACTTTTGTTATGTTTTATCATTATTTCCAGCCACTTTTATTCCAGTGTGTAGTCTGAAATCAGGCCTCATTTGTCATGGGATAAAACCTGTTATGGCACTTTTGCTATTATTGCATTAAGTGTTGTTTTATTACACACTTGTATTTTGGAAATTGCTGCCTAAATAAATCATAATATTGCACTCTTTCAGGGCCCTGGGGAGAGGAGGAGGAATGGACCGATAAAGCTCGCCGGGTTATCATGGAGAGGATTGGACTGGCCACTGCTGGGTGAGTCATGAGCTGGTTAATTTAAGCTATGGTGGTTCACCTTCAACACACACACCCTCATAGCTTCATTCTCATGCTGCTGCTCTGCTCTTTTTCAGTGAACCGTACCATGACATTCGCTTCAACCTGATGGCAGTGGTGCCTGACCGCAGGATGAAATACGAGTCCAAACTCGAAATTCTAAAGAGGAATCGACAGACTGTTCTGGAGGGTTTACAGAAGGTCAGGAACTACTAGAAGTTGTTATATTATGAATATACACTTAGCCACATTAGGACACCAAAACAAGTAAGGAAATTTAGCCGAGCAAGATCTTCTTAGTCACGTCCACTGACATTAGTATGTTGTTGAATACCTTTTTTGTGTGTTATCCTGTCTTCAGATGATCCGGCTCAGTCAGCCCGAGCATGTCCATGACAAGAAGCCGCAGGAGTCTTCCTCCCCTGATGATAGCACAACTTCGATAAAGAAAGAGGCAGATGTGGAGCCAGTTACAACCAAAGGTGCTGATTCTGGTACTTAAGTTGCCTTTATTTACCCAGTCAATGTTAAAATACATCTTGTGAATTGTATAGGGGCTTACCATAAACATTCAACTGAAATACACTCTCATTTTGGATTCAGTGGATGAGTCTAAGGATACCCCTAGCCCCTCAGGAAACTCTAAGGTCATGGGCAAACGCCCAGTCCCCACAGGAGGAGGACCACAGGAAGTCACCAGTCCCAACCACATTGTTCAACGGCTGCCTGCTTTCCTGGACAACCACAACTATGCCAAGTCTCCAATGCAGGTAGAAGGAGAAGTAAAGTGTATAGGTTCGGAAAGGTCTTTTGGTTACATCAAGTGTGCGTCCTGTGCTTTCATCACAAATGTTGGCCTCTAAAGATCTTTGTTTGAAGCATTGGTTGTATTGTATAATAAGGGTTGTTCTGGCTGCACGTAATGATTATTTTTATAATCCGTTATTGCTGCTCTATAAGATGTCAGAAAATAGGGGAAAAATACTCCTCACAACTTCCCATAGTTGATTTTGTTCCTGAACTACATAGTCTATCATCATATACAGCAAACAATGGCGGCAACATTTCACATTTGAGAAGAAACACGTTTTTAATTCATTGCCAATAAGTTTTTAGTTTACACCCCAACATCAACACCAGAACTTTTACCAAATACAGAATACGTACTAAATAGTACAGGCTATATAATTCTATAGTTACTAGGTAACAGTTAGATTAAAGGGTGTTTTTGTATATCATCGAGACAATTTCCCACTATTAATTTTGGATGATGCTAATTTGCTCTCCATGGAAATAAATCTGTCAGTTTTTATAGCCCAAAATCTATACAGCATATGACACCATATATCCATTTGCTAGAACAGAGTCTGGTCTTACATTGAATATGTGTAAACATTACTATTCGACTCAGCTGGCAACTAGGACAGATCATACATTGCTTTCTGTCTGTCTCACTGACTTAGGGACAGTTCACTGTGCTTGTTATTTCTCTTGGTTATGTCATTGTAAATCTTTCTTCTTCTCTGGCTTGCTGAGTCACAATCACTCCCTCTTGCACATTAGATGTGTAGAATGCTTCTTTACTAAGAAAATTCAAACCACTATACTGTTAACTAAAATCCTCTTTTGTATCAGTTTTTCATTTATTCTCCCTTCCTGTTGTTACAACAACACAAATATTAAAATAATGGCGGTGGCGGCAGAAAAAAAAAAGATTATGTGGATGTTTGATTCTCTGATTAACAGGAAGAAGAGGATCTTGCTGCTGGAGTCAGTCGCTCTCGAGCAGCAGGGCCTCCCAAACCCCCATACTCCGACGATGAAGATGACTATGAGGATGATGAGGAGGAAGTAACTGCTTCCGCAGGCACATCCAACAGGTTAGCATCATAATCTGTACATTTGTATACTTTCGTCATATGTTAGTGGGTATGACCTGACTGAAGGAAGCTAAAGCTCTTTAAGCTTTTAGATTTTGGTCTTGTTTCAAATTACTGTCTTTTAGGTTCAGACGGAAGGCAAGTCTGCGATCACGACCAGGACGTGTTGGGGCTGGAATGGAGAGCCAGATTGCCCTCACTGTATTGGCTGAGAAGCTGAAGAAGGAGGCCCAAAGGAAAGATGCCCTAAATACACCCCTTTCTGTACGCACAGAAGGGCGCACAGGAGGCATTTGCATTACATCTGCTTCACAGCCTTCCCCCACACCCAGCAATGAAAGCACTGATACAGCCTCTGAGATTGGCAGTGCCTTCAACTCCCCGCTGCGCTCACCCGCACGCTCCCAGGCTGCCACACGCCCATCCAGTCCAGTTGCATCCCATCTGTCTCGGGTGCTGTTCGGAGAAGATGAAATGCTGAGGCTAGACTCCAGACATAACCGCGCTGTAAGAGAACTGGGTCCCTCTGTCAGCGCAGCCTTGTTACACCTACAGGAGGATGGCGTCATCTATGCTCTCGCTCCATCTGGTGAGTACAAGAGGCCGTTACTGTCGTCCATGTTATTTACAAGGGTGGTTTAAAAACCTCTGCTAAAGTAAGCATTCAAGTCCGTCACTTGATATTTACAGTGCAGTCATAGCATATTAATCATCTTAGACAATGGAAGTAAACAGTTTGGAGGGACTTAATGAGAATAACATACACTACTTTTAATAATGGATTGTCTCCGTTTAGCTTTTTTTTTTGATAATTGTTACTTTGTCTGTACGTTAGATTTGGCTGCTGATAGCACAAAGCGGCCTTGCACTCCAGAGAAGATGAAAGAAAAAAGGAAAGCAGACCCCCCATCAGTAGAGAAGGAACGAGTGAAAGAGGGAAAGGAGGGACAGTCTGTGCAGGTGAAAGAAGAGGAGGGTAAAGATGGAGGAGAGGGGAGCAAGGAAAAGCCTGGAATTCTGGAAACTGCTGCAGACAACAAGCCCCCTGGGGATAAGTACTCTCCAAAAGTAAGTCCTTGTGTTGTAATGCACACAGTATGTACATTGCTATTATCAGCCTGCCGAGAGAGAGATATATACTGTGTATTTATATATATACTATATCTCACATTAATCTCACAGTTTTTACTTGTGCTGCCAATTAGGTAGTTATTTCTAAGGGTGTATACATTTATTAAACAAACACAGAGCAGTTAATCCTATTCTGTCTCTTGCAGGAGCTGCTCGCACTACTCAAGTGTGTGGAGGCCGACATTGCCAATTATGAGGTGTACCTAAAGGAGGAAGTAGAAAAGAGAAAGAAATACAAAGTAGGTTTTGTTTGCCACGAACAACCCAATATATTTAATATGTTTTTATTGGCTTTTAATCAAAATATTTTGTTTTCATTTGATCAGATTGATGATCAGAGGAGGACCCATAATTACGATGAGTTCATCTGCACCTTTATATCAATGCTGGCCCAAGAAGGTAAATCTCATTATCTTGAGGTCTTTTGCTTTTTTGCCCTATTATCTGGCACTAGTGTGCATCCCCTAAACAATGAGTTTTAGTAGTCCCTGTGGAAAAACTCACAGATTGGTCTTTTTTTTTACATGTCAAGACAAATAACAAACCAATTAACTGGACCAATATACCCAATTTATAATTTAAGGTTCTCAGTGTTAACAGTTAAAATATAGTGGCTTGAATAAGTTTACTCACCCATGCAAAAAGTTGATTAAAAAGAGGAATAAAAAAACAATCATTTGTACAAAGTTCCCTTGGCCTTTGGAATTAAAATAACCCCATATCATCACAAACCCTTCACCATACCTAGACATTGGCATGGTGTTATTTCAGTTAGCCTAATAGCTGGTTTGATTTGCATTGAGAGATGATCTTAAGGAAAGTTCTTCATGACGATCTCTAGGTATGGTGAAGGGTATGTGATGATGTGGGGTTATTTTAATTACAAAAGGCATGGGAACTTTGTCAGGATGCATAGCATCCTGGATCCATGAAATAACTGGCCTTTAAAAATAAAAATGTGCCTGCCTCTATGGGAATTTAACATAGGGGTGTGTATACTTATGCCCCCTGTATTTTAAGAAAGAACATTTATTTATCTGCAATACATTATTCATTCACAAAGAAAATTGGTGTCCTTAAAAGGTTGGATTTTCGTAATTTGTTTTTAATTAAGGCATTAAGATCAATTTCCAAAAGAATGTTTTTTTTTATTCCTCTTTTTAATCAACTTTAGCATGGGTGTGTAAACTTATTCAAGCCACTGTACATACAGGACCACACTTTTCCTATTAACCAGCGGTACACATAATGATATAACAGGTATAATGTTACTACACATGTACATAAAAAGAAGAAAGAAAAAATAAATCATAAAAATTACCACCAAATTTATGCAAAAATCTAATTGTATGTTATAAATATGCTTTTTGTTGGTATTATTATGATTTCTTTGCTCCTTCATTCATTCTGACTGGGTGTCTTCCTCAGGCATGTTGGCCAGCCTTGTGGAGCAAAACATTTCTGTGCGTCGTCGGCAGGGAGTGAGTATTGGCCGCTTGCACAAACAGAGGAAGCCTGATCGCAGGAAACGCTCTCGGCCATACAAAGCCAAACGCCAGTAATTACACACAATCATAACTTCTGTGAGAAACTTGCACCTGTGAGCACCAAGCAATCACCACAAAAAAAATGAAAATTGATGCAGTCCTGAAACTCTTATAAAAGCAGTCTAGTTAATTTTAGCCAGAGCCTCCTCTTCTTCATGAAATCGACCATGTGTTTGGTCAGTTCTTTTATCATTTATGTATATATGTACTACCATTTTAGCCTCAATGTACATTTTTTTCTTTGTTGTGCCACTGTTATTGACGGTTTGTAAATATGAAAAAGGCATGTGCCCAATGGTGCATCTGGCAAAGTATTAATTCTTATTAAAAGAGCTACTCTACAGTCTTATGATCAGTACAGTTTAGTATGTCACTAAATATAAAATTTGGTAACTAAGTTGATATTTCCTCAACTGTATCCCTTATTCGTGTTTTTTATGGTGCCAATGAAGTATTGAATGTTTTCACAAAAAGCCATGTGTTATATTCATCCATAGCATTTTGGTTATCTTCACTGTTAGTGATTCACTATATAACATAAAAAGAATCTTTTAATAACGTTCTTCGGGGACAATTTTTAAACTCAAGAAGTCATGATGCATCTTGTTTTTTTCTTTTCATCTAAGGGTCTCTACCTGTGTATGACTATCTCTTGAGGTCCTGCAAATGAAAAACAAGCTCTTGTGTTATTTTTGTACCTGAAATGGATCTGAAAGTCAGTGAGTAGTATATCTGATGTGTGCACTTGTGTGTTTCTGTACATATGTATCTGTTAATTGGCTCACCTGTACGCTGAGTTCCATTGTTCTTTGTGCTTGTCAATTTACACTATAATAAAGTCAATGAAAATATCTTGCTATAATCCAGATTTATTTTTTTTAAAGTAATAGGACTACAATGGTTGAATCAGGATTACAGTATTGTATATAAATACTGAGAGCCAGTCAATTCTACACTATATATATATATATATAATTCCCCACTCGCTCCATTCTGGGCGGTCTTCTTCCTTTAAACTTGGGTCCTCTGCACAATATATTAGCTGTTCCAAGGACTACACTTTTCTGAGATCTCAGATGTTCCTGGAATTTGCTGTAGCCACTGTCCCAGTTTGGGGGTTACAGCCCTGTGTGCTCTGAATACTACTGGAACCACTGTTGCCTTAACTTTCCACATGTTCTCTAGCTCCTCTCTTAGCCCTTGGTATTTTTCAAGCTTCTCATGTTCCTTCTTGATGTTGCTGTCGCTTGGGATGGCTACCACTATCACAACTGCCTTCTTCTGCTTGTTTGTCAACCACCACAATGTCTGGATGGTTAGCCATCACCATTTTATCGGTCTGGATTTGGAAGTCCCACAGGATGTTAGCTCTGATGTCTCTGCCACCTTTGGAGGTGCCTCCCACTTTGACTTTGGGACTTACGGCTAATACTCAGCACAGATGTTTCTGAACACTATGCCAGCCAGTTTGTTATGGCGTTCTATGTACTCTGTACCTGCCTGCATTTTACACCCCGCTGTTATGTGCTAGACTGGCTCAGGGGCATCTTTACACATCTTGCACCTGGGGGCCTATCTGGTATGGTAGACCCCACCTCAGTGGGTGGGTGGGCTTATTAGATCAAAATGTTTTTATTGTAGTGACAGTTGGTGTACACTAGGGAGAGCAGTTGGTGTACAGTTGTCCCTGAAATAATCCTTCAGGGACAAGTGGGACCATCTCAGAATCATCTCCTATGATGATGATGAGAGCCAATCACAATAAAATGGATTTTGGACTTTATGCAGAGGGATTGTGTTGTGGCACAATGACTGTGATGTAGCCCACATATGTATTTAGATAATTATGTAGTCTAAGTATAATTAAACTGGTATTTTGCATCTGCCAGAACTACTCAGCTTTCATCTACAGTTTTTGTTCATTTCATTTGTAGTAAATTACTGTAGAGCTACTATTTATTACTTTTGCTAAATGAAATAACATTAATTTTACATTATCCAAATTAGTAAATAGTCTTTTGTAATATACAACCATCAATCTTAAAATTACTTTTTGATTCTATTTTGCGAGGAATTTGGGCAGCTTATTTTATTTTACATCTGACACTGTTTACCACATGTTTGAGCACTGGTGTGATCATCTTGTAATAATGCCACTGGCTCTCTGCCAAAGTGGTCAAGTACACATAGCCTATGTGGGAGTAGGAGCTAAGAAAAACTACCCCTCAGCCAAACAACATACAGCATGGTTTTATTCATTTTTTATTTATTTAAGGTGTTATGTCACCACTGGTTTCCTGTAATTTGGTTTAGAGACACATATCTTATCAAGATTTAAAAATATTAGGTCTCCAACCTGCAGTTATTTTCATTATGAAATCATACATTTTCACTTTTATGAATTAGTTAATTAATCATTTGGTTTATGTCAGAAAATATATATTTTTTAAATGGCCTCAATTTCCAGAATTTCCCAAAGTCCTATACCTACTAATTATGAGTCCAAACCCCCAAGTATTTCGTTTATTATCGCAAAAGACTAAAAAAAAAAAACAGCAATATTTAAATTTCAGAAGCTGGAACCAATGGTGTACTGGCCTTTTTGCTTGAATAAATTATCGGAATATCCTAATCGATTATTAAAATAGTTGCTGATCAATTTATTTTATATAAAAAATATAGACAAATTGAATTAAGGATTGTTACCTTTCAAACATGCAGGCAATAATAATTGTGTGTAATGTGTATGTTTCTGGTTATTTAGGTTAAAAAAAACAAATGGTCAATGAGATAAAAACGTGAATTTAATCAGGGGGGTCCCAGTGGTCTCCAGTCATGTGCCATAGAGAGCTCAGAGGTATTTGCGTGGTGATCGTTGATGTATTAAGTGGTGACTTGAGATAACCGAGCGTCGTGACCGCGCACGTATGAGCCATTCAAGTTCCCACCCATTGCGTCAGCGCGCTCCCTCACCCTCTCCGTCAACGCGCGTGCTCCGTGCGGGATGCTGAATTGTAGGTGATGATGGCGGAAGGGGAGCAGCGCTGAGTTTCATCTGAGTTTTTACAGCCGCTGTAGAACCATCTACAACATCGTTTCTCTCCGTCGAAACCTTTCCCGAGGCGATGGGGAACGAGGCCAGTATGGAAGGGGAGGGACAGGCGGGACAGCCCGGCCCCGCCGTCCCTGCAGCAGGGGCTCCGGCTTCCATTTCAGCACCACCGGACTCTGGACAGCTCATCAAGCCGAGCAATGGAGCGCCAGCCGGAGGAAGTGGGGCTGGACCCCGGCCGGGGATTAACAGGTAGCCGCGATAGCTAGGACGCTTCTCCGCCAAACTATGGACAGAAATCAGGGAGGCTACACGGCAGCGTGGCGTGTACAGTACATCTGTACGACGTGGAGCATAGATAGGCTATAGGATCAACCGAGATAGACTTGAATAGGTGCTTAATTATTTATTTCAATATCCTTGTCAACACAATTCACCACCACCCCTTTTGAGACCGATTTCTGCTTTTTAGCAGCACCACCCTATTACTCAACGTCAATTTGTCTCGAAGTCAAATTTCATATGCAACGCTTTCGATGTAGAATCAGTAATAAATCATTGTAAACGTTTCAATAGGAATGTTCACGGTGTCTGTCCTCAGGCATCAGTAGCTAGTATCATGAATGAATGATCGACATTTTTTTTTCCTCATGAGGCAATGCCAAGTAAATATGACTACTTTGGAATTGGATCTGACAGATTTTAATTTCATCCATTGCTCCAGGTAATACATTAATTAGAAATGCAAATGATGCGAAGTGCACTGGATCTCACGTTAATGGCTTACTCGTTTCAATTACAGGTTGATTACCTGAACATGCCTCGACATGAAAACCAGTACAAAGTCATTCTGAGAAATCACCTTCCTGCTCGGGAGGAGGTGTCTGTATCCTGATTACAGCGTTGTGTAGGGTGACTATGCTACTATCAGACAGCGTTACACAGGACCGTTAGGCATATGCGATTTAGCTGCCTTACTCATCAGATCTCAAACCAAATCAATATGCACCTAGTGGGAATTATCACCACTAGACAGCACAGAAAAAGAAAGAGTGGTATTGCACCTCTCCATAAGAAATCCAGACACTGAGCCCAGATTTATATGGCAGCTTTACATGACAATATTTCCATTATTTTGACAGTGACATATGGAAACTCGTCCTATAACAAGCCAATATAATCAGATAAAATATTAGCCTTTTCCAAAATCCAGCTGAGAGCCTCAGTGTATAATCACAACTAGTAGTGGCCTGTAGGTCTGTATTTTCTGTGTGGGTGAGTGGGAAGGACAACCCTTCCAACAAGATCTGATATTGCCTTAGTTACACAGTTCAACAGTTGTAGACCTGAATACGCACATGCAGAGCCACAGCTGCGTCTTGGATTTGCCACACCTGCTTACAGTCTCTGTGTACTTTCCACTTTAGCCTGCCATCCAATAAGCGGTAACTATTTATTTATGCTACATACCTTCCTTCAAGGCTAAAATTCAAACTGATTATTTTGAAAATCTGCCTAGCATGATTTATGCCATTACACAAAGTGACTGAAAGGCATTATGTGGATGTGTTCTGCCACTGTAACTAGAAAACCGTATACATTTATTAATGTTTTAGTCGTCCCTATATTTCTATTTGGAAAAAAGCACCCACTCTTCATCCCATATATACACTGTGGGGCAGATTTTAAGGCCCATTGCTCCCATGTAACATGTAACATTTTTTCAAATTATGATTTGCCTCTTTTATCCACCTGATGGGGAGTGCTGAGAGACTGGGCATGCTAAGAGACAGACATGATGAGAGAGAGACAGAGAGAGAGAGTACATCATATGGCTGATTAAAATGGTTTTCTTAAGATCAGTTCCCCACATTCAGTCTGAATCTTCCCTTAAAATACTCTTCCACAAAGAATTTGTGAGAGTGTAAGAATCAATGAGACGGTGGCTGTGTTGAGACATTAGGTAGAAGACTTTCATCTTAATTAATGAGTTGCTGGGTTTTATGAATTATATTCTATTAGAGTCTGTTAATATAAAGGGGGACATAGTTTGCTATATATAACCATATTCAGAAGTGGGTTCCATATAGGCATTTTTACTCCATATGATATTTTATTCATTGTAGTCAAACAGCTAAATCTGAAGCTATGGGAGTCACCCTACCCTTCTTCTCCCACAAAGCACTACAATGGTTGTTTTCTGTTCTAATCATAACAGCTTTGACTAAGTGCACAGTCATCCTGACCTTATGCCCATAACTGACAAGCATTCAGAATTGTAAGAAATACTCCAAGCCTCTATTTATTTAATATGTTTACAGCAAGTACTGCTGCTATATTATGTCTCACTTTTTCCTTTGCAAGCTTTACTTGCTCCATTGTGTAATAGCACATGTGATAAAGGACTGAGAGCTACTTGATTCAGTCTTTTCAAACATGTAGTTCATTAAGCAAGTTAAATAAACATAAATCAAAATTCCATTACAAACCTGAACAAAGCTATAGTTAAAAAAACCCATGAACATGATGTAGTCACTCATGTTCTAAGACAGAGTGCGCAAACAGTATTCCCTCATAATTAATTTACCTTCAGCAATGAAAGCACTGTTCACTGTGCAGCTTGCACATACCAAATGGTTATTACAACTCAAACAAATAATGCAAAAGCAGTTCTTATTATTTATGACATTATGACAGCCATATTATACAGAAAATAAATAGCTATGTACTGCATTGGCAGTGTAGCATTGTTTCCAGACGTCTAACAAAGTTGACATTAGCTGAAACTTTGTGTCACAGTGACTTGCTTGAAATTATTTGAGATACTGTATCAGGGGTGTCAAACTCAATTTCACTAAGGGACACATTGCAAAATATGAATCACATCAAGAGCCAGACATGTAGTTTATTGCTTTTATTAAATAAAAAAAATAAAAAAATAAAAATAATATTGATGCGTTAATCTGTATGAAAATTTAAAATAGTGGAAGGAAACAATACAGCAATATAACTCATAATAATCATTTTGGTTAATGTTGTACAAATTGAGAAATTCATTCTGGCTCCCATCTGTACTATGATGAGGAAAAAGTTGCAACTTGGAAAAAAAGATTAAGCATGTAATTGTGCAGTGGACTGGATATGTCTTTTATCTAGATGGTTTTGAAAATCTTTAAAGTTTCTGGAAACACCTTTAGAATAGTAGCATGTGCTGCTAAACAGCCTTCTGTGTTTTTTTAAAGAACACAAGGTATATATTTATTAGGGTAAGCAAATGCTTAGCTCCGGGATTTGGGTCATACATGAGAGGCACAAACTGGGGCTATGGGGCAGCTTGCCACTCATCTGAATAACCCAAACAATCACCAGCAAACAAAACACAAGGGCCACTTCTCGTGATTTTGATGTAGTCTGCTTCATGTGATGAGCCTTTTCTCATGTGACGCACAGCAGGTGGGAGATTTAAAGTTTCAGCACTACAGCTCCTGCATTTACATTTGACCAACATGATGAGGACCAGTCTCTCCAGTAATCTCTCCCTCGTCTATGTCTCGGCTGCTCATCAATTATTTTTTGAGGGTTTGCCAAAGTTGTCTGACACTAAATGATGAAATGGCTGCAAATAATGGAAATAGAAGGTGCTGTGGCATATAACGCTGCTATCCACCTCTGTTTGTGGGTTGGGATAATTTGTTTAGTGAATATGCTAACAGTCTTTGTCACTTGGCTACTTCAAAAAATAATAGTATTCATTTTGTGTCTTTAAAAAGGATGAATTTGTCATATTTTTTGACAGAAATCACTTGAATGTGTGTCAAGTCCTCTTTGTCCCTCTTTAACCCTGACAGTAGGAGCTGATAAAACAC